>JBBDHG010000014.1:14015000-14435000 GCA_037951165.1 Lophius americanus | reverse complement strand
GTTTTCTGTCCCTGTTCATCCGACATGAATGCAGAGTGAAAAACAATGTTAACTGACGTCACAGAATGACGATAAAGACTGGAAAGTGGAAGATCAGATTCATTGAATGTCCAGTATGAGCGGTTGAAGAAAACTGAGGCAGACTCATTTCCCCTCTCTATCTAGTGCTGTGATGAACTAGAGGTGAAATATGCAAATCATTTTCTTTTTAGACTTTTATTTTTACATACCTGCAGGTGAAGCACTGCATTTATGTCTACCTCTCTCTCTCACTCGCTCTCTCTGTCCATCGGAGTAGACGAGTGGCTCGTTGTCTTACATGTGCGCTGTGAGCTCTTGGTCCCGAGGTTGAATTAGTGGGAATCACTGGTATTTGAGGGATTGGCCGGTTCAATGTACTTAGGAACTATTTGATTCATTTAAAAATTATTTATTATTATTTTATAATTATTTGAGTGATAAAAATTATTACTCCTCAATAACCGGTAGATTGCGATCGACGGGTTGGGCACCTCTGGCCTGCAGCATATTTTACATTATTATATTTGAGTTAGTGAATCAGATTAAGGGTTATGATATGCAGTGCCAGCAATTTAAATGCTCTTTTTTACAGGTTTGGTTCATGAAGACAATTTAATTTCAGTTATTTGTGTCAACATTTATATGTATACTCATCATAGATCTACTTTCATAATACATTGGTTATTTTAGGACACAGGGAAGTTGGTGTGCTCTTACCAGGAAATATGGGATGTGCGAGGTCAGAACCTTCCTGGCTGAACATCTGATGTGCTAGGTCAGGGGTCGGCAACCCGCGGCTCCGGAGCCGCATGCGGCTCTTTGATCCCTCTGACGCGGCTCCCTGTGGCTTTTATAAATAATTAACGTGTATTTAATTAAAATGTATTTTATGTTAGTTTGTTCAAGTTTTTTAAATGTAATTCTAAATTTGAAGATTATGGCGACTTTTTTACATCAAAATAAACCGTGTTAAAATATTTCAAAATATTAAAAATTAAAAATATCACTGCTGACGATACTGGTTTACCAGTGTGCTTAATATGTAGTGAGAAGCTAGCAAACAACAAAAACTCAAATGACATTTCCAGAATAAACATTTGTGAGGCTGTCTTGAATTGTTTTAGAGATAAAGGAATAAACACAACCCACTGTGTGTCAGTGGCTACAGACGGGGCACCGAGTATGACAGGAGCGCAGAAGGGCTTTCTGGCTTTACTGCAGAAGGCGCTGTACAGAAAGCTGCTAACTTTTCACTGCATCCTGCACCAAGAGGCATTCTCCGCTCAAACATTTCCTCCGGAATGCGCAGAAGTAATGAAAGCTGTCACTCAGATTGTCAATAAAATAATGGCAAAAGGTTAAAAGTCATCGTCAGTTCCGTTCATTACTGTACGAGCTGGAAAGCACGTGTTCTGATCTCTTGCTGCACAACAAAGTCCGGTGGCTGTCCGGAGGGGAGGTGCTGAAACGCTTTGCCGCGTGTCTGTAAGAAGTGAAAACTGTCCTGGGCAGTAAAGGGCTCACATTTCCTGAGCTGGATCAAACAGAGTGGCTGGAAAAGCTAAGCTTCATGGTAGACATGACAGCACACCTGAACACGCTGAACACGGCTCTTCAAGGAAAAGGACACACAGCCCTGCACATGTTGGAGGATGTTTTGGCATTCGAGCGCAAGTTGACAGTGCTTGCCAGAGATTTACAAAGAGGTACACTGTCACACTTCCCCAATTTGAGAGATTTCAAAGAAGCACACATGATAAATTCGGAGTATTTACATTCTGCAATCATCACAATGCAAACATCGTTTGCGAAACGATTCTGTGAGTTCAGAGAGGAAAAAAACACATTATCCTTCCCTGTCACTCCCCTAAGCCTTGATCTATCCCTGTTGAATATGACAGTATTTCCAGGTATTAGTCTACCTGATCTTGAGATGGAACTGGCTGACATAGCTCACAAAGACATATGGGTGTCCAAGTTTAAGCGCTTGACAGCTGACCTTGAAGCTGTTTCACGTCAGAAGGCCCTACTTGCCCAGAATCACAAATGGCGTGATATTGAAAACCTCCCCAAACCGGACAAACTTGTGTTCGAAACTATATCATGCTATATGAACATGAAAAAGTATGCATTTGGAGTCCTTTCGATCTTTGGATCCACATATGTATGTGAGCAGGTTTTCTCCAACATGAACTTTATTAAAATTAAACATCGGGCACGCCTCACAGATGACAGCTTACAATCCTGTGTGAAGATGAAGGTGACGGTATACAGCCCTGATGTGCAGACGCTGTGCGCTGAGGTTCAGGAGCAGAAATCCCATTAACTAAGTATGATAAATATTTTAATTGCCTATTATTTTGCATACATTCATATTTTTTTATTGTTCTGTGAAATAGACCTTTTTTTATTCAGGTTGACAGTTGACTGAATGCGGCAGGAAAAGGATGACAGCACACAGAGAGCAGACAGCATTTTTGGTTTGCTGCCAGTGGATAATTTAAGTTCTGCGACTCAAATAGACATTGAGTATTTTACTTAAAAGTAACCATCTTTTTTTCGGAGTTCAAAATGTTTTGTTGCATGCAGAAATGTAATTTTGTTTTCTCTGAAGTTGTTCATTGATTTCACAAATGCAACACGTTCTATTTTGTTTATACATAGCATAAAGGCAAAAAAAACCAATGTTATATGCAGTGTTATTTCATTTTAAATTTCAAATGGGTTGTGAGGCTCCCAGTGTTTTCTTTACTGTACGAAACGGGTCCAAATGACTCAAATGACTCGTGATAAAGGTTTCCGACCCCTGTGCTAGGTCAATCTGTTCCTAGGATAAGAAGTAAAAAGGATTGAGAAGTAATAGGGAAATACCAGTAGAGACAGAGCTCCATGTTTCGTGTGGAAGAGAACAGAAGAGTGATGTCACAGATCCCTTATAAAAGAAACAATGGTTAAGGAGTCGTTGGATTTACTCTGTATGCACCCTTAATCTGTGTTCAATTAATCTAGCTGTGGCTGCAAGGATTCCGTCTCCTGGTCATACTTCAATAATTTAAAGAGATCTGCTATGACACTTGAAGTTGAGCACACTCACATTCTTGATGTTGTACTGTGACAGAGGAGCGAGGGTACATTGGGATTCTGTAGGTAATTGCCCATGTCTAGCTTCATAATGGCTTTTAATATTTTGACTTTTTAGATTTGCAACAGACTCCATGCAATACAGGAACAGTTGCCTAATCAGGCATGTTCCAGGAAGAACAAAATAGTTTTTTTTCCCCATGTTTATCCCTGTCTACCTTCAACATTATTGATAATTTTCATGCATTTTTTCTGTGTCATGTATGTAGCAGCAGCATACTGTAGGTTTTGTACATGTTTCCATTCCATTTTTCCCATTGAGTGAAAAGGCTTGATAGTAAAGCTAAAAATCTCTTTCGGACCATTCTTAGCAGGACATTAATTAGTGACCCCTGGTATATGCATATATCCACCGATCCAGCGAAATCAGTGCCCAAAGCAGAATTTGGTTATGGTTCAACATAGGACACTTTCTCAAATTTAAGGTTCTTCAACCTCAAACGAATATGTTGCGGTCACTAACAACATTCAAAATACATAATTAGAAAAACTAAATTTAAGCTATAAAATATTTAAATTTAAATAATGTATATAATACAGTTGTTTTTTGTTTAGTTTACTTTTGATAATGATCTATTTTGTATTTTTCTTTGAATATATCTATCAAAAATGTGTTATTATCCTTTCAATGATTACTTTAATATAAACATATAACAGTAAACTAATAATAATTATAATAATATGATTATTATTTTTATTCTTTGAATGTACTTCTCTGTCAACAAATATCTGAAAATATAGTGTTTTCTACAACCTCTGGCTGTTATTAACTAAAGTTAACAACTGATATTAAATTTGAACAAGATCCAATATCAGGCAATATAGATTGATATTTGACCATAAAATTCCAACTACTATGACCTTAAGCTGGTCAGTTTATTGCTGTTGTTCATCAGACATGAATGCAGAGTGAACAAAAAACATGTTAACAGCCGGCAGAGAATGACAGAAAAGTCTCTGGAAGATTAGCTGCATTGAATGTCCACTATGAGCGGTTACAGAAAATGAATCAATGTCCAGAACAGTTGTAGCAGAGACTCTCCTCCTCTCTCTCTCTGGTGTTTTGATGAACTTGAGGTGAATTATGCAAGTAATTTGACTTTTATTTTAACATACCTGCAGAGGTTCCTCATCTCTGTCTATCTCCCGCTGTGATCTCGCCCTCTCTCTTTATATTGAAGCAGACGAGTGGCGCAATATGTGTATTGTGTGCACGCTCGGTAATCGCAGGTCAGATTTTATTGACCACCACGCATTGCCCCCGGCTGATGGTGCCCTCCTCGATCACGATGTGCTAAGCAAGCCCGTTGTCTGCCTGGAAGAAGGAGGGATTTATTTTATATGAATCCGATCATTTCACAAGGAATAAATGTTTTCATACATCCTCCGTCTAAATGTGCCTACCTCGTTACACAAGCCAGACCAACCTTGAGTCTACAGACAAACCCATCACTAAACTTTATGACTCAAAACCCCCATGCAGGCGGACACAAGCCTTCTAGCTCAGCTTGGATGCTTACATTGTTCATCGTCTTCTTTTAAAAAAAAATTATTTTCATACACACCACTTACTGTTTTGTTCATTTTGGATTGGGCAGACAGCCTAACAAAGCTCACACCCTCAGCGTTTACCTTTTGGAATTTAGCATATGAGCTTAGCGTATGACGTTTAAGTAATCAGTTTGCCAACTTTCTGTGTGCCTGTGTATGTGTGAGCTTGTGTGTTTGTGTATTTTCATTTACAGAAACTTAGATTTTCCAGTCAGTGGTTGAAATTGCTCAAATACGAGCACTACACCTTTGGTACATAGTAAATCTACACTGTAATAGATTGGCTCCTTGAAAAAGACAAAAAGAAATGTCCTAAGATAAAAATATTCAAAGGTTTATATAAAGAAAGTGTCATGATTGGATCAAATAGTTCCTGAGAGCAACAGAAAACAGCATTTCTAAAGAAGCTGAACTTCTCTGCCGTAATGACCCACAGCTTTTTTTTAGATCGCCTCTCCTTCAATTTTCTGTGTTTTACTGCAGATCTGGATTGATTCATTTTGGGTTTGTCTGGTGTTCAACAAATGCACCAGAACAATTTCAGAGAAGGAGCAAAAAGTAAAACTGTATGTGTGAGTTTAGGCTAGTTTTGGTCAGAACAATTCTCAAAAAATATTTCTCTTTTTTCTCGCGTTTCTAATTCCGACATGCATGCTACTCTTATCGGCACACTGATCCTCTCTCTTTCTCTTTCTCTCTCACACACACTTCATTAGAAATTTCTGCCTGAAGCTCAAGATTTGGCTGCGATCTAATTGGAGCTGAATATGAGGAGAAGGGACGGACAAGGGATTACAGGATGCAGGACTGAGACGACATGGCAAATTATTCGAGGAAAAGGCTGACTGACTGAGTGGATGGAAATCCTTACAGTGACTGTGATTCCAGTCCAGCCACAGATGCATGCGCTGAGTTAATATATTGCCATCTAACACAACATTGAGATCTTTCATTTGTTCCAATTTGACAGAGCATCAACCAGATGCTTAGCACAATTTAATCCAACTTGTGTTCAGCGCAGTCTAAAGCACTCGTATGTTGCATTTAATCAGTGGAGAAATGATGAGTTGATTTTCCTGGTTAGTGTAATTTTGCTCTATTTCTGCATGAGTAAATAAATAGATCTCTGTTACTGAGATGACTTTTGTCAAAGTCCAATCATTGTCGTGCTCAGCAAGATAACACGAAGGCCAACATAATTAAAAACAAGACACTTTCCCAGTCGTTGTTACATCCATCCCTTAATTTAATTCCATCCGCTTTTCTGGTGTGGGGTCGCGATGGCAGCAGGCTACGAAGGGTAATCTAGACGTCCCTCACCCCATCAACACTCTCCACTCCAGAAAAAATTAACAACACCAACGCCCAGAACAAAACAAGACACACATCCCATCCCAGCACAGCACCATGTTCGTCGAGTTTGGAAGGCATTTGGATTCTACAAGAATAAAGGAAACATGGACAAAAATCTGACCATTTGTTAACTTTATAAAATGCCAATCAAGCTCAGCTGTAGCGACAAATCTGAAGACTCACCTGGTGAGACCTATGCCTTCGACGAGGATGCTAATACAGCTAGAACAGGCAAGTGCAGGTAAGAGAAATTGAAAGAGACAGGAAAGACATGGAAGTCAAACAGTTCTTCCAGTCTTAACTCAGTGAGGTCGAAGGTAATCAACTTCAGCCTGTATTGTGAAGAACTTTATTGGAGCTGAGAATGATGGCTTTCATGACATGATAAATATGACTTTCACTGACAAATGTGTGTCAGAATTGTTGAAATGAAAGTTAGGACCAGACTTAATCATGAAGTTGCATGTCTAGAGTGTGTGGTGACAACTGATATGATCTGTATGTGAAAACTTTCTTTTTTTATTCATATTTTATGACATTTCCCTTCTAACTGGCAAAGTGAATCACCTGGGCAGAAATCAGTTTATATTCATCATGTCAAGAATTTTTTGTTCATTATTTGAAGGCAAGCAGTGCAGTGACACTTTCATAGCATTAGCATATTTTAGTTGATAATGTAAAATGATTGTCTGCATCAAACCAATTTAAGAACTCTATCAGATCTCATCAAATCGTGCCAAATCGTTTTATATTGGTCTGTATTAAAATTTGTTGTTCCTGAATCTTATCATAGAGCATGCATCTAAACATGCATGGAATTCTCTAAGGTGCTACATGCACCCCCTACTATCTAGATCCCCAACTAGTCTGGGATATTATGAAATCGTCATTGCTGAGAGGGCCGCAGCAGATCCTTCATGTTAACTCGATAACTCTAAAACCATTTCATGGATCATTCAAATTTTATACCCCAAAGACCTTATTGTTGGAAAAACAACTGTATATAGATTTTGGGAAACTAGGGACACTAGGGGGAGCTTTATCTCCAAAAGTAATCGGCCATAATTTTTAAAAGTTGGCTCAATTTAGCCCAAATTTGATGCATATGAGTCAAGGAGATGTATCTTGTATATATGTTTTACTCTAATAGCTAATAGGTCACCCTTTTTGTTTTCGGACATGCTCCGAAGACCTTTAGGATGTTAGGAAAATACTATATATTTTCAGATGATTTCACATTGATAAAATATGGTTTTAAATATTATGTTAAATTTAATATTTAAGATACATATTTTGTCTCTTGTTTATAGACATCATTGACCTGCCTCACATTTCAGTTCCCTTACCACACTAACGCTATCCACGTCTCTCTCTCTCTTTCTCTCTCACACACACACAAACACGCACACGCAAACACACACTCAAACACATAGTTATGTTGGCTATTGTACCTCTGTAGCCCCCAGGGTTTTTTTTTGTGGTGGTCAGAGAAGTGGTCCTAGACTCCGAGCTCCAATTAAAGCGAACAGTTGTTGAGAAGGATGGAAAGTGTGGCCTCCTTGCTGACACGGTAACACTCCAGCAGAATGTTAATTACAAATAACAGACTGGCCATATTTTGTGCTCTTCCGTTTCATTTTTGTCCATGGTCATTTACTGTTGGAGAAATATGAAATATTTCCTGACCCAGTGCTTTGTAATTTGAAAATACTGTCTCAAATATCATACAAAAATAAGAGCGATTGAGACCATCTATAATTGTTTATAACATTTTCTTGGTAATGAGTCTGGGAGCTCTGCATAATCAAATGAGTATTGGGTATGGATATACTTTTAACAAGCTGGATGGTGGAAGTGGACGGGCCTCCTCTGCTGTAGGTAAGTTTATGCTCGACCAAAACATGCAACGATCATAAAAAAGTGGAAAAAATAGTGGCACTAACAAAAAACAAACTGTTCAAGTAGATTGATCTCAATTACTCCAACATGTAAGTTCTTTATTTCAACTTCCGCTAACGTTTAGACAAGTGAGAATGCCCCCAAAATTTTGGGATACCACATACTGAAGTTAGAACAAAACACAACAGTGTGCATCCTCATCTCTAAGGTTTCCCAGATATCAAGTGGATTCTTGTATAAAAATATTGCACTGCAAACAGTGTACAATTGATAAGCGTGGTAATCAATGCCAAAACTAAAAAAGACCCAATTTTTAGCCTGGCTTAACAATCTATTATTAAATATCTATTAATAATAAAATAGAAATAAAATTAAACCATGCATCTTTTTTTGAATATACCTTCTGTCTGCTAATATGCTGACGAGCAATCACTCCAAATCTCAGTCCCTCACCCAGCATGAAGAGAATGGACATTCACCAAACAGATGTGTGATTCAACTACTCATTCAGGTTTGTCTCAATGCAGGATTAGATTAAAATACAATATAAACAAGATATATATCCTCAATATTAAATACTCAACAAATTTGGAATAAATCAGATAGACCAGAAGACATTATTGCCCAAAATCTTTTGGAGGTAGAGCTCCCTCTAATGTCAGACATATACAACTGATCTTTCCCAAAATCAAATCAGGTTTACCTTGTGCTAAAGTCTATGGAGTTATTAAGTTCGAAAATGATCAGTTTTTGAGTCATCATGCTAACACAAAGGATCTGCGGTGGACACAGTGGCAACGGATGCGATGTCGGCGGCAGCGATGAGGATTCGATAATATCTCAGACGATAACAAACCAAAGTGACTATCACTCACTCTATCACGACAAATCCTCTTATGTAGCCTTTAGTATTGTCCATGTGTAGCTGGTGGTTTCATAGAGGTGGAAGAATTAATTGAGGAATATTCTTATCCTCTACAATAATGAAGAATAAATTACAGAATTTTGGCTTGCCATTTGGCTCCCTCAGGACGGACTTGACAGACATCCACTGGTAAGTAACATTAGATGCATGCATTCTCTGTATTAATTAATATTTCGCAAGCTTCACGGGAGCTCTAGACAGCCCAGATATGGCCCAGTGCCTGATAGTTAATGAAAACTTGCTCTCAGTGAATGCGTAGAATAAGGATGAGCTATATAATCATATCTCTACAAACAACTTATTTTGGTTTTACAAATTAGTTTGCAACACTGCTTGGTTGGTTTCCATTACTCAACTAAGCCAGCCTTTAAAAAAATAACAGCATTCTTTTACATGCTTCCTTTATTACTAAAAAATGATTGAATTATTCTCAAACTTCTCAGAGTGAGCTACATGTCACCTCCAGGTGTTTCCCATCAGAAAGACATTCCAAGGCAGACAGAGCCTCCTGCTGCTTTGGAGCAGATGGCTGTAACCAGAACATACTGTCGCTGTCATGCTTCTCTTGTCAGCTTGCTAATCATGTTTTTATTAACATTATTAAAACTCCATATTCACATATCTTTACTTCAGGATGAAAACAATATGTTGTGATTATTGTATACTAGACATTAAAAATAACTCATATAACCATTTGAAAACAAGTATATGATAAAATACTTTTTGGTTACAGTATCATATAATTCTCTCCACCTATTATTCCTCAGCCAACTAATCATCCTAAATTATATACTGGAAATGATCAGGATTTGATTTTTAGGTCGCCATTCGGCAGTTATCCTCCCAAACCCTGCCCCAGATCACATGGCTCTCAAATGGATCTCTTTCCCCCCAGGCTCTGCAAACCTGTGGCCAGGCAACAGAAGAACCATTTATCTCTTCTCCAGCATGCTGAGAATAATCTGGGATGTGCGTGTGCATGTGAATTTGTCTGTGTCTGCGCATGAGTGCGCGGTGGCAGGAGGACAGTCATAAACACAGCCTTGCAGAACCCAGACGCCTTTGGGCAAAAGCTAGCAATAACAGAGCTAGGGAAGCTAATGCTCTTTGCGAGGAAGTATCTGATGTGATTTAGTAGCACCGTCAACAAGCTGGGAAAGAACAATGGTCCACTAAAGCTCGGTAGAGAAATGAGGACAGGGCTGAGGAAATGGGCTGAGGCTATGAGGAATATCAGAATAGGGCATGAGGTAAAAGAAGGGGAGAGATTTCTCTCGGTGTTGGCCTGAAGATATGGATTGGGATGTGGTTGGCCAAGGCAGTTTGAGATATGGCAGATGGGGGGAGATTTTTTAAAGGAATGTAATTTGCTGTGGTGGCAGGTTGGGCCTCACATGCCATGAAAGGGAAATAAGAGAAAAGGATAGAGATTATTTGTAAGAAAGTAAACTTTATTCTGAGTGGTTATAAATGTAGTTATAGTCCTGGTTCATGTGGATTTAGTGTATATCTCTTTTGGAATGCTTTTCTTTACTTCGAATTACAATATTTACATTGAAGTAGTCAAACAATGAATAATTGAATGGATGTGGTAGACAATTTAGTGGCACTGTCTGCGCACACATCGGGATAATTCTGATTACTAGATATAGATAGATATATATTAATAGATATGGCAGTATTTGGTTTTCAGATGTATCTGGGACTTACACAACACATACTAAGCAGACATCATGGTTGATCATAGAGTGAAGTAATGGAATGAACATTCTACACATTGTTCCCGGAGAAGAGCATATATATTTGCAGATGTGCTTTATGCAAAGCGTCTTTGGGTATTAGTCACACAAGTAGAGCGGCATAATTGGAGTGATGCGAGAATTTGCATCTTGTTTGGTGTTTGAATGCAGCATTAACTGAGTTTGGTTTTTATCTGTACATTTTCTTGCATTTTTGGATGTTACTTTAGTGGAAATTATAAATTCATATGGCATAATCATTACTTCACTGGAGAAGCAGAAGTCAGGAAATCTGATCACAATCTCAACTCAATCTCTCACTAAATATCTGTTTTTAGAAAAAAGATCAGTTTTAATATTCCACAAGAGAAGAGTTTAGTGGATAAAACGGTATATTTGGTTGAAAGGACTGCGGGGCACAACCTCTGTTTCTGCCCCCAATCCATAGTAATCAGGAGAGCCTTTACCTTCTCCTCCCTTTATTCCCTTTGAGTCACCCTAGTCAAGATGATGACATTACAGTGCAACTATGTATAACATATACAAAGATGTTGGACCTAGGGTCCACAAATGAGCTGGCAGTGAAAGTATTAATAGAGCCAAACTGACATTCTGTGTAAAAACAGGAAACTAGCAAGCTGGCAGTATGAGACAAGACTTAAAAAATAACTTTTTGAAGGCGCTATGTGTACACTGCACAACCTGAATAAATAAAAAAAGATTGGCAGTTATCAGCAAGTCAAAAAAGTCTGGGATCTCATAATCTTCCAATCAGCAGACAGGAACAGCCAGTATATAGCAGGAATGATAAGAGTTTTGATATTTATTCTCAATATGTATGTGATAGTATGTAACACTAGATATCAACACTGTTGTATGACATGTCTCACCTATGGAATTCTGCACTACAGCCCTATATCCTGAACTTTGGTACACAGTAAGCCTTCTTTCAGTCATTTGAATTGCTGTGCTTGCTTGTGCCTTTTAGCAAATACTTCACTCTGCTCAAACCCTTCTGGATAAACTATTCCTGGCTTTCATTTCTGGCTTTCCGGTCCACTCCAGCTCATGCTTTAGCTCCAGTTCCTTTCTGTAAAGAGACTGTAATGCCCTGGCTAAAGTTTATTAATTAATTCCTCCTACCACCAAATATTCATATCACTGTTCTGCATTTGGGTCCAATTCAATAGTCTACTTCCACCAGTGCTTTAATACTGACACTGACATGCATCTGTCTTTGAGGAGTTCTCTAACAAAGGGCACATATTATCAAATTATTATGCCCTCTATCCCTAATAATTTCCCATATCTGTATCTCTTTTCTGTCTTTGATTCTGACATGCTCCTTCTATCGACACACGCACAAATACAACCAATGAGGGTTCAAGTATGGCTAAATGTCCAATCATTAATGTATTCAGGTCAGCATTAAATCCTGCACACACCATTTTCTCATAATCACTTGCACTTCTTCTGCTTTCTCTGTACTATTGGCCGCTTATAATATTCTAACTTCACCACTACCATGTTTTCATAATATGATAAATGTAATGCAAAAAAATACTAATGCTAAGTCCATCCTGTGAAAACCAATCAGGTAATAATCCTGTCTCTGATTGTATGTATTGCCATGAGAGTCATACACCCTTGTTGAAGGGTTTTTACCATGATTCCTTCCAAACTAAGTGATTTTGTTCTTTACCCCTTTTATAATTAAATTTCCAATTACTAAAGTTAAAATACATCATATAAAATATGTTATGGTGTGTTTGTGTGTGTGTTAGCCAGTGGCTTCTCTGCATTCCCATCACACTTCATTCACATAATTTGGGTCTCAGCCATGATATTTCAGAAACACAAAGACTGGCTGGGAGGGGCGGAGCCTTGTAAGAAATGTGATTGGTTCATTCATTAATTGTTTTCTGTAATCGCTTATCCTGTTCAGGATCATGGGGGAACAACAGCCTATCCTTACTGACATTGGGAGAAAGGCAGGATACACCCTGGTCAAGGTGCCATGGATCCACCTATGGATCAATGATATTGCATGTTTTTTTTGGACTTTGAACAGCACAAACACGGGGAGAACATGAGAACACTGCAAAGAAAGGCCAAAAGCTTTTTCTTGTATGGCTACCCACAGCCCCACTGTGCCGCCATGCTGCAGTGATCGTGTCCGTCCAGATCAATCTAGAAAATGAACCACTGGGCCTCTGCTCCTATTTTATACGATGACTGTTGGTAATAAACAAACAAATAAATTAATAAAATTGAACTTCGCAACAATCTTTGATAAGTTTAAGACGGTAAATTGCAAAATAAGAAAGTGCCTGAAATTATGTGAGTGGCTTGACCTGAAAACTTCTCTTAATTAAGGTGCCAGCTCAGTTTTGTAGAACCAACCAACTTTTGCAACTACTGGGATAATATCTCCAGTATATCTCTCCAAAAGTGTGTTTCCTAAACTGAGGCAGGAGTAGCAGCATTTAACCCCAGTCCTTTTAATTTGCTTCACGTCTCCAGTTTTGACTTCGATTTCTGTTATTTGCAGTATTTGCATACTGTTATGAAAGGAAACAATAGCTGCAAGGAACCTGAAGAGTTGATATTCCTCAGGTAAAGACACTGATTGATGTCATCTCAAAATGTGCTTTAGCCCTCAGTAACAATAACCAAAGTTACTAAGAGTGAAGGACCAAGAGATATATACAGCTCTTTATAATCAGTGTACACCAGTTGTTTGTGTCTTTGTGTGTGAATGAGTGTGTGAAGAATTGTGCGGATGTGTCCTTCTTTACATGACAACAAACAGTTTGTACCTGTTGTACGAATGAAACACGCTAAATCAATAGTTAGGAAAAGAATCGATGGCGCTGACTTGATACTGATCGGACAACAATTTTCTTTTGTTAATGACTGGCCGTCCGGTCAGGGGCCACCCTATCCCGCTAAATTGAAAGCCATAGTTGGTGTTCAATAAATAATCCCGTAAAGTCGGCACAATTATGGAATCGTCATTGCACCTGTCGCACATCGTAAATTTTAACATAGCCCAAATACTATTTCTTGGATCATTTTCAAAGTTTTTCCCACATAGGCCAATCCTGTTTTTCCACATAATACGAGGAAAAACAGGATTGGTTTTGAGAAAGGTCGTTGCATATTTCTGACCCTAGGGATGCTTTAAGTCTATGTCTATATATTATGTTTTTCAGGCCATAATTTGTCAACCGGTCTCATTTTGTCCAAATTCGGTAAATGTCCTTTACTAACAAGGGGGAACTCTTGTGTAACGAAAAACACTGTTTTTCCACCATAACTTTACATTTAAAGAGTTCAATTAGGGGGATTGCTTGTACAACGCAGCGGATTGGGGCTTTCGGGGATTTGCCTAGATTTTTATAGGAACGCATACAATTGTTGAGTTTTGACATGATGCCCAGCCCCCACCCTGTATCTCTTAGGCAAAAGTATGATCCTTCCCTAACCAAACACAATGTTATTTGTGCCTTATCTGCCAAGGGACAAAGGGATGTTTTTCTAAACCTAACCAAAATATCTTAGAATAGAATTTATAGAAGTTATTTCATGTCTTACTGATGTCCACTACGGTTGAAAAGAAATGCCTGACTACTACCAAGGTACCACTTTTTTAAATTAGAAGTTATACAATGCTCAGAGGGTAAAAACCGGGTTGAAAATAAGGATTCTACTGAGAATGGAATACAATAAACAAGAGACATTGTTTAAGGCAGCAGGGACTTGAGGGTGTGAGGTCAGACTCTGTGTCTTCTTGTTCGGGCCACACTCTCCAGATAGCATCCTTGGTCCTTATCTCCATCTCTATACATCTCAGCTGCAGCTATTAGATGATGTAAGATAATGTAAATAGTTATTTTTGCTCCTATAGTTACACCTCTTGAAAGACAGCTGTGGCTAAACCTGTAATAAGCAGGTATGCCAACCTCATCAGATCTGTAAGATACAGTATGTATTGAAAATTGTTAACATTTTCCAAAAATCCCTCGGGGGTCAATAGGAAGACTTGAACGCACATCTGTGCGCGTGACTAGAAAGGAGAGCATCTAGATCATAACAGTGACATATTTATTATAATCAGTGTGCCAATATGGCCCAGGGACTGAGAAAATACTATTAAGATGGAAACAGGCCTTTTGAAAACAGTGAGGGACTAAATCAAAGATTTTTCTGGTCCTTATTCATGTGTAGTCGAGACCTGTATATGGGAATATGTGCACACGTGCATGTGATTTTGTATCAGTGAGACTGTTATGATTATTTTCCCACCATTGCATTAGATCCACAACCAAACTCACATCAAAGGGAACTATGCCCGCAAGGGCATATTTATAAATCAATGCAGTCTTGGATGTAGCTAAAATATTTATATCAATGACTGGTGCCTCTCCGGCAAACACACACCTAAACACACAACAAGCACACACAGAATACAACAACATTTACATGTCACAACATAAAGTTATGGTTTTCACTGATCTTTATGTTTGTGCGGTGATAGGGGATTAATTAAACTGCTGCTGGAGTGCTGTTAATTGTATTTAGTTAACTTTATTTAGATAAAAGTCTGGAAACGCACAAATTTCCCATGTAAAGTAGATCTTAAATTTTTTTGTAACCCTTCCTTTTACAGTCATCTAATTACTAGTTAACCACTGTGATGGTCACACAGATCCTCTGGTTCCAAGACATCTAATTTAAGGAGAGGAAATTTACTTCCTGCTTAATATATCCAGAACTCTGACATGTTACGAGATAATCAATATCCTTACTTCCTGTCTCAGCGGTTATAATCTTATAGTTGATGGATATAACTAATCTACTAATTGACTCGACTCAAAGCATCGGGTCAAGATACATGACCCGATATATATATATATATATATATATGACATGATATTTTGAATTATCAGACCCAGAACCCAAGTTTCTTTACAATTATGTTGTTAAGTCTTTTAATGTCTTTGGGTTATTTTGTAAGGGGAAGAAATTGCTGTCCCATTCCTCGTATAAACCTGGTCTATTTGCCGGATTATTAGACGTAGCCATTTTACAAAAGCCAATAGCCGACTTATTTAGGTGTAAATTGAGCCGGGAGTGGCGCTCAGCCATCCTTAGTTTCTCTGCAAGCACACATTTTACTATTGATTTTAGAGTCGTGCTTTTTTTATATTAGCACTTGGTTTTCCTCATTTTGCTTTTGTGATTGTTATGGGGCCTCGTGTTAGGAGCGACACACAGTGATAGGTAGGAAAACGAAGGAAATAGAAAACGAGCGAAGGCGGGTGTCAGAGAAGTGCTGCAGCTATATACTCTGATAGACTTATAATAAAACCTGGAGGCATTACTGAAAACAAATGCAAGCACTAGGAATTTCATAGCCATTTTATTTTATTCTTCCTAAAATTAGTATGTAATTTTCCATAAATTTCCATCCATTGCACTGCACCACATACATTTTCTTTCCCTTTAATGATACCCTTCACATACATATCCTTGGCTTGTACAAACATTGTCTTCAAATCATTTCTCATGAACTGAGGAGTTGTTGAGTTGCCCACGTGACGGGCAACTGGATAGTAGCTCTCCCTTTGTTTTTTCAACCTTAAATATCTAAGATGGTTTGGAGTTTGCACCAGATTCTTTTTTTTTATTATCTTGTCTGACTTTATTTACTACACAGCATTCTTAAAACTCTTCCATTTCATGAGGCATACAGTACTTCAGCATTTCTAACAGACTAACACAGCCTCCAGCAACATCAATTCCATTTATGTGTAGTATACCCATGAGAGGTGTTTTACTGCTCCCTGCCTGTTTATTTATGTAGACTATTATACTTATCATCCACAGCAGTGTGAAGGCTACAACTGCGCAGCCATTAGTTTAACTATATTACTATTTGACCGCAGGAAGTCAGACATATTACATGAATGATTCCCAGCCTGGCAAAACACATTATTGTGGCTGTAAGACAGGGCTTTGTTATCGCTGCCAGTCTAATTGTTTGCACCAACGGGACTATTTTTTGACACTGATAGAGCCCTAACTCTGTTATTGGATGTGTTACTATCCCATTTCAAATCAGAGCTGTATATTATAGAGTAAATTGTGTAAGATGCAGATGGCAGGAACACTACAAGTCTCTCTGATATTTGACTAGAATAATGTATGTCTTCGATAACATGAATCAAAGTAGTACCGGATGACCTCTAATGCTCCGATTAAATTCTTTCTTCATGTCAAACAGAGCAGGCAGCGCTTTATATGGCAGATATTAGGTTTGCATCTCCACTCCCCATTTTACATTAAAAGATTGGAGTTATGTTACAGAATATAAAATAAGATATGTCTGTAATCTATGGTATAGAAAGTGAGCTAAAATTAAATGCGATTGGGAAACCCCAAGACTATAGTTTTTTCTGTTAACATTATAAGTTATTTATGTTTTGTTAATGTTTGTAATAATTGGTTTGACATGGATATGGTTATGTTTGGTCATCTATTAAAATAAAATAAAAAACATATATATTCTACTTGTCTATAAAATCAGCAGTTTGCAATACTCAGTAGGAATGGTTTACATTTGATCTCTGTATTTTCCTCCTCATTAATCACTTCATGCTTGTTGGTTCCTCCCTTTTCACGTATTTGTTCACAAAAAACTCTCACTTATGGAGTTTTCAATTCTTTCTGTATATTGAGGGTTGACATGCAAAAAAACAAAAGCATATTTGCAACAAGATATTAGGCCCTCGTTTATGATTTGCCTTAAAACCAAATTGTGCCCACAGCAGTATGGTGTTCAGCTTTGGGAGTAAATGATCCATGACATTCAGATCAATCGATCATAGAAAGGTTTTAGCTCCTCCAGAAATAAATAGTTGGAGCAACTTCAGGAAAATAATACTATTCAACCCTCCTGGCAACATAACAACAACCAGATGACATCATTAAATGCTTGTTAAACATCAAATGGTGTAAAATAATGAGGAAATGTTGTTGGAAATATGATCATTTTATTAAAGATGAATGGAGATCATTTAAAGGATTTTGCAAAAATAATTTCAGTCTACTCAAATAACTGTAATAAGATGATAATGTAATGTAATGTCAGTATAGCTGGTTAACTGCCTGTCCGACTTGTGTGTTATTTACTATCATCAATACGACTGATATATCAGATACAATGCAGACATCGCCCATCGTAACCAGTAATGTATGTTTGATATTCAATCTTTTGGTAGTTGCAATCTCATGACTAAGGATATTTAATTTTCAATGTTGCTCCTTCAGAAGATTCATAACAACACAAAAGCCGGATCAACTTTTCTCACATTTTTTTCCAAAACTTTACCATGGAATTCCAATTAGCCAGTTATTAAATCTAAAGGAAATGCACGCAAATAGACAAAACACAAGCAAATAAAAAAAACATCCATATCATGTTGACAACAGATGTACGATAAATAGAGAATACATCTTCATCAATTTGACAAAACATGTGCAGCAAATAAGCCACCCCAACATACAAACCACTCAAAGCCACAGTAAACAAGATGTATTATACTATCTGACGAAAACTCTTAAACACCATCGCATATACTGACTTTGGGTGTCGCCATAGCGTTATGTACACATTGAACGTCAGCTACAAACGTTACATTGATGTACTGGGTGTGTTTAGGACAATAAAATGTCTATTTGTTGTTTTTACAGTATTGATTATGGTTTGATTCCAAGTCACATGACCGCACAACCTGGATATGAAGTTAAGCGGAGAGGCAGATAAAAAAATACAAGTAAATCTTTGGATATTAGGTCTGTTTTTTGTTTTTTTTACTAAATTAAGCATTAAAAAAACACTTATGGGGGTGCATCACTTTTTATTTTCCTTTGTAAATGTTTCAATAAGGTTGTTGCTTTAAAGATAATTTTTCTTAATGATTTTAGACTTTTGAAGCGCGTTCCCCATATGCCGACATGTGTTGAGAAGTTGATGAAGATGTTTACTTTATTTGCTAAGCATGTGTTGTCAATATGATGGTTGATTTGCTGCACATATCCACACCCATGCACCATCCACCAGTGTCAGAAAGATAAAACTGACCTTTACCAAAATCAATACAGATCTTCCTTGCAGTAAAGTCTATGTTTGTATGAAATCGCAAAATGATCCATGACAGAATGTTTGTGTTATGTCTGGAAAATATTGTTTTTTGTAAAAAAAAACAAAAGATCAATCCTATTGGTTAAATTTAAATGCACCAAATTTGGCCTATATGGAACCAATAGTATGGAAGCTATGTCAGAAAAACTGTGTTTTTTGTAGAAAGCTCCCCTAATGGAGGAATCAATTACAAAGATACAGAGCCAATGCATGGGTGTTTGGCTGTAAACCATTTAAACTGGTGAGTTGAGTCTCTACTGGGCAAACCTCTTTTTAAAGGACATTATCAACTCCACAAGCCAGCTTCTGTCCAGAGCATCATCACCTCCCTTCTCCGAACCCTGTGATGGGAAAAGAAGAGACCAAGGAACTTTTTATTTAAGGAATAAGCCATATTATGGACTCCTCATATTTTTTTTATTGACAGTGATTCCTCCTATGAACTCTAAAGACATTTAAACTTGAAAAACAGTTTTGGCTGACCCTGGTAAACGGAAATTATTTTGTTTTGACTGAAGAGACACTGGATGCATTTTGGAAAATTTAATTTTGGTTTGTGTGATATTTTTTGGTTTTCTTGGTTTTATATCGAGGTGAGTTACTTTTTCTTTTATTACCAATATCTATATACATTTTAATTTAACTACTAAAATCTGTGTTTGTGGCTTTTTAGCACCAGAAATCCCTAACTCTATTGAGTTGTAACACCAAGCTCCTTAAAAGACTTATTTAGTGATTTTAGACATTTAGAACAGGAAATCTAAGACTACCGACTAATTAATGAGTTATTATTATAATTAATAAGCATATGTATGACTGCTCCTGCACTGAAGTCTGAGTGGGTACTCTTCTTGCAGCAGAGCAATTTACACTTAAATAGGCAGAGTACTTTTTTTTTCAAAAGAAGCTTTAGTACATGATTTAAGGGATATGCAAATTATTGCTTGTATGCAGAAGAGTGTCAGGTCTTATCTATGACAGAAGGGAAGCAGCACATGTGAAGGTTCCCAAGACGGGGGTGACACCAGCTCTGCTAAATGGTTTAGAGATGGCGACTCTGACCAAAAGACAGGAGACAGATCTGGAAGTGTCGAGGATGGACAGGACTAGATTAGAAACGAGCACATCGGAGGGACAGCCCAGGTTAGACGTCAGGGACAGGGGATTCATTGGTGGAAGAATGCTGGAGATGGAGCTGCCAGTTAGGAAAAAAGGGGAACACAAAATAGGGTTTTCTGGATGTGGTGAGAGAAGAGATGGGGGGGAAAGAGGAAGATGTAGAGGACAGGGCAAGATGGGAACAGTTGACCACTGTAACAACCTCTAAGGGGAACAGCAAAATAGAATAAGAGGAAGAGGAATTGTTGTATGCATTGTATGCCAACATTTTTCGCAGCACCTGAGGTTGTAACATGTTACAAAATGAAGTCTTAAGTGTGATCCACCATTTATTTTGCTTTTTAAATAAAGAAAACATTGAGTGTAGCTATCCCACATGAATTGTGACTGTTTTCAACAAAAAAACAAAAATCAAACCAAATTCAGATGGGTCAAACTAAAAATGTAAGATTATTTGGAAGTTCAGTGAAATTCCATGAAAATGGAATTATCTTCTTCCATTCCTTTATTTTTAATACATTATTTCATTTGAATTGATTGTCAGATGCAAATTTCTGGAGAGTTCCAATTGTTATAGTGTCACAGTAAAATGGTGGCAAATACTTAACAGGAAATTACTGTTGTAAATATCTTTTACCAACAAATGGGTATTATGGTGGTTGTTGGGACATTTTGTTGCCAAAATGTTTTAAAGACACTCCCAGAATTTCCAGCTGTGCTTTATGTTGATAAAGCCAGACATTTCATTTTTTTAAGGAAAATTATATATTTCCCTTACTTTAAAAAATTATTTTCTCTCTTAAGCCAAAGAAGACCTTAAGCAAAACGTCAGTACAACATAGAATTGAAAATTGATAGTTAAAACCTGAGATAAAGTTTCAATGTAATCCCTGATTTGCTGCACTAGAGGAACATGTTTTTTAACAGCAATAAAATTCTTTATGTGTGCTGGGCTTCTGGTTTTTGCAAAGTACACTTTTTTTGCACCAGGCCACATGTTGGTTACCCTTTTGCAAAATGCAGGACCTATCAGAAGGTAGAAGAATCAATTTCATATAATAACATTTCGGGGTCAGATTTGCTCTGGGCAGTCTGGCTTTGAGAGCTGAAGGAAGCTAACTCTTTCTTCGTGCTTATTGCTATTCATGCTTTCCGCTGCCAACTGGTCCTTAATTATTCAACTGAATAAATTACCTATAAAGCAGAAAGGGGAGTAAAGGCATGCCGGGAAGGAGCAGGTCTGTAATCTTCAAAAGGCCAGAACCTACTTCAATCCTGTGGGCCTCACTGCTCTTAACACCAGTCTCTATGTATATTCTCTATGTCTGGGGTTAGATAAACCAAGCTTAAATGTCAGAAGGTAGGGGAACTCCCAAGTGCACTGCAAAGTAGTGAACGGAACTTAAATTTAAATGAGTCTGCATGGCTTTGGTGACCTTCAATGGCATTAAGTGAATAGAGGTTGGGCGAGATGTTCACATAGTGGCTATCCTAGATGACTTTGAAGTTGCCTATTGGAATGTTGTTATGAGAAGTATGCATGAATTAAAATAAGTAACTAATTTTGAGAGACTTGTATACGGCTAGCCTGTTGTCCCTGACAGCAACGGTATATCCCCGAGGGTATAGCCCCGGATCCTTTGAATTATACAAGTACCATCAAACCAAAGGTTAGTCTGTTATGCTTAAAAAAACTGGGTAAACATTGTTTTGTTTTTTTCGTAAAAAGCCTATTAGGCTAATATAGCCTAACAGTCCATATTATATATATATATATATAATATAGATATATCTTTATTTTATAATATATACATATTTATCTGTATATATAAACAAGATATATCTCCTCAAGTTGAATCACCAAATTTTGACTAAATCGGACCATTGGTTGAGAAATGAAGACCCAAAGCTCCCCCAAGTTTCAGAAATATACAGCCAACCCTTCCCTTTAACATTAATTTGGAAAAATATCAGATTGAAATTGGTCAAAGATCAATAAGTTATAATATTGATCTCTAGGGTGCTCTTAATCTAATGGTGCCTAATGATTTGATCTAAGTCTGTGTAGTTTTTAATATCCAGCCAATTCTGGAAATTACATTCTTTCGTTACTTGCAAGATATTACTATATATTACTTTTTAAAGTAATATATACACCTACTTCTACTTTTTTCCCTGTGGATTACAATGAATATGACGCCAAATGTGTTCTGCTAAGCAATTTTCAGATTTTTTATAACATAAGGAAACTATTAATCCTTGTTGATTAATTTGTCAAATAATGTATAAAGGTGAGCCTTAGTTACAGATATTTATTTATGGTAATTTTATCTTTGTCATTTCATGATGAAGCCAATATGGTTGCTTTTTTTTCATTATAATGAGAAAAATAACTCGTCGTCTTGAGAAAAGGGTCATAAATAAATACCCACCACAATGGCCGTTGTCGGCTGCCACAATTGAATGATTGGTTTAAATTGATGAAATAATTCTGTCAATGCTGCGACAAGTTTATATGCAGTTACTCGATTATGCTTTCAAGTGGTGAAGTTGAGAACTATCTTAACCGTTCAGTCGTTTTCTCTATGATATCAGGACCTCACACACTGTGTGTATGGGCTCTGCCATTTCTATATCCTCAATAACTCTGGTGAGTACATGAAGTTGCTTCTGTTCCACCTGCAGGGATTTCTGGTAAGGTGGTTTGAGCAATGTGCCTAGCCCCCAGGTGCTTCAGAAGTGAAAGAGATAAACAGGAAGATAATAATTCGTAGTTGTAGTGGCTCTTTGTTTTCAATATGTGTAAGCGTTCCAATGAATATGAGGAAAACTCATCCGTAGAAAGGGTGGGTTTGTTCAGCAAACCTTCCCTGGATAGATTAACTTAATCAGATGAAAGATATTACAGTTTAACTAGGCAACTTAGACATCATATTAATGACTTAATTAGTAAGTTGAAACAGCCAGACTATTATTTCCCATAGCTACCCTCATACTCGATGTCATCTCATGGAAGATCACCCGTAAGACATGTATTGAATATCCTACAGCACTGGGAAAAATTTATGTAGTGTTTCAAACCTCTTAGATCTGATTAACTGAAGAGGATGCATCATAGGACATTTACTTTATCTCTCATTTTTATTAATATACTGAACTTAATGCCAGACAGAACCTCTTGGACTTTATTTAGAGATTTGTGAATTGGTTAATGTGTAAAGGTAATGAAAGCATTTGATGACATCAACAACCCAAAGGTGCTTTAGCACTTCTGTTTCTGTTAGCTGTTGCATACGGTTTAATTTGAAAAAGTACAAATACTGCACTTTATTTTTAGCTGGAGGTTTACAAACAAGGTTCTTCATGTAAACTGTTGCACTTTTATTTTGAGATATGAAACATGAGATAAAAAGGTATTGTTGTCCTGTAATCTGATGCATTTTTAAACATTTTTGCTATACAGATCTGTTGTACCTGTTTCTTTCGGGAAAAGGGACCATTAGATTAAGTGGGGATATTATACACTGCATTATTTTTTAGTTGTGTTTTATTTGTACAAAGAATCTGTCCAGTAACCTGACGCTTTTGTTAACTTTGATTTTGATTTGGAGATTTTATTTGAGTTACACAAGCTGAGAAAAAAGTTATTTATTTTAAACGTAATGAACGAATGCAACTTATTTTCCATTTAATATGCTGTCAATAATGGGTTTTTCAAAAAAGTTTCAAGAAAAGAATCGCTATCGGCTGGTCAGACTTTATTACAATTGGTAATCACAATCGGCCAGGTAAATTGCTATTGGTGCTTCTCTAGAGTGTAGTTTTTGTGAATCACTGTAGTCATTAAATAACCAGGATTCCCGGGAACCCTAGTCTGTTCCGCGATTTACTTTTTGTTGCATGCATTTCAAAAAAAAACGAGATTGTCTGACATATGTTTTGTTAGAGATAGAATTTAAATTTGCAGTGCTTTTAGTCTCAAAGTGCCGGCTGAGATGTCATGTCAAACATACTTTTCAGCATCATTTGATGCTGAATGCGGATTTTTTAAGTTTTTGTTCCTGAATCATATTTCAGCCTGTTCACGGCTCAGTGGCTGGTCGGCGGCTGCACGACTGCCTCAAATGACACCTACATAACTCTAAAATAAGGCTTTTCATTGAGGGATCAGTAGACTTCCTATTGGGACTTAAATGTGCTTATAAGAAAGCCAGGACTTTTTCACAAAATTTTAATTTCTTTCTAAACTATGGGCTCAATTAAGGTCTGCATTTAAAAATACAAAGGTTAGTACAAGCCAGCCATACCCTCTTTCTTGGTTTGCCGAAAACCAAGAATGAAATGTCCATAAAAAGAGATTAAGATTAAATATTCAAACTCAGGATCCTCTTACTATCAGGCCTACTGCTTTAAAATAATTCAGAGTTATTCTTTTTTCAACTTTATTCTTTCACTAAAGTAGCTCAATGCCTGTTTGACAATGTATCTTTGAATTTCCAGCTCTGCATCAGAATAATGACTCGTTAGCCTCAGGGGTAGAGTGTGTTTCTCTGGCCAGAGTGTTTGTAGTTTGACAATGAAAGCTAACTGTGCCTCACTAATGTTATATAAATGCCACTCCAGACTCCCGCTTATCCTGAAATTGCCCAACTGACTCACTGCACAACACGTCTGAAACCTCTGACAAGTAAATTATACTAATACATCACACCAAACTGGAGCTCAATCTCCACGCAATAGTGGCTCCAGTGGTTACACACAAAAAACAAAAACTATGCAGCCTTCCCCGACAAAAAGGGTATATCCCCCAAAACATTCACTGAATTTCAAATTATTGAATTAAGTTATTCCCACAGTATTTTCAGTAAAAAAAATTAAATAAAAAAGGTCCCCAAAGGTAGTAAAATACGAACTATTAGATAAAAATTGGGGTAAAATATGATAGAAATAAGATATTTTGATTCGATTTCAATTCATATGCACCTAATTTGTACTTCATCAAGTTAATGGTTGAGAAATTATGGCCCAAAATCTTTGGAAGTACATCTCTATTTCGTGTCAGAAATATTCAAAACTTCACAAAATCAATTCAGTTCTTCCTCACACTACGGTCTTGGTGGTACAAAATTTGAAAATTATCCATAAAATATTCTTTGAGTTGTGTAGAATCATATGCACTGAATTTGGGCTAAATCAGACCAACGGTCTCCCCTTAGTGAGTAAAATATGAGCTATTAAAACAAAACACAACGCATGCAAGATAGATCTGTTCGGGCCAATCCATATGCACCAAATTTGGACAAAATGGGACCAATGGTTGAGAAATTATGCTAGAAACTTATGGAGATAAAGTGCCCCTACTGTGAGAACCTTTCCCAAAATCAATGCAGTTCTTCCTTGCACAAAATTTATGTGGTTATAAAGTTTGAAAATTATCGATGAAACAGTTTTTGAGTGTTAACACGAAGGAACAGCGACGGTGGCGATGACTTTTCAATAATAGCTCCGACTTTTCAGGGGATATGGGCTACAATCTAAATATGTTATTCTACTTTGGACCAAAAAGGAGAGAACTGACTAAAAATAATAACATTTGTAGTCATGATAAATTCTTTTCATGTGATGAGACATTGGCAAGCAGTTTAAGAAAATTATGAAGATATAATAGGGGTTATTGTTTCTGGGGGAGTGGAATTTTGGCACAACTGATTTTATAACACAAAGTGCTAAATTAAAAATTAAATAATTACATGATAACTATGATACATCAGTAAGATAGGAGCTAACTCGAATGAGCGGGAAATCATGGGAAAAGGTCTTCATAGTGAAGAAAACACACAAGGTCAAGGATATCAGCTGCCATTTAACAGGGATGGTTTTTGTCATGCCATTTCATTGTTGTAAAAACACTTCAAATCATGTAAGGTGTCACACAAAACTGTTATACACAACTTTATAACTTTACTTATCCATCTTTATAGGAAATGTATCTATTGGGTACCCTGGCCTCTCATCCCCATCCTCCCTGACAATGAAAAGCAGTTACATAAAGGGGATGAATTAACAGATTTGATTGAACATCTTCCATTTACTTATGTAATTAGCATTTTCTGCCTTATGGTATTAGAAACATCATTTGCCTTTAAAGAGCCACTGGAAGTGTCCTGTTTCATTTGCAGTGGTTGAAGACAGAGGTTAAATTAAATTTAGTGGAAAAAAACAAATCAGATCAGTCGTCTTTTAATTGGTGTTAAAGAAAGAAATCAACATTCTGTATATCCACAATCATTCATGATCACGCAGTGACAGTACAAGTCCACCATTCAAATGGGAGGGCAGCCGCATGAAATAGAGACCAACCCCCTGGTCTCAAGAGGTCTAAAATGGCAAACTGCTTAAGAATAGGAAATGTAAAGTTTTCATTTACAGGGTTCTAAGAATAATGGAGCAGGAAATAAATTTAAAGGTGGCTTGTTCAACATAATGAACAAAACAAATATATAACTACAGGGACGTAACAAATATGCTGCATTGAGACCAAGGAGAAGAAACAATTTACACTTACACTGAATTGAATAAACAGGAAAGAACAAGATTAATAAAAACATGCAGCTTATCACCAGTAATTGGCTGCTAATGTTATCTGCTGTCATCAGTAAGGAGCAATTACCTTTCAGCCTGATGCACAGCTCTTGAAATACATGCACACACACACACCTACACATCATCAATTCTCATTCAGTCAAAAACAATTCAGGGGACTACATTTTGTAGGTTTCAGTCATTATTCTGACCAACATTGTTACCAACACTTAACAATGTTGGTAATTACAGCAGCTGAATGGTTTGTCATCGAAACAAATAATTTAGTTTGTTAGTTAGGATAAAATTGGAACAGCAGTAACTTAATAAAACCTGATAGTTAACTTTTTTTTCAACATGTTGTTCAGGGTTTCCAATCTCTTCTTTTAAACATTTAACACTTTGTCAGAGACAAAGTCTGTTGCTGTAATCTTGCAATCCATGCTTTAATGTCCATAAAAGCGGCTTAATCTTAAAGTTATTTATTATTATATAATAGAAGTTATATTAACATGCCCATGGTACCATTTTTGGTATAGGGACACAGCATGTTGATAATGTTTACTTTAGTTTTCATGACATATGGATTCAGCATCACTCAATTGTGTGTAAACAATCTTTAAAATTATAATGTATATTTATTGACATGTTTGTAAGGTTGCTAAATTCTCAGGTGATATCTTAGACAGATTATTAGCGTGGATTGTTTTGTATTTTGTTCTAACAGTTTTACAAAATGTATATATTCCCCCCTATTAAACCCTTCCAAATGTAACAACAGGTCTGTTCCTTGGAGAATGCAAAGTTGAAAATGTCAAGCTAAGTGCAAAGCTAGATTACATTACCTGCAACAACTTTTAGCAAGCATAGCATCGTCATGTTCATCAGTGTAATTTTTCCATCCTGCAATCTTTGTAGCTACTACCTGAACAGTAATATTGAAGGAAATCTATTATGACAAACTTATTTTTTAATGCATGTGAACATGTGTTCGTAATTATAGCAAATACGTAAAATAAATTAAAATTAGTTTAAGTTGGAAAAGGTCTGAAGAACAACTTAATTTTCTTAAAAGGGCAAAATTGGGCTACCTTTCTTATGATATAATCAGATGAAAATTAAAAACAATATTTACAAAAGCCTGAGCGGACAGACGTTTGAAGTGGTAGAACGATTCTTGTCCTTTGAAAACCTACAAAGAAAATGGAAAAGGTAATGGATACATTGCAGCAAGGGGAACCGCCGCAAATTTCATTCGCAGTGTTCTAGAAGGACTGGCTCTGGGTTGAACTTTTGGGGCGAAGATGGCTCGCAGATCAGGCCACGATGTTTACGAGCTATTCAACCTCGAGCACTCTGTGTATCGTATGTTTTATTCCCTCAGGTGAAGAGGGACAGGTGCCTTGGAATGATTTTCAACACAATTTGGACCAAATAATAATATAAATTATCTTACTTGTAAGCCATTTTTAAAAAGTACAACATTTTGACAATTGAAAGTCACAATATATTATATTTCTGGATAGGGAGTGGTGAGCTGAGGGGGCAATATACCGGTAGATTGCAAACTGGGACTTCCCCACTAGATGCTACTCCTTTAAGCAAGCAACTTAAACGTTCTCACGAAACCAATTATCAGGTGGTAATTAAACATTGTTTTAGCAGTAGAGTACAAGGTAAGTGTCTTAACTCAGTGTAGTTTGTTCATTGAATATAATCTCATTAGAAGTTTCGCGAAAAGGTTGATCAAACAGCATTCACTTTCTGTTGGGTCTAATAACTTCTTTTCAGAGTGAAATCATTATGGTTAAATGGTTTGATCGGTTGCAGAAAGTACAGTTTGATTCACATATCACCTTTACTTTGTTTTATTCTTTTATAGCAATCCTTTCCCTCTGGTATCTTGCTCCTAGTAAAGCTATTCACTGTTATGAACCTGATTACAATGTTTATTAACCGTCAGCTTGCTCAACGAAGACAAGAAGAAGCAGGAGCTACAGCGACAGCCCATGTAATCTGCCAACCGTGCAAGACTTCAGGGAAGGGTTCGGTAATGTAATTTAGACGAGTTTCCCATGCTAAGGTGTCACTGCCATCTCCCCTCGCTGCCCTGGTGACAGTCCCTCATTACGCACCGCGCCACCGCCAGTCGTGATGCCAACGAGCGTGACAGCTTTTGACACCGGACACCCTTTTTTTTCCAGGAAAAATGATGGACCTGAATGCGGAAGGAGTAGAGAGAGAGACTTTTCAGATTAATATAACACCATTAATATAACACCATTTGAATTGCCTTGCAGTTCACACTTTTAAGTTACACATTTTAAATCTTTATACCCCTTATGGTATAAGGTGTCTGAGCAACACATTTGGCCTCACTGTGCTGTGACTATTTTAAAATGTTCAAAAAAACGGCTTAGCAATTGGGTTCTTTTGAATCGCAGTGGTATACATTGGTAATATCTAAATATAAACTGAATATAACGCAACTTCTCTCCTTCAAGTTATTCGCAGAAAAGCTTTAATTATAGTTTCAACAGTCCAGCTCCACAAAATATATGAGTATGTTATAATAAATCTGTTATTTGATTTACTAAATAGCAAATATTCAAATTGCATCTATATCACTAGTATTAAAGGCAAGAATGGGAAAAATATTATATTGATGCTGAAATTGTTAAAGTGTTTTAACAATTCAAGTTTGTTTTCCTCAGATTAATTTGACAAGGAGGATCAAATGAATGACTTCTTTCCTCAAACCAACATTTACAGATTTCTCAAAAAGATTTGTTGAAATGAAATTGAAATATGATATGGGTATAACTACATAAGTAATGATGTAGAGAATGTAATATGAACACAGGCCTCTTTTTCTCTGTACGTATATTTTTAACAGTTTGCCAAGTGCAAACACATTTTGCTTACTATCCCACCTCTCCTCCCTCTGCCTGTAATGAGGATGAATGGAGACACTGCCAACAGAAGAGGCTGGGCCTGAGGTATGAAGGACAGGTAGCTCAACCCGTAGTGTGTCTCTGTGGTAGAGAGTGTTTGTGAGTTAGTTCCCTGTAGATGCCATGATGAAAAAAAAAGAAGGTGACTTTCAGCTGGTTTTCTTTAACTCCATTGCTAGGTTGTCAAATCAGCCTTTGAACTAAATCAAACAAAACCTTGAGTGAGAGCAATGAGTATTAGAAGCTTTTGCCTTGCCGCTTGGCTCCAGAACAGACATCAGAAAAAAATATTTAGAATAAAGAGGACTTTGAAAAGTCATGACAAGGGCACATTTCTTCATTCCTCACCTCTCTAGTGTTTTCCTACTTCAGTCTTATTCAGAGAGCTTGATTATCTCCACCAACCAATTATTTGATTAGACGGGTTTAAATCATTGAGGCCACTTCATGAAAAGGAGGGTACAATATTTGATCCCAGAGATCGAGTGTAACCACAGGGCTTAGCCTCTGTTTAAAGGGATGTATTGTAAAGACCTTCCAAACAATTTGAAACCTCAAAGAAATTCTCCAAATGCTCACACACACAGAAACGCACGCGTACATATTTTCACACTTCCAATGCATTGCACAAGATACCTGACATCAGTCCTCTTGGTATATCTCACACCACAGTGTACTATAGGGCACTTATACTTCAATTCTTGATAGTTTTGGGTTGAAATAACATAATTCCATTAAAGACTTGGTTAAGTTAAATTGTGGATTTCTGGGATATATATATATATAAATATAAAACAGTCTTAGTGTAGAAGTCCTGTATAGTGTGTATGGGTGTGTATGTATGTGTAAGGGAGGGGTGATGTATTTTATTTGGGGGTTTAACAGTCTTATGGCTTTTGGAAAGAATCTGTCATTGAACCTGGCTGTTCTGCTCTGAAGACTACGGAACCTCTCTCCAGATGCCAACAGCAAGAACAGTCCATGATGGAAGTGGGAGGGGTCTCTGCTGATGTTGTGAGCACTGGTCAGACAGCGTTTTGCTGCAGTGACCTGGATGGAATATATTATATATATATATATATATATATAAATACATATATATAATCAATGGAATGACCGTGGAAGTGGTGTATAGTAGATGGAAGACTTTTGTTAAAAATTCCATACATGCCAGTTCTCATTTGAAAACCTTGCAAGACTGAATCTGGCAACATGCTTTAAATTGATTTCTGAGTACATGCACAGAACACAAACAGACTTTGAGATCAAAAGGACATACTTCGTTTGGCTTCACTCACCATAGACTTTGCTTGCTGGCAACCATTCATTTAACAGTGGATGATGCATTAACCTTGAATGCCATAGTTACAGCTGGTGTTGTACTTTTGTTATGGAACTGTTGTGATTTACTACCGTTTTATCACTCTCTTCCACTCCAGCATACAAAATCAAATTCAAAATGTGGAACCCACAGGTTACACTTAATATTTTTACTACATTAAGATCAGTTATCAATCTATCGGGTCTAGCCTTGCGATGACTCATTCACTCACATCTTTGGTTTTTGGAGTTTATTTTGTGACAAATATGTAAACACATTTTTATTGTTGCAACTGTTTCCAAATAAACATTTCATGTTAGTTTTCAGCTGATTATCAAACATTATAGCCTAATCAGTGGTCCTCATATTCTTATGTTCTTATGAGAGGCAATACACTTAATCGGACTGTTCAGGGGTCAGTAGTGCATTATAATTTGAAGCTTAGGGTACCGAGCAAGCTGCTGTATACGACAAATTGGGATTGAGTACATCTGGCTATAAATACTGATCAGAATGATTGTGACATAAAAACAACATCTGTCTCGTCACCTGCTTTGAAAGTACAGGGTATGATGCAGGGGGAAAAGCAATTAATTCACACAGGCTATTTATTTCCAACTGAAAAAATGTTACGTTCTCACATTGAATGTTGGCATTGATGTTGAGAAGAGGTTGTGGAAGCACTGACGTTCAAAAAGATCCGTGTAAGATATGTTATCCAGGTTATCCTTCAGCTGTTACACCTTTTTCTTAATAATGGTTTCTTAGACTGTCATCGACTTAATCAACATAATCTAGTTTATATTAAGCTATAAAAAGTTAGGTTCGGTTGTGCATTTCGGACACTAGGGGCCGCTTGATCTTTTACTTTAATAGTTCATATTTTATTCAGTAAAAATTAACTCAGGCAAATTTTATGAAAAACACAGTTTTTCAAACATAACATCATAATCCTCAATCCGATTTACTTCAAATTTGGTGCATATGAAGAGGCTAAAGAGATCTGTCTAGCAAATATCATATTTAACCCTAGAAGTTCATATTTTACTCGCTAGGGGGTGTTTAAACAGTACAGTACAGTACAAAAAATTTACTTACTTGTACATTTCAGGGGATCCGGGGTTTGGAGGACATACCCTACTGTCAGCTCATGACAACGTTTTGCTTTGGCAAGGGGCAACTTGTGACTGTTGTGGGAACAGCAGGTCTATTGTTGATAATAGAGTCAAGCCTAATGATGTGCAGGAGTGATCAAAGGATCTTACAGTGCTTCATACAGATCAGCACTCATGAGTAGTTCTCCTGGCTGATTGACTGTATTGACAGTCAGACACACCAGTATCCCAGTTATGAGGCTTATCCCGGTTTCAAGGCTTTTATATGCAACAACAAATTTTCTGGTAATTCACATCCCTGTTTAAAATATATATTTATTGCAGGTATTTTTTATGTTTTCAATGCAGCAACTTCATCTAAGATTCCCCAACTGCCAATTCAAAATTAAAATAATTCGACCTTTCATTTAGAAAATGTGACCACTTTGGTCAATAGCAGGCTTAGCGCTATGAAATGGCGTTGCCGATATATCTAGCTCTAACCTTTCATGAGATGAGAGCGATAGGCGGTATTAAAATGTCCTCAACAGTTGACAGTCTGTCACTGCGAATGTCATGTTGTAGGACAATGGAGTGCTGGATGAAGATAAGCAGTTGTGATTGGTCTGAGTGAGATATCATGATGGAGTTCAGTTACATCAAGTGGAGAGAAAATGTGTGCATGAGGAGAGTATAATTTTACCGACTCTGTGACACTTTAGAACCTTTCAGTCAAGGAAACAACAGTACGGGCAGCAGTTCCGTTAGACTTGAAAAATCACTATTCTGTTTAACGAACTGGACATTTCAGGGTGATATTGTTTGCTTACTAAACAATTTGGGGTTTACAGAAACATAGTCAAACAGTTAATATTAATAATAATAAAAAGACTGGCCACAAATTATTGATGAGATGAATCCCAGTAACTATTGAAACACTGTAAATAGTTTGTAAACAGTACGCATATTTAAGTACAATTGATGATTCAGGGCTTATGCTGTTTGTTGGGCATACAAACTTTCACAAAGACTTTCCAACAACAAAACTGACACCCAGGAAGGCTGGAAGTGCTTTCTGATGCAGGCAAAGTGCGTTGTGTTGGAGTCACTGTCAGAGTATAATTAAATGGGTATTTATGCAACCATGCACACAATCAGTTCAAACTGTTGCTAAGCTTGTCGACCGACAGGATCTGTAATCAGTCAACAGCCCAGTGCCCTAGGGGACAAGCTGTTCTAATGAAATCAGAGGAAAAACAAAAGCCTCACAGAATGGAACCCACCAGCATGCACACACTTAACCATGTTTTCAAATCCATCCTTTTTTTTTAACAATACGTGATGAGCACAGACAAGAATCACAAGAGCCAATGTTCATACAGTATGTACTTTGAGAGCTCTGTGGAGCTTAATAGCAAAATGGAAGGAAGCTATTTTCAGAGAAGTGTTTTTCTGGGGTTTTAGCATTTATTGCAAACAAAACAGGAAATTAACAAAATGCCAACAGCTTCACACGGAAATGCAGGGACAAGGAAGTTTCTTCAGAAAACTCTGGTATTACATTTCCATCCACAACACCAGGGGGACAACTAAGAGCTAATTAATCTTAATTTATAACAATAAACGCTACAACACTTACTGACTCTGCAATAGATCACAGCATGATATGCCATTGTAAGCTCTCTTCCAGTACGCTGTAATCTAATGGAACATCCGCCAAAGGCTAAGGCCTTATCATATAGAATTTTCTGATAAATCTACAGTTAAACCCAGAGCAGGGTCAAAGGGGTTGGAGTATATCACAGCTGACATTGTGTGAAAGGAGGGATAGATCCTGGGCAAGTTTCCACCAACATATAAATTAAAATAACCAATAATTAGTCTAAATTTCCCTCAGATAAATCTGGAGTATTTAAGAAATGTCTGTTCACTTATTATATAGAGAAGAGAATATAGAAAAAATACCTGCATCCACCTGCTGGCACCGTTTCAAGCCTACTCGCCACCAGGCCTAAAAGCTCTTCTAGGGAATAATGCATAGGTGTTGTTGCCCAGTGTAACAATGCTGGATCCAAGCTTTTACTTTTGACATGCCAGAACAATTATCAGCATACACAGATCAGCTACAAAATTATAACCTGTGTTGCCAGACGTACGCTAATTATCGGATTTGTACTATAATTTCAGTCTTTGTACGATGTATGAATAATAATGCAAAAACTCCCAAAATGTATGATTAGTTGGACTTCTCATCACTCTCACATTTATAACCAAGGAATCTCATTGTAATTGAGTTGAGCAAGTGCTTGTGTATCCGGCTCCTCTAATGGGATGTCTTCCCAGCCAATCAAAATGCTGCAATAAAAAAGTGATGCAAGACAGCACGTGCAACACATTGTTAACAATGAGCTCAGAACATGAGGATGAGGAGTCGGATTGCGGGGATGCAAAAAGGAGGAGGATATTTGAGTCAGAAAGTGAGCTACAACATCTCCAGGCTTACAGACATGAGGGGGAAATTTACCATAATATTACTGGCCGGCTGTAACCTGATGCTTGCTGCGACCACCTTTTAGTCATTTTTGTAGATTAAACAAATTAAACTTAAAAAGTCAAGTCGAAAAAGCGTTAAAAAAATTTCTGTCCCCAATGAAGAATTCAAAAACGCAGTGCTTACAGAAAAAATCTGAAGGGCCAACTGAACACAGGTTGGAAAACAGCAGAAGAGACATATTTAAAAATTCGAAACCTGCACAGAACATATTTCTTTTTAGGTGGCCATTCCTTTTATATGTAATAATTTAGGCCATTACATTGGTGTTTTGTGTAGATTGGGCTTATAATGTGCGAGACACAGAGTCTAATAATATAGGTTTGAGTCTGACGCCTCACACATGATGATGTGTGATTGTCAGCTGTTCATTATAAATTAAATGTATTATTATTATTATTATTAAGGCAGAGCTCCGCCTGCACTCCGTTCACAACCAGAGACTCACTATCAGTAGCAATATTCTCTAGCTTGTATCAAAAGTAAATCCGTAATATACAGTAAAGTATTAGTAGGATGCAAAACTTCCAGTAATTTTTACATCTGGTACAATAATACTCCCACCTGGCAACGTTGATTATAACCGTGAAGACAAAGGACAATGGCAAAAAATGATTATTGATTATTGTCAAAATATTTCGAAATTAAATGTCCTTTTCATTTATGATCCATCTATTTTTTTATTTTACTTTGCTAATATTCTTTGACCCTTCACTGAAAGCCATGCACCGTCCTAAGAAGCATCATTTGTAAAAGCTGCACAGCTCTAAAAGAGAAGTTCACATGAGATAGCATTGTAATTAAATCACCAGACGTATTTCCGCATTTAATCAGAGGGACCGGTGTTTTAGTAAAATATCTAAACAGCAGTCATGTGTGAGAGCAAAGCAAGAGACGATTAATGAATACGAAGAGCTGAAATACTGAAACGGGTGCATCAGTGTGAGAGAGACATCAGAGACGCTATTGGTTGGTGAATTATTTATTTATTAATATCGTGTTAATTTGTAAGACACCTATGATGAAATAGCATCATGATTGCTTTGTGTGAAATCAATCATACATTTATTCAGCATTTGATGTGAAATATGAATGTTATCTTTTTTTTTGTTTGCTTTTTAGGGGCATTTTTATTGTGGCTATTACCAATTAATCTTTGCATAATTATTACGTGTAATATAATGCAATTAATTTATGAAAGTAATTTTATATAATATAATTCAATTAATTATTATTGTTATGTTTAATATAATATAATAACTAATATTATTTGTGGGTAATGTTTAAATAAGATATTTAAATATGTTATTATGTAATTGGAGAAATAACAGAAAAGTAGAAATTGAATTGTTTAATGATGATTATACAAGAAGTATAAAGTCAAGGTATACATTTAAGAATTATTACTTATATGCCCGGATGCTCTGATTAATTTGTTTTGATTACTAAATCAAAGATTGTGAACTTGGAGTAAAAAGAAACTTTAAATATATAGAAAGAGAAAATTATTTATTTGAATTTTTTATGAGAAATGCGGTAGTTCTGCTGCTCCCTCAGGGATGGGTCAAAGGCAGAGAAATAATTTCACTATGTTGCACTGTGGATGACTGTATGTGACCAATAAAGGATTTCTTCTTCTTCTTCTAGTTTGAAAACACTTATTGATTTTAATTTATTTTATTTTTATGAATTTTATTTAAAGGTTATTAACCTGACAAGCTCCATTCTCAACGAATTTGAAATTTAAATAGAAGGTAAATCTCCTCTATTTGAGTTAATAAGCAACAGAGCATCATCTGTTGCTCTTTAAATCTTACTAAAAATGGGCAAGCATAAGGATCTTAAATTGTGAGGGCTACATGACTGGGTCAGAGCATCTCCAGAAATACCAGTCTTGTTGGATATTCCTGGTGTGCAGCGGATAGTCCTAAAGTGTTCTAAGAAAGAAGAACTGGTGAACTGGCAACTGGGTCATAGGTTCATTGAACCTCTTGGGGAGGGAAAGCTATCTCGTGTTGTCCAATCACACAGAATACTGTAGTATTCTTAGTTACCGTACCTACTATTAGTTACATACTATAGCTCAAATTGCTGAGAAATATAATTCTAGAAAGGTTTAAGAACACACGGTGCAGTACAGAGCTCGCTTGGCGACAAAAAATAAAATCTACTGAATATTATGCAGATGGTTTTAATGCTTTGGCTGGTATCTGTATATTCTGTATGAATTGGAGAATACCACAACAAAAATCTGCTCAACATCAATTTTCAGTTTTTGGTATTCTTTCGGCTAGCAGAGGAAGGGATCAAACATTAACCTTAATATTAGGAGGCTCCAGAGTTGGAGTTGAACTAACTTACTACTCAAAAATGTTGATATTGAATGAAATATGAGAGTCATTTTTTTTCTCTTGCGGTCTACTCTTAAAGGCTCAGTCAAAGCAATGTAACAGTTTCATTGAAACTACAAGTATAATGCTTGAAGTACCATAATCCTGAGTACTTAGGTTGTAATGACTTGTTTTAGAATCAATCCTCAGTCACTCATTATTCTTTTGCCTGGTAGAAAATCTTTAATTTTGGATTTAAATGGTCTGGTTCATTCTGCTCCTTATGGTCCCTGGACAGATTATGAAGTAGAATCTCTTTCATTCTAGTAATGGAAGTGGATTTTCCTTGGTAAAATCATGTCACCATGCCATGTGTCGAACGGGATGAAGAGATAATATTAACGTGCCACTTCTTTGGAGCTTATTTTGTTGATTTTTGTCTTAGCTCTTAACAGTAATTGAGTCCAAAACTAAAGTCTTAATATATGCTGCTACACATCTTTAGTAGCAGACCGCAAATTAATCTGAAAGAACCTGTTTATAGTTACACTTGGGAATGCAGTTTTGCAATCAAGTAAATTATTACTTTTACTCAAGGCAATGCAAAACTTCAAAGATTGAATTAATTGATGAATTATTAGATGTACTCTGATTACCTAATCCAAAACAGTCCTTATATCACAGAGCTCGATGCAGATGCCTGTTTTATAGTTATTGGTTAGATTTTATGTAATATTGATTACGACAGCGATGAGACAACACCCTTTATGTTTTCCAGTGTTTCTAGTTACATATTTTAGTATCTGGAGGGCCTATTTACCCACAGATAACTCTTATCCATAAAGCTGGTTCCAGGGCTAGTTCGGAGCCAGATCGTGACTAGTTCTATGCTTTTCGAAAGACTAAGCATCGGCTCCTGGTTCTCAAAACTGGTGTCAGTGTGATGCCCACTAATGTGTGATCACATTTTTGTGAATGTAATTATCTGGTTTGGTCTCTTAATAGATCATATCTATATATATTTATTTAAAAAGCCTTTATTTTTCTATCAAAAAATATTTGGTTGTGTATCAGGAGCGCCAACTGCAGTAACTGGTGCTTGAGTTGAACCAACTAAGCACTTGCACTAGCACCAACAGCAGCACCAAACTAGCACCAGGTTCTTTTTTGTGAAAAAGGGTAAGAGTGAGATAAGACCAATCCCTTGGTTCTTTGTAAGTGCTACATCTAAAAATCACATGACTTTTCACTTTCGCTGATGGTGCATTAAAAATAGAGTCTACAGATGTTGTCATGGATTAGTCAAATCAATGAAAATATCAACCCACACCACGGTTTCTCCAAAGCAACCTGGGAGACTCCTCTCCCATTGTTTTTGGAAGACGTTAACCATTGCAGTCTCGCTTGCAGGTAGCTCATCATGCCAAGGGGAACAGAAACGGACCTAAATTACCGCCCTGTTTTCTGTACAGACCAGCATTTATTCTGATTTATTCTTTATTTATCTGATTTTGGAGCACTTTTAAAACTTGAGATTTAAATAAGAGACTGGCTGTAGATCGCTGTTTTTTTGCATTAGGAAGCTAATACAGACCTCTGGACTGGAGCTTTTAGCATGTAGTGTCACACTCTGATACTGCTGTTCTTAACATCATCATAGCGGTTTGTGAACTTCGCCATCATTTATAACTAACAATAATGATCAAGGTCACATTTAACGACAACTTACTACCGTTACTTTTTATAATTACTTCTACTGTGTTTCTCAGATGATGCCAACGGCTAATGCCGGCAGCTAATGCATATGGATGACTTGTGAAATAAACCTCATCTTATCAACCCCCCTTGAGAGAAAGATAGAGAGAGAGAGAAAGAGAGTTAAAGACAACCATGTCATCTTTACATCGTTGCATTGATTTACGATCAGTTCCCCACTAAAACCTCCTCTCAGCTCTACGGTTAGCCCACTAGGCCCGGTTAGGTTTTTGATGACTATAAATCTGAGTCATATATGTCTATTGGACTTTAGAAAGAACAAAGAGAAGACCAGAAACCTTCATTGTTATATGATCCGGTCAAAGGATAGCTGATTTGTTTTAGGATCTTAAGACATTGTCTTTATATGACCTGATAATAATTTTCATGAAAAAATAGAAAAACTGGGTTGCCTTTTGTACAAGAAATCCCCCTGACTGAACTCCTCAAACAGTGTTTTTTGTAAAATGCTCGCAATAGTGAGTAAAATATGGATTTATTAGAGATAAATAAATTTATTACATGATACAGCGCCTTGAATGGATTCATACACACCAATTTGAACTAATTCAGACCAACCGTAAGGAAATTATGTTCCTAAAATAAGTTAAGAGGGATAATTTCTGTGCATGGTACAAAAAAAGTACCATGCACAAAAAAAGTACATGGTCTTACAGATACATCCAGATCACTGAGGCCAAAACAGGCACCAATATGATTCCTGAAATTTAGTTTTTTACCTAATAATGTGCAGCATGTTAAACTTGCTGCACATTATTATATTATTAACTCTACTTATTCATAGAGGAGTTGAAGAATTGGTCTGTACCATAGGACTCTAAATGACTGTGAAGTATGCCTGGGACGGGCCAAGCATGAGGAAACTGTGGTCCTGACATGTAAATCAGTTTTATAATCTGAGTTTGTTTGAAAGAAAAATGTTTTTTCAATGGCTTTATTTAGTAAAAGTAAATGATAGACATAATGCAGTCAAACAATTGTTACCTACTCTCAAACTTTAAATGGGTGAGAGGCCAGCTCACTGGCAAATCAGAACAGATGTACCAAATTTGGATGTATTCCTTAAATTGACTTCATCGGATTTCCTCAAAACTGCATTGTTGATCATTTGTTGATTGAAATGTTAATGATAACCCAATATTTAGAAAAGACTAAAATGTTAGTGTAATATTGAATTAACACAATTAAAAACTAACAAGGATATTTGACACAAGCGTTAAGACAGCATTGTCCAGTCTGTTAAATATAAACTATAATTAGAGTAATTATTTTCTGTCAGAGTGGTTAATGGAGACCAGACAAGTTGGTGAAAGTACACCGACTTGTACAGCTTAAATCATCTAACATTATACAACATTTGGATTGTGGAATAATGTCATGCCCTACTATAAATGCACATTACAGTAAACTGTATATTTAATATAATTTTTGAAAATCCTTCATAATGTGTTGGTCGTAGCATGTTTGATATTGTGAAACTGGAATATTAGACAACCAAACATGGCCTGACACTGAATAGCTGTACAGGAAGTGCATTAGATCAACATCTACTTAACACATTTCCGCAGATAGCAGGACACTGGAAGCCCCCTGACAAGTCTGACATGGGCCTTCGTGATAATAATAAGCATGGGGGCATACGCTGTCACACGGCTGTTCCATTGTCGGAAAGTTTATTTCTTTTCCACACTTCTGTCAACAGCAGCCACCTATATTTAATATTTCTACTTCCCTTCAGCCTGTCCTATTCCATTGGTCTTGAGTAATGTGGCTAAACATTACCATAATGTTCATAATAGAACAATCAAGTGATTCGGGAATAAGTTAATTCATATACCCCAATCCCTTTATTACTTTATAATATATGTTAATTCACATATATATATATATATATCAAAATCATGTTTTGATATTATAGCTCATATTTCAGTCACTATTGGGAGCTTTTTTTTCTTCCTTGAAATAAACATTGAACATAACTCAGAATTTGCAGAGTTGAATCAGGGGTATTGCTTGCACCGTGCAGGGGATTGGGGACATTTTCTGGGATGTGCACTTGCTGTCAGTGACAACAATATTGGTCTTGTTAGTAACGTATTTTTGGGGTTGTTATTTGTTTATTCATAATAAAACTGCTAAATTAAAGCAGATGTAACACTAATTTGTTATTAACAATGGACAACTTGACTAGTTTTATGTGAAAGGGGTCTTTGTAGTGACAAGTTTACTGAGACTTACAGTGTCTTGGTTTTTTCCACGTCCTAGTTGTACTGTCACCGTCCTGATAGTCCTTTTTAAAAAATTATTATTATTATTTTTTTTTACAATTTTCAAACTTATTGAGTAGGTTACATTGTGGAGAGTTAAATAACTTGATAGACTGCACATCATAAATTCCGCGCTTGCAGATTTCATTTGTCTTACATATGTACACTCAGATTGCTGGTGTTGCTAGTGATATGTCTCACATTTAAATGGGTCAGTAGGGTAAACAATAATCCAGCACAGACAGAAATCAACCAAATCAACAAAAAAAAGGATACTTTCAATAACAACACATCCTCTTATGGTTGAACAGGAGCTCATAAGCACTTAAACACAGTTCAGGTGAGCTTCATGCAAAATCAAGATGCAGAACACAATGAAAAGGGATGTTTAACTCTGTCCTATATGAAACACATGCAGAAAGGAAACAGGATATATACTAGAGAGGAATAATTGGCCTCTGAGATCAATCAATGGTGATAGCTTCGCACAGGCTCACTCTAAACATAGCGCCAGAATTTAGTTTGCAACAAACATCTGTCAGAACTTCCCATAGGTGAGACGACTTAGATTTCTTTCATGCTTTATTTAGGGAATAAGGCTAGTTGATAAATGCAGACATGCGATAAGAATCCTGCTGTTACAATTCAAGTTCAGAGGTAGGAAGTAACGAAGTAGAAATCAATTATGTTTTTCTTCACATAATTGAGTATTCATTTTCTGAGAGTTTTTTTACTTTGATTAGCTTTTATCTCCCTATATTTTCATGCTTTCTGGACAAGTAACATCTTCAAAAGTGTCCAACACAAACAAAAGACTTGGTGTCAATGTTTTTTCACTTTCTTCAAACCATTTGTGTCCTACGTACATGTAACGATCATTCACACTGACTGTGTTCCTTGCCTTTGAAAGTAAGTTCCAAACCTCTAAATATTGAGGTTCAGTTAGGTTTGCTAAAAAATAGCCAGTGGAAATCTTCTTCAGAGGGCCTACCCTCTGATTCTGTACTTTCAGCACATTAAAAGGCTTGTACTTTTTCCACATTTACATTAGTAAAGAGTTTGAATCAATACTCGCTAATTTCAACATATTTTACACAGGTAATTGTACTTCTAATTAAGTAGAATATGTCCAATAAGCCACCTCTATATAATAGTTGGCATTACATAGTATAGAATAAAAACAAAAAAAAAAGGCAGAAAGAAAGGAAAATTGCCAGAAACCTGTCCACATTTGATGTTTCGTACATTGTAATAGTGAAATATGTCGGTCTTCCTCATCTTGATTGAAGTTGCATCAAAAAATTAGCCTTATTGAATTTGGATAGATTGGCAGATGTAACTTCTGACATGGGGACTAGTCTTCCATTATAGAACCCAGCACATCACTCACTCTGGAAGCCTCAGCCCGTATGGATATTTCTTGAGAGTTTTTTTTTTTTTTTTTTCGATTTGATGTATTTTCGGTTTTGTTGAATGTCATTGGGCCTGAGTTTTGAGTAAAGCATCTGCTTTCTTCACACATACGTGCATATACAACAGTGAATTTGTTTTATTTTCAAGGGATCAACAATGCCAACGTAAACTTAATAAATAAACTGCACGTAACGTAGCTTATTCATTATTAGGGATAATAAAAAACTGACATTAAGTTTATATAAGCTATGACAGTAATAGTCGTATACTGGCTATAACACAGCAGCAGTGATGACCCTTAAATGGTAAGAAAATATGCTGCTTCAAACACAGAATGTGAAGGACTCTAGATGTGAGTGCAGATGGCAGATTTAATAGAGTACCCCTTGGAAAAGCCTATTAATGATATGGTGGTGATTGGGTTTTGTTTTATAGCCTTTTTCTGGTGTGTCCCCTGGGTGTGCTTGCGATGCCGTGTTGGTATCTGGGCTCTGAGAACAGGAGAGTAGAACAGCTGCTGCCCCTGCCCTCGTCTTGGTTGGGACCAAGATGTCCTCATTCTATCTGTCTGTCTTTCTTTTTGTGACTTTGTTTCTGTCTACTGGATGTCTTTTTTTATATATCGGGACTAATGAATGCATATATACAGAGCAACAAAATTAACCAAGATTGGTTCATTTGTAGCGCTTACAGCATCATGTACAGCACAGATAAAGCAACAACATTTACTTAATGGGTACAATTTATGCCATGCTGTCCCAGTCTACCCACACACAGATGGCCATAGGTAACCTTGCTTTTCTTCCTTTAGTATGAAGAAGACACTCATCGTGTTCATCAAGTGAGAAACAGTGAGGACATGTGACTTATTTGAGAATGTTTCCTTCCAATTGAAGAAGTTTGTTTTTAACAAAATGATAAATAAACATCTTTAATTAAATGATCATATGAATAAAAGGTTTTCCTTCTTCTCATAATTATATCCCGGTTTATCTATGTCGCACTGTTGGATTTGTGAATTGCCCCAGTTATTTGACTGGTTTGTTATTCTGGACCGGATGCTCTGCTGTGCTCTGTTTTCTGGGTTCAGATACAGCGGGGACTCCTCAGTTAGTTGCCAGTGTTAGGACGTTTGGGACAGTATTGTCCAGATGCTTCTGTCCCAAACCAGGAGGTTTCCCCACAAGCAAACTTAGTGTTCTAATTTTACTCGATTATATGTGTCATGGTGCATGTGTGTGTGTACTTAATAAACTGGTTAGCAGTGTAGATCTTTAAATATTAAGATGTGAATATTAAGGTTGAACATAGTTTTATACAAAATCATTTTTTATTTTTGTTTCCCAAATGTTTTTACTATCTGCAAAATAAGTGAATTTACTTTGTTATTTAAATATGTTAAAAATATATTAAAAAATATGGGCAATACAAAACTTCTGCCTTAACTCAATTGATTAAAACTTTTAAACAACATTGTGTTTTATTCCTAATGTGCGATAACAATAAAATTATATAATAGTAACTGGACTTGATTATTAGTTAGTCACTCAGTGGAAGGGGGCTTCCTTCAGCATTATCAGAAGACCCTAGTATCATAAAATAAATATTATCATACTATTATATGCTTAATGTATAGTGTTTTTTCTAGATCCCCAGAGGGCACTGTAGAGATTTTATTGACCAACGACATCTCATCTGGTAGATGAGTCCTACACCTCAGACCAGGGGCAGAAGAGAAAATCATAAGCACTGACTATATTGCCCATGAAGGCTGCCACCGCTATCTGCAAGAGATCACACCCATCCTTCGACCAAGGTTTAAGTTACATGACAACCAGGGTTTGCACACACACACACACACACACACACACACACACACACACACACACACACACACAAACACACACACACACACACACACACACACACACACACACACACACACACACACACACACACACACACACATTTTTTGTACTATATTCATATCATTTTGTGAATTAATCATATTAAATTGTCAAATATATGAATGCAACAAGCATACCATGTTGCGCAATATTTAATCATGTATGTACAGTTGTTCAGTTTCATAACATTTTTATTAACTAACTATATTTTGTTTATGTTAATTAACTTTAATTATGTCTAATTAAATTGTATAATCTGCAAATACATTTATATTATTCTGTGTTCCTGTCTGGTTTGACTGTCTGAATGACACTGAAGTTAAACTTCAATCCTGAATTTATGTAACTAACATACATATTGGCGGAGGTTCGGTACATGTCCTCCACAAAAATAATAATATTTTAATCTGGTAGTTTAATTCGTGCACCAAATTCATTTGAACATGGGTGGGTTTTTGTGGCTATTTACATGCATGAAGACTAAGCAGAATGCAGGAAGGTGTCAAACACATCTTCTAGGCTTCGTGGCATTAATTTAAACATAGACACACCCTGGAGACACTGAACTTGGCTTTTCAGTTAAAACTACTTCATATAGCTAAGATATCGCAGCTACCCTTAATGACAAGCCGCGAACCAAACCGAGGAAAATTTTCAACTTCTCAAATTTCTTTAATGAAAAGATGGTGCAGTTTGAACTTGAGTTAGTACAAAATATCAAAGTATGCCAACACAAAAAAAAAGAAAAGTTAAATGATAAACCAAAACGACCATCATTTGAGAAAACACTGAGGTTTTTGTCCTTCTTTGTCCTCAATGTTAGAAAATCCATGTCTCATGTAGTCGGTATTGTACTTAGCGCCATGCTCAATTAGCATTTGAAAACATGCTTAGCGGGTCTTCTTTTATGCTGCGAAATGGCGGGTATCAATTAGCCTTACAGGGCAATATCGCCAACTACTGTTAAGGAGTGAATAGACGGCACACTGTTACATAAAAAATCCCCTTCAAAATAAAAGCACAGGATTTTTTTTCTTAACATTTTTTTTTTGCCCAGGCAGAGGCCCGTCACCCACTGAAAACAGCTAATCAGTTGAGAATCACTGCTATAGAGTCTTTGATTTTATCTTTCTAACTCTATTTCAGTTTGTCCCACACCCTCTTTCACTCATTTTCGTTCACTGACAAACGCCCTGTAGTGGTCATTATTGAAGCAGTTGTCTGGACTTAAATCTGTAACAAGGGGCTGTTCATCCATCAGAGTATATACTCTGGCCATTCTAATTTCCGTCCTGCCTTCATCTTCAGCTTTCACACCTAGATATTGAATTCTTCCTTTAACTCCACCTCCTACATAAATATTCAGCATGCCAGCTAGTAATTTACAAACACAATTTGCCACTCCCCATCATTTCTATGGCTAAACACATGGCCCTTGACATCCTTTTCTGTCCTAATCTGCTTTCATGTCATTTATTTCTTTACTCTCCCTTTCTACCTTCTACTTCTTACATACCAGCTCACCTCTCCTTCCCCTCATCCATGGTTTATTTTATAATTTGTTTAGCAATTCAACAATATCGTAAAATGTTGATTCCTTATGTGAAATGTATGTGAAACTTCCAAATAGATGGATATAATTTAAAATAAAGCGTGTGGGATAAAACTATATAAAATACATTTTGTTTATGGCAGTGAAAGTAGTTTGCAAATGATTATATTTTATACATCATGATTAACATTCAATGCAGGGTGCAGTGTCCCTTTTATGTAGTATGGTGAAGGGATTGTGAGGTCGGAGAGGTGAATTGGTGTGAAGCACATCTGACTTTCATACATACTCGACCTTACGTTCCTTAATAGACCAATCACTGTTAGCTTTTTTATAAATATTGCGTGTGGGGTTTTTGACCTTTGTAGTTACACTATGGATTGTTTTCCCTTTGAGTGGAGGCCCATTTTATTCATCTCATGCAAGCACACAAGGATACATTCTCACTCGCTCTTCTGTCCATGGTGTGATACCGTCAGGTCTTGATTGCTCAATTCCGATTGTTTTGCTTGGTTGTTCACATCATAATTTAAATGCTACCGCCATCAGACACCAGCTTGAATAGTCTACGGCACTGAAGTGACCCTCATGCGAAGGAGAAGACACAGCACGCATTTTTTACCAAATTGAATATGGATGCTACAAATGTCAGCGTGTGTGTATCAATATCAAAGTTGTTTACATTGGATCTTGCCGCTTTTTGTGACATCTGTCAATTGTGACATCTGTCTCACTTCAATGACGTAAAAGTCGATAAAATGCGACATGACCGTTAAGACTGAGGTCGTTTTGAAAAATATCATATATGTATCAAATTTAGGTCCACATATGTAAGTGGCCTGGGTCTGATTTGAAAAAAATTGGATTTTTGCTGGTCAGACTGTCATAAAAAAATATTGGTCACATAAGGGCGAAAAAGTCAGATTTGGGCCACTTTGCCTGCAGTTCCAACGTAGCCTTAGAGGCTGTTTTCTCCCAAGTCCTGTGGGCTTTCCTCTGCACTACCAGTCAGACAGCATCAAAAGGGGCCTATCTGGATTGTAATTTTAAAACTAAGTCTTGCTGTCTTATCCGACAGCAAGGGTATATCCCTGACAAAAACCCTTGCCTGCATTATACAAGCAAATCTCACTGATTAAAACCCTGAATGTAAATACAAAGTTACGTCCAAAAAAATGTTTTCCATAAAAAATAAAGCTTCCCCTACTGAGTAGATCACAATCTATTACAGTGAAATATGATGTACAACATAGATACATACATAACATAGATCTCCTTGAGTCGACATAGGACCGATAGTTAGGAAGCTATGTCTGGAAGTGAGTGAAACATGAAATATTACAGTAAAATTTACTGTGTACAAGATAAATCAATTCATATGCACAAAATTTGGAGTAATTCGGAAAATGATCCATGAAATAGTGTTTGCGTTATCACACCAACATTAAGTAAATCCTTAAGGGAAGCCTCACTTGTTCCATCTTGCACCAGAGCTTCAGAGTTTCGCCAAACTGGGTCACAACAGCTGATCCACAAAATGGTGAAAACATGGACATGCAATTATGCGCTTCCAAATATAGTGAAGAAAATGATTTCTTGCAATTAATGTAAACAATGCTTTGCAAGAATTTTTTAGGAAACCAATGTACTTGACAAGTTTGTCATTTTTATTGGTTGGTTACACTACTCACTGTAAACAACTCTTTAGTTTAATGAAAACTCCAAATGGTGTTGTTAATGTGAGAATAAGATTTAAGCTCTCTGAAGTTAACATAGCCTTAACTAAAATATACAGTATATGAAATTATCCATATTGTTCATTTACCTTAACCATACCAAAGACATGTGATGTCATAGAAAGCCAAAATCCAAAAAACTAAATTCTTTTGGAATTATGTTGGCTTTTACAGAATATTTGAATTGCCTTTTGAATGGCAATTTAAAATTAAACATGAGGACCGCTATCTGTTCAACCATAATTGGATATGTGCTCATGCAGTTCAAACTCAAGAGGTCAAACAGCTCAATGATTGCAATGTTTTCTTTTAGCATTTATCCACCAAAATTTTCAAAATTCCATTCAGTTTGTTTTTGGTTGACAGCCTACACACACAAACACACACACACCCACACACACAAACACACACACACGCACACACACTCACACAAACAGATATAAAAACACACACTCTTGTCTGTAGGCTGGCCCCGACGCTTCCAATATTTAAATCCCGACTCAAAATACATTTGTCCCTGGCGTATCAGTAAAATCAGAGCATTATAATATCTTGTACTTCTTGCCTGTGTGTGTTTTATTGTGTTTCTATTGTTTTTATTATGTTGTCTTACTACTGTATTTTACTGGGTTTTATTGAGTTATTGTGTCGTGTTTTTCTTTATTGTTTTAATTGATTCGAAAACACTTTAGTCCACTTCATTGTTTTAAATGTGCTCGATAAATAAGATTGGTTTGGATTGGATTCTTAACAACTTTGTCTGAAAATTCGAGAGTTGCTGTGGCATGAAGAGACATTACTGGCCTACCATTGTCCTCCATCAAAATCTAGTAAAAGAAAAAACAAATTTACATAATCTTACTCCCAAATATAGTAAACATCACCTTTATATCAGGCGCTCAAGAAAAAAAAGTGCATATGAAGAGAAATGAGTGGGACTTGCAAATCTTTGTCTATCACTTTTGGTTCTCTGCATTCTAAAAGTTGATGTAACTTTTACCATTCTTGCCTAGCTTTGTCTGTTTTCATATATAAATTAACACAACATCAACACACACTGACAGTGGATGCAAACATGTGAAAGTGAAATAACAACACAGGGGGGAGGCTGTGGTGCAGCATTGATGGAAGCTGACTATATTTACAAAAGTTTCCTGGTTTAGTGGTGAACAAAATCAAGGCATGAACAGAAAGTGAGAACAATTTTTTGCAAATGTCTGTATAGGGTATACAGACCATATAACTGCCTATTTACTGTAAGTATACTTGTGTATACGGACACACACACACACTCACACACACACAAACACACTTTATATAGGGTATACTGACCATATAACTCCCTATTTACTGTAAATATACTTGTGTCATACACATACACAAACACACACTCTGTCGCTTATCTTCTTATAAAAGTGCTCCCTCTGATTTCCTCTTTTACTATCTGGCCAAACACAAAATCTGATGAAGTTTTTCCTCTCCATATATTTTCTCATTTTACATATGTCCAATTTCTCTTTCGGCAGCTGCTCTAAAGATGATTCCATCTCTGGCAGGTTGGGTATGCTGTTTTAGCGTAGACAAACAAATGTCACTGTCAGAATCCTGCAATTTCTGCCTTTTCCTTTCCCTCAATACTACATAGATGATATCTGGCACAGATTCCCCCATGCAGGAGCTCTCTCCTTTTGATGCTTGTACAAACACAAGGGCTGGGACAACACTCTCCAAATGCTTTGATTCAATTAGACAACAGAGTGTGAACCACTAAACCTTTGTAGCTTTTTGCCCAGCAACCGATAAACAATGTCAACGTGACTCATCAGAGATCAGTCGACAGGAGTTAACTCTCTCTGTTGATGTCACTCCATCCCCTGTGTGTCTGTCAAGGACTGAGAGAGAATCTAACAATCAAATAAACTACAATGGTGAGAGGGGAGGATCTGATGGGAGATACGTTTATGGCAAGCTCATACAAAGAAAGTTTGTGGCTGGAAGATAGAAAACCTTTAAAATGTTCTTTTGAATACAAGAGAAAGGTCAAGCCATGACAGACAGATTGATAAAGTATATAGGGGTAAGCCACAAGAGTATTCTTATTTAAATGTTGCTTTTGTAAAATGCAGGAATTGTTCGTTTTGACATTATACTGTATGTCTCTTGCATATCTAAGCTGGGCTGTGGATTTTTCTTCTTGTCTGTGGAGTGTTGTAGCTTATTTTGGCACCCTCTATTTCTTCCATCTCTGTCCATGCTACCAATGTTTTACATACTCAATACTAATTATCAATAATTCACTATATGTTAGATATTAGTTATGCCATCAAAATTGTCGTATTGCAAAGAGTTTCTATATTTTCATTCATTCAATTTCCTTAAACGATTATCCTGTTCAGTGTTCTGGGGGCTGGAACCTTTCCCAGCAGACATTGGGCAAGAGGCAGGGTACACCCAGGACAAGTCACCAGTTCATCACAGGGCCAACACATAGAGACGGACAGCCATGCACACTAGGTGGGTTTACATGGACAGCCTAATTCCGATTAGATTCGGAAAAGACGTCTAATTGGAAAGAAAATACTGCATGTAAACACCCCCTTCTGAATGGAAAGAACCTTTCCAAATTAGATTTAATTCCTTTTGCAGTTTAAATCCTTTCGGAAAGCCTTTCCGATTGACAGTCGCTGCATGTAAGAGCTGTATCTGAAAGCTTTATGTTTGAGTTTTATCTGCGCATGCCCAGTATCGTGATGCAGTGCTCTGCTGAATTTTTTCGGCGCAGTGACGCATTAAAAATATTGCGACTTCAAAACAGTAGCGGTCTGCATTGGAGAGTGATTTATTCATTGCAACTTTGAAAGACTTTAACTTATTTGCACGGTTCGATTGGCGAAAAGTCACTTCCGCGCATGCCCTCTTTGTCGTTTTCTTCTTCTGGGCGCTTGTTGGCGGTTGACATCCAACTCACCATTTTATCACCACCTTATGAACGGGATTGTGGATCGTCTGCACATGTCTGAAAGTGTATCCGAATAGATGAGTCCATTCATGTAATCACCGGGTCGGAAAAGATCACAAGTCATGTAAACAGGCGACCGACATTGCAATTCGGAAAGGTTTAATTCAGAAAGCAGAAAAAGTATCCCATTTTAATCCACCCACTATGTGTGTGTCACCCTTCTCTCTCTCCGACTTTGTCTCCAAGATATCTAACCTGGGTCAGATTGAGATAGTTTGGACCCGTGAAAAGGAAGAATATGATATAACATGAAAGGAAAGGGCAAGGTGGAAACAGTTGATCCACTGTGGTGACCCCTAAAGTGAACATCCGAAAGAATAAGAAGACTTATACTGAATGACTTTATTTATCACATTACAGTTTCGGACCTCAGCTAATCTTTGGTACGCTGAATTTTCTAAGAGGCAAATTTAAGACAAAGCCTATCCTCAACCAGGAACCTCACCAATATGCTATATTAACAACCTCTACGCTCCTCGGGAAATTTTTATAATGACCCCCACTAAAATCTCTTACCCACTAAAGACCAGCAACACAGTACAATAGCTGAGTTTGCAAAACAAAGAAACTGTTTGAATTAAAAGCTTCCAACAGACAAAAACCATCATCCATCTTTTCTTACTTAACTACAGTGGGCTGTTTATGAACCAAAACTTAACCAATTTTTGTTAAATATTTGTAATATAGTAATGTTTTTAGTAGGCTTTGCACATTGAAAAGGGACAAGAAATTGTCAGCATGTGACGAGCTGGGATGACTATGGAGCTGGAAACATGGGTTATGTTGGGCACAGATGTTGATGGTAAGCAATAGTCTCATACAAATTCCCCCAAAAATGTTTGAATGGGATTTAGCTCAGGGTCCTGCATGTTCATGAGAGTTATTTTACTAAAAAAAAAATGCTCTTTATGTACAAGTACATTGTCATGTTGTCATCATTAAAAACCTTACCAAACGGTTTTACATACATCATTTCCTCTTGAAGCATTGAATGTTTTCCCAACTGCAACTAAATGCCCTTCTATCCCAGATTATATAGTGTAGTTTGTTGAGGAAAACCCTCAGGGCCTTCTAAGTCTTCTATTTAATGCATTTTAATTTATTAATTTTGGTCTTAAACTCAAAGTTTGGCCTAATTTTATATCGGGTTTTCTTTAGAAAAAAGAAAAGGTTACTGTCCTGAAAACATCAAAAAAGAGTTATCCAATAATTGTTTTGGGGATTGTTGTTGCTAGGTAGGGATAAGGTTTGGCTAACCCCGACTTTATCAGCAGGAGATAATCGTTGGCCTTCTATGTTGTTTAGAAAGCGACAGGTGAATCAATTCCCTATGGCCAAAGCAAAGCAAACTTGCTTGTAATCGACCAGTAGAATAGAATTGCTTTATTGTTTCAGTACATTGTACAATGACATCATTACACAGTAATGACACAGTCATGTCCACATACAGTTAGACATTCATAATAAGTAATAAAAACAGCATAAAATACGAATGAATGAAAGCAAAGTACCAGCGTATTCAGCATTTTTAGCATATCCACTATTGTCCTACATTAATTGCACATGGTCACATATATTGCACATAGAGGTAGGCTTGGTCGTGTTCTTAAGGTAGGATCAGCCTGTGTCGAGATTACGCATGCATGAGCAATGCGCTTCATTCATATCCACATATACAAATAAAAATTTATTGGAGAAATAGGACCCCCATGCCAATGGAAAAGGACCTGAATTGCACTGGTGTCCTCTGTAACCCTGTTATGGAACTATTTTTTAAAGAAGGAAAGAAGGACAGATTTTGTCTTCCGATGAGGAACAGTTTTGTTGCCTCAAATTTTTAAGTTTCTTTAATATTGGTTGATTATTGCATAGTTTTGATGGTTGCTGCTGTTGTGGTGTGGATGATGTCCAGATTCATTCAACTATGTTTATGCAAGCTGCCTGGAATGGGTCCGTGAGAAAGAGCTAGATTTTATGGCATCTTTGCATTCTTCGTGTTGATATGAGTAAATTTTAATGTTTATTGAGTCTATTTGTTAGTAATAACAGTTAGGTGAGATATGTAACATCTATTAGTGATGCAGCATTATATAATTCTGTGAAAACATGCAACATCCTTGATGGTTTCAGTCCATGTCTAAGCAGTTAGAGTTTATCCCTCATTAGAGATGAACCTCGTTTTAACCACTTATCACTTCCACTAGATACATTTTAATGTCACTTTGAATAGGGGCAGTACGTAGTTTGACAGCAGCTAGTAGCTGTAGAGTCTATGTAAAGTTATTTAAGGGCAACAGTACGCCACTCCATAATACAAAGAAGTTATTTGACAAATCTCTATATTTGATGTCCGAGACATGACCGTAAAATAGAAAATTGTATGTACCGTTTGTGTGCCTTAAGTATTTATTTTGTATAGATGATAGATTTTTATACAAGGTATACGAAGATGTGTGGCCACTGTCGGCCATTCCAGATGCTGTCAGATGCTTGACAGATGACTGACCTGACAGTGAGTACCGGTTAGGAAATCTCAGCATATTACCAGGAGCTAGCCTATTCTTGTAAGACAAACTCTTGAAATCGTTGGAGAATGCGTCCAAATGATCGATATTCCAATTTGTATTGGAATATCTATCCAATATTTTTCTTCCTGAAAATGCAGAGCTTTCATTTTCTGCCACCAATTACGCTTTGCCCACAAATGATGTCATTAACGTTTACTAACACAGAAAGGGTCTATTGCAAGAGTATGGCACTGAAGGCATAGGTTGAAAACCCACGGCTCACCGCTGGTAGTTTGTGTAACATACTGTTGGGTTTAAATTTGGTTTGCCACCAGACAAGAGTCTGGTGGCAACGAGGATTTTAAAGGGGCTTTCCCACTTAAGCTTTATTTTTTCCATCCCTCTAATACTGTGAACTGGTGAGTGTAGTTGCAGCACTGTCTCCAGTACAGAGCAGATTGGGACACAACACATAACTACACCTAGGCTGCCGACTTTGACCGCAAGGATATACTCCCAAAATCAGATCAACGCTTGATGATTGAGGAGAGTCTTCTCTCTCCTAAAGACAATCCAGTTCTTCCTCACATTAAGGTCTATGTGGGAATAAAATTTGAAAATGATCCATAATATGGCTTTTGAGGACAAATGGTAAGGAAGTTATGTACTAATCACTGTTTAAAAAAAAAGAAAAAAAAAAGGGGGAGCGAAATACAAACTATTAAAATAATACAAAATGTATACAAGACAGATCTCCTGAAGTCAATTCAAATACAACAAATGTGGAGTAAATTGGAGCAATGGTAGGGGAATCATAGCCTGACAATTTTGAAAATAAAGCTCCTCCTAGTGTAAGAAATAATATACAATCATACCTTCATAAAAACCTTCTCTCTTGCACTAAGAGCATGTGGTTAGCAATTTAAAAAAAAAAGATCTATGGTATATATTTTGATTTATTAACATAAAAGACCTGCGTCGGCCTCTGAAACGGGTCGATAACATCTTTATGGTATATTATGGAATCTATACGATTTTTCGGGGGATATAACTACATTTGGTTTCTTTGTTTTCTTTCTTTGCATGCTTAACAATCCATTGATAAAGAGGAAACAACAGAGAAACAGTTTTTTCTACACCCCTTAATTTATCTTTTGTAATTTTCAGGGACAAACTTCTCTTGGTAAATTTAGCAGAACAAATCAGACAACTATCGATGACAATGCTGAAGAAATGGACTCAGAGGGAGAGGGGAAACAAGATAAAAATGATGAGTGATTAAAATCTGAGAGAGATTATAGCAAAGGACACACATGCTGGAGAGATATGGATAATGTATGCTAAAAGAAGAGGAAGAGTAAAAAAGCAATAGGGTTTGAGGTTTTGGTGAGCTAATTTTCTGTTATTGATTATGCTTTGATTAGAAACAAGAATGAACGTTTCAATGAGAGACAGTCTTTAATCAAACTCCAACAGAACACAGCCCACCAAGATATATATTGTGCAGGGTGAGGTTGGGGAGTGATTGCTCTACTCAGATTTCTCTCCTCGTGCAAGTCAACAGATGATGATTTGTCTAACTGAGAAGTTAATTGCGTGCAAAAGTATGTTCTGACATTTAAGTAATTTATTATCTTCAACGATCTTTTCACTACAGATTTAAAACTTTCTATAAAGATTTTAAGGAAGGAGCTTTGTATCAATGTTTTGCTGGGCACATTGATGAAAAAGACTTTCTCCAGTAGGCTCCCTGAGTAGTTATTTTGTGTGATCGGTATCGGTGTGTTTATCTCTTGGGGAAACAAAGATCCCTCCAGCTCTAAAGGAGTGGATGTTGTTGTTTGAGTGAGGGAGCCCCGGCTTCTAGGGTGGGAGAATACAATACCCGGAGGTAAAGAAAGAAGGAGAGGGGATGACACAGGTAGAAAAATGAGAAACAAGACCTTTAGGAGAAAACAGTTTGATGACTCCAGTGGGCAGAAATCTGTATTGCTGGACTTGTTAGAGAGGGTTTGTCTCTAGTGCACTCATTAGGAAGCAGGGACAGCATTTCAGAGTCCGTCCCTTCCCAAGAGATAGAAAGCAACTTATCCGTGGTCTTTTCTCCTTCTAACCACATCCACAACCCAATCACATCTGCATCACGGAAAACCACGAACAACTTACTGCAATATGGAAGGGTATTTATAAAAATGTGTTTATATAAAATAACATTAAACAAAACAATAGAAAGGACATATAAATACCAAAAAAGATACATTGTTATTTACAACAACACATCTTTATTTATCTGATCTGAAGAGTCTGCAGTGGCAGTGTTGGCTGACGCGTCAGTGATGGGGATTCCAAATATCCCTGACTTATGTGGAATATAATTAGGGCTTGATATAATTATGGCTTTTCCTGTATAGGCAAATCCATCACAATGTTTTTTAACAGACACGGTTGTACACGCTTTCTAAAGAGAAGTGGACTGGTGACTTTCCTTTCATGTTTTCCATCATCAACCATGTTTGTTTGGGTGCCTATTTTTCTGCACACAAGCAAACAACAAATTGAGAAAATATATCCGGATCTGCCATTTTGAGAAATTAAGTTTTAGAAGATGACTCCTAAACTACTGATGTTAAACACAAAATAAATGCTAGGAGTAGGATTCTAGGATAAAGGATTTAATTTTCGTATGGCAGATGGTGATATCACATGGTACCGACTAATAGTGTGACGTAATGCAACAGTTGACTTTCAGCATACCTTTATACAAAATGTCGTGTTCACTCAGGTTCAATCATTTTTCCTACAAATTGAAAAATTTGTAGTTTGTTCATAAACTGGACGTACAATATTAAAAGACAAACGAACAAACTAAACAGCTAACAAGGTAATGATTTTATATTTTATATGTTTATATGTGTTTTATATGAGTGACGAGTGGTTTTTGACTACAAATATTAATTTTCAGTCAAAAGTATTTCAATTAATAATCCCATGTATATCATGAGATGATTTAGGTAAGTAGTTTTAAAACTGAAGCCAGCAAGACAAATAGAATAGAGTGCAGATCAGTGCTCCAGATTTCTTGGATCCATTAGTATTACCTTGGGTCTCCAGTCTGGATGATCAGGCTAATATTCTGCCCTTTCCCAGCTGTTGCCTTTCAGTCCCGCCATGGGATGCAAAAGCGTAGGGTGTCACAATTCCCTAGTTTACTTCTCCAGGGGAACTCAGTAACACCTTAAAAGGCCCATGATGCACCCCTCCCACAAGTCTGCATCATATGCTCGTAACATCAGCAGAGACCCCTCCCACCTCCACCATGGACTGTTCTCGCTGTTGGCCTCTGGAAAGAGGTTCTGTAGTCTTCGGAGCAGAACAGCCAGGTTCAATGACAGGTTCTTTCCACGAGCCGTAAGACTGTTGAACTCTGAATAAATTCCATCACCATTCCCTTACACATACATAGACACCCAAACACTTGTGGAATAATAGTATTTTATTTATTTATTTTGTATAGCTTTTTTTTTAAACTATTCATTGCACTGAGCCTACTTATGTACAATACGTGTTGCTGCCCTAAGTGTTTTCGGAGCCAATGCTCCATAATTTTGTTCTAATGAGCACTGTATGGTGTAAATGTGAATGACAACTAAAGTCTGTCTATGTCTCTATGTCAATGTTTCTTTTTTCCAGCTTAACTAACTTTAACTTAAGTGCAATGAGAGTGTGTATGCACTAATGCTAAACACGAATTTCCTAAATTACAGTCAAAAGATATGAGTTAAGTTTAATTTGAGAATTCATTATGGTTTTCACAAAAGTTTTCCTTTAGGGACCGAACAGATGAAATTTATTTTTATTAAGTCCAGGGCAGAGAATGATCGGCTGTTCACGGGGCAAAGGAACCCCTCTACCTAGGGATATGAAAAAGTTATGGCAATAACATTACTATTTATATGAAATTTTTATCCATCACTGACATCACAATAACAAGCTTGTCATTAGAATGTAATGAATAGATTGCAAAGTAATCTAAAGGATGAACATGTGTCTTTTTAGTGAAATTATCAAACTCATGGGGTTTGAGGGGGGGCAAGCGACTCCACAGCAGTGTGCCCGACCTGTATGTAATGGTAATATTTAATGAATGCTTGGAACTTAAACCAATTTAATAATGTTAATTTGACATTCATAACTATAACCATTTCAATAGGACTGCCAAACTAAGTCAATCACAGATTCAAGTGTGGTTACTGCTGCTTCCTGGATTTTTATCAGCCAGAGACCTTTAGTCAGGACAGTCAGTATTTTCTCAGGTGGAGCCAATAGTGTAGAGAGACCCCAGCTGAGGCTGAAGCAAGATCACCTGCAAGCCCCTCCACAGACACACCAACGGCAGACCTTGAAGCAGGAAACTCCCCAGACTCACAGACACATGACAGCCCACAACCAGGCCCTTCAACAGAAGTTGAGGTGAGAAAGATCAAGAATGAAGAAAGTGCTACAGAGGAGCTTTGAAGAGTACTGCGTGAAGCTTGCAAAAAACCAGAAGGAGGAATACGGGATACCGCTTGGCTCCAAGCGTTTGAGTAGAGAATGGACAGGATGTTATATTTATTTGAAAAACTTGTTGACCACTTGACACAAAATAAGCAATAAATTCCTGTGGGGAGTTCTGGACGTATATCAGAGCAGGTTTAACAAACTTTGAGTTTAAAAGGTGGTCCTGGTCCCTGTGCAGAAGCTCTGTCAAGCTCCTAATTGATCTCCCTGTAAGGCGGTAGGTGTGTCGAAAGTCTCGTTTAACATGAAAATACACCTGAAGGACAGGCATGATGGTATGGTTGACATACCTGATCGATCTGCCATCTTTAACAATAATAAAAATAAATGACAGTTTTTGTAAACAGACATATAATGGGAACCATCATATCAATACACAGACATTTGTACATTCTAATAACGATATTTCATCGACTGTTGTTGATATGTATGTATGGATCTATGTGAAAAATGGATTGACTAGACATATATAGATTATGAATCGTTGGCTAGATAATACCACTGCAAGTACAGAGAATTGTATTACATACTCTGACCACCCAAAATATTTTAACCACTGACAGTTCAGCAATAAATTTCCCCTCACGACGATAACAGTGTTCAACATATTTTTACTTTTCCTAATTCTTGAGATAATCTGATGGAGTTGATAACTCATTCATTTCAGTAGTAGTATTGCAATCAGTGCGTCACCTATGGCCAGCAATATGTTTCGTCACCTAGCTGATCCAAACAAAATTGACATAGGTACGTGACGTATACAGACCTGTCCCAATTCTGCCTTTAAAAGCTTCAGTCCCTAGAGCACTTACAGCCCTATTTGCACATTTCCTCAACGCCACCAAAGAGTGCACCTCGATGAAGACCTTTGGCCGTAGATTGAAAATTGGGATGACATACGTCATTCAACAGAGACGAGTTTTCCCCCTTTTTCCCCCATAACCATCCGTCTAACTAATTTACTGTCCTAAATTTAGATAAGAGTTTTATTGATATAGTGTTGAAAGGTTCTTGCTAACGCCTCTGTGTAAGCAAGCTAGCTACTGTTTCTCTGTAAGAGACCAGTTCATATTTTAGGCTGAGCTAAGATAGTTATAGATTAAATCGATAGAAATACATAAATATATCATAGAATATGTTAAATATACTCACGTATAGTCACGGTAACTGTGCTCCTGAAACAGGGGGTGTACATTCTTATAAGGAATGTGGAATCATCGTCTCATTGTCTCTTGTTCCTCTCCCAATACTATCCCCTCTATATCAACACAACATATGCAGAATAATTCAAGTTGTGCGTTCTTTACCTGTTGAGGAAGAAAAAAAAGTCCTTGTCTCTTTTCCGTCTTTCTGAAGGTTTAGTGAAGTCACTAAACCACATGCTGTATACGTCTATATTTGCTTCCGTGACACCACTGACTCTATAGCTGCATGTGCAAAAAAGAGAGCTTGTTCGCTGTGTTTTCCAACAGACCTCTCCTGCAAAGATCTATGTCTGATCGATAGCTCTCTCTCTATGGTGTGTCTACATTTTCTGGTGGCTTGTGACTAAACTAAGCAATGCAGTGCTTCAGAGCAAATGTACTTACTGACTCAGTGCACCGCAGGGACTCTAGACTTTGAACAAGAGGTGAAGTAGACATATTTATGTTTTTTATATTTTAAAGGACAGTAAGCTGCCCACTCTTTTTCATATTCCTTAGGATACATTGCGGAGGGGAAGAATTAGCCTTTGTTTTTATCCTCATTCAAGGGAAATATCCACAGTCCTACTAAGACCAAGTGACTGATTAGGCAAGTCCCGATCACTGATATAAACTAAGTGGTTGTCCGGTCCGTATTTTTAAGTCCTTAGATGGACTGTGTGAACACCGCAAACCATACATTACAAAAGTATGGCATCCAAAGTAAAAAGACAATGCAAGGAAAATCCAAATGCTAAGCTGACAGCAATGTAGCTAACACCCAGTTCAGCACAGCATCCAAGGCTAGCCGCAACAACAAAGCACCGGGAGCTTTGCTTGCTTAACTTAAGACATTGGACTGGGTTGACTTGGCTTACTGAATGCAAACCGCTGAAACGGTTGAGAAGGCTGTTATCATCAAACTTAACCTCTATAAACAGAACGAAAAGATTTTGCGCGAGGCCAGAGTCAAGAGAGGCAAGCTACAGTATAGAGGTAATACCATCCCCATTTATGCCCCAGAGGTTTTTGAACAATGCCATAAATACCGATAGCTTCAAGCCAACCCATCTTTTACCTGCTAGGCTAACCATCACGTCTAAAGAAGGGGTAAGAAAAGATTTTCATCAGTCACAGAAGCGAAAGACTTCATAGAATCTATCCTTGATAGAACTCCTCAGTCCCCCTAAGGACACATTCTCTGTTTAAGTTTGTTTCCAATCCGCTACTGGTCCTTACAACTGTAAGCACAGACAGGCTAGCATCTTAAGCGATACGTTAGTTGGATAGTTTGCTTGTTAAGTTAACCCTCAAAAGACAGTTTCCCTGGATTGTGGTCTTTCCCACTGCACGTCGTTGCCTTGTATGATGGACTGTTTGCCTGAGCTTAATGAGCCGGACATCTGGATCTGGTTGCCATGTAGTCTCCTTGCAACCTCAAGCTAATCTTGGACCTTTTGGTTCTATATTGTGTTGAACTACCTCACCTATTGTTTTAAAAGGAAAATTCGAATACTATTTTACTTATTTCCCCCGGGCACATTACTCATACTACATAATTACATTCATACTGATAGTGGTATATGTTAACGTTTACATGTCTAAGGCAAGGGTGCACTGTTATCTGTTTGTTCACATGATTTGCACTCTTTTCTTTCCTCCCTCTGTCTCTCTCTCTCTCTCTCTCTCCCTCTGTCTCTCTCTCTCTCTCTCTCTCTCTCTCTCTCTCTCTCTCTCTCTCTCATTCTATCCTACCCTTTTTTTCATTTCCAATTCAGGACATGGAACACTACATGAAGGTAGACTAACTTTTGACCCCAACACCTCATTGGTGGCCAATGCTATGACTCCGACTGGTAGAGGTGTGCGACTGATTCCCTATAACACCAAAGGCATGATTAAACCCACCAAGATTAGTAAGGGAATGACATGACTGCAACGTTTTAGGGGGGACTTATTTCTGCAAGAAACGCATCTCAGATCATTTCAAACTCTCCATATTAACAGGCTGTCAATGAGTCATGTATTCCACTCAAAATATTCTGTAAGGGCCAGGGGAGCAGCCAACATTATCGCCAAGAATGTTTATGTTTGAACCCACTGTCACTATTCTGTACTCTAATGGCCGGTATGTCATTGTTGCGGGCATGTTACAGAACACGCCAGTAGCTGGAGCTTGATATATGCCCCTACCTGGCATGATGATAAATGTTTCCATGATTCACTGAAAAACTTAAAAATCTCGATGGCCACAATTTCATTATTGGAAGTCAGTTTAACCTATTTCAAAACACAAATTTGGAAAGATAATCCCCAAAGCTAACCACATTATCCAAGTCAGCTGTTGCACAGTTAGACCACAACTCATTTGGGTATTTTGGATCCGTGGAGATTTGAATATCCTTGTGGTAAAGCTTTTTCCTTTTTTTCGCACATGCACCAGACGTTTTCGAGGATTGATTTCATACTACTCGATAATAACGTATTGCACTGCATAATCTCATGTGGATAGCATACCCTAGATATTTCAGACCATGCCCCTGTATCTGTTAACATTGACCCCCAATCCACCAAAACCACATCTGAATTATGGAGATTCACCTCACTCATGCTTTCAGATAGTGTGTTTAAGGATTTTATGTGAAGAGATTTGTTCCTATGTTGAGCTGAATGATACTGCTGATGTTGGCGCTGGTACTTTGTGGGAGGCAATTAAGGCTGTTATTGGGGGCCAGGAGATCTCATGTGTTTCACAGTCGAGAAAATGCCGAGAAACCCTGGATGCTATAATCGGGAAAGAAATGTTCGAGCTTGATGGATCATATGTTTCCGCTCCCTCTCTGAAAGTGTACAAAAAATATTCTCTTGCATTCGGAACATGACCTCCTTATGGCACTCATGGTAGAAAGATAGCTGCGAAAAACCAAACAAATTTTCTTGAACTAGGGGATAGAGCGAGGGAAGGTGCTAGCCCAACAGACTCGTGCAGTAAGTGCCTCCAGGAAGATCCCAAAGATTATCACGTCAAAAGGCTGTATACTTCCAGACCTACTTTACATTAATAAGCCTTTCAAAATTATTATGCCGACCAATACATGTCTGAACATCTGTTGTACACATGTTTACCCTCCAGCCCAGTTGAACTTCCCTAAATCGACAAAACTATTGCTTGCTCCTCGCTTAAAATTCTGTCCTCCCCTTCCTCTGAGTATCCTTAGATAAAAGTTTCACTTGACGCAGAGAAGGCCTTCAACAGGGAGAGTGGGGCTACACTTTCTGCATGTTAGATCAATTCAGCTTGGACTCAAAATTAATTTCCTGGATCCGTCTTCTGTACACTTCTCTGGTTGCTTCCCTGTACACCAGTGGTATCCTGTCGCAACCATTTTCGTCAGGTATCTAGGGGTCTTAATAACAAATTCTTTCAATGACTTGTTTAATAATTAAAAAAAAAAAAACCCAAACTGTTACTCGATAAATGTTTAAATCGAGTTCTAAGAGTGGACCTCCCTAATTATCTCTGTCGCTTGCTGTGTTAACCAGATAGAACTGGTAATATTACCGAAAATTTAGTACTTTTTTAAGCATATTATGATCCTCCCTTAATCAACTTTTGTTAAAGTTGAGAGGCAAATTAATGTTTAATGTTATAAACAAGCAGGTTTATAACTCCAACTCCTCCCACTTTATAACCTGCTTCTAAATTTTCTCCAATATTAATGGGCCTGTAAATTTCACCAAACTTATCTACTACACCAGCCATGAGCCCTTAATTAACTGGCCACCTTGGGTTCGCTCTGATGTTCTGTCATCGCTAAAATCCAATGCACCCTGTGCTCTGTTCGCAGCTCCCGGTAGCAGCTTCTAAGATCTCCAGCAATCCAATAGTTACTAACCCTGTCACAATCTGCACAAACTCCCATTGCTCCCATTTCTAAGAATCACCTTCTTTATCCATCCTTGTCAAATCCAGCCTTCTGCCATTGGGCAGCAAAGTGCATTGAGTTTCTTCCTTCTTTCCATCCCTTTCAGTCAAACACAATCTAGCTAGGAGCCAACTCTTCCATTATTTCCAAATCAAACACTTTATACGAAAGCAATTGCCCCACTTTTCTAACTACCCTCCTGAGCTAGTAATTCACCAATTCCTCACTCTCAATGTTATTCAGAAATGGATTACCTTGGTTGTTTGTGGCATGATAGAACCTCCAAAAAAACATCTCAGACATGGCTTGATGCAGTGCCGAATCCTAAACAGGTCACACATTAACAATTCTAGACAGGCGAGGATCTTTAAAGAAGGAAGCAATGCAACACTTGTAACAGGCACCATCAATCACCAGCTGATTACGTGCACATGTTCTGGGCAGGTAAGCTGACAGACTTGTGGTCCAACATATTTAAAACACTTGGTCATGGCGTCAAAATACATAAAGCTCCCAATCCTCTGACTGCCCTCTCCGGCAGTCCGACAGCACAAAATATGCTCACCACATCAAAGCGTGTTCTTGCCTTTACCACCTTACTAACCAGATGCGCCAATTTGTTCAATTTGAAACAAGTCGCCCCTCCAACGAATGACCGACGGATACAGGAAATTCTAGAATGCATAATGATAAATAAACTTAGATCCTCCATTAAGGGTTGCCTTAAATTATTCCACAAGACATGGAATCCCCCTTCTGGATGTTATTGACACTATTACTTCTTACATTAGCAGTACAGCCTGAGAAATTGTCAGTTTTTCATTTCCTTCTTTTTTGGACAGGCATGAATAAGAATAGTCTGCTTATTTGCTTGCATTTATTTATTTGTTATTTTTCATCTTCCAACTTTATTTTATTTTCATTTTATTTATTTCTATATTCATGTTTATTGTGTATGTATTTACATTTTTGGTTGTTATTGTTTGAACGAGGGATGAGGGGTTGCAAGGGGTTGTTACACAGCAGACTATCTTTTTTTAGGGTATAATCTTTGTTCTGTTTGCTCTATTTGTCTATGGTTAAGAAAAAAAATTTAAAGTTTGGAAAAACCAAAAGCAAAAACACATAAACACATAGCTCTTCTTGTATTTTCTGAATGTACTGGATGAGACAATGTCCCGGTAGAAATGTGCACATGAAACAGTGGAGAATAGCTGTTATTCAGAACTAATTCAGCGCGGTTAAGATCATATAATCTAAAATCGTTTTTGTGATTGATGTTAAACATAAAAAAAAAGGGGAAATCCGAATGAATTGACCATTGGATTGAGAAAGAGTGATGCTCAGTCAAACTAATTGAGTGGACTATACATCTTCTGATGTATAGTAATACTCTTGCTCAACAGCCAAGAGTATGTGGCATTAGATGATATCAGTAATTGAAAATGTTATACAGACAACTTTTAATGTAGCACTGGATTGTGTAAACTTGCCCACAATTTTTGAGGACACCTTACAGCTCTGGGGTTTGAATGTGTTTATTGTGTGTCACTCTTGACATAACACCTGCCAAACTACTCAAATTAAATTTGAAGTTATATATGAAAATTATGGAGCCCCTCTGGTGACTTTGAAGAAAGAAAAAAAAAGTTTTAGTGGCCACAACTTTATAACTTGTGGGAACGAGTTATTATCTTGTGGTCACGACTTAATAATTTGAACAGAACAGAACACCACAACAGTGTTTTTAGGAAGTTTAGGAAGTTATGTTCAAGTTATGTTCAAAAACAACGTATTTTATAAAAAAAAGTTTCCTTTAGTGAGTAAAATATTAACAGTTAGAATAAAATATGATATCATAGATCTCTATTTAAATCATATGCACCAAATTTTCGACTAAATACGACCAGCGGTTGAAATATTATATGTTCCACTAGTGTCGAAAATATACAACCAATCTTTCCCAGGATAAATCGAGTTCTTCCTCGCATTAAGGTCTATGGGGTTAAAAAAAAAGATGAAAATAATCCATGTGATAGTTTTGAGTTATTGCGTTAATACGAATGATCTGCAGTGGTAGCCTTGAAGATTGCATTATATCCAGGATTTTTTCTGGTATAGAATTATAAAGTAATTTAATATAAATTGCTGAAATGGGCAAAAATACAGGTTTCACTTTCATTAATCTGTGAATAACAATTATTATGTACAGAGATTGACCTAATCATAGCCTTTCTAGGACATTTTCAAGGATGCCAATATAATGGGGGGGCTACAAGTCACCAAAAATTTTGCGCTCTTGATGCACCGGGAGTTCTTTCTCTATCCCAAAGTAATGCTCTGCTAGTGCCAAAGGACTCAGTGATTAAAGTCTGTCTCATCCTAACAGCACCTTCCCTCTCCTCTTCATAACCTCATAACATTTTCTTTCCTGTAATTAGATTTCAGATGCTCACTCAAATCACATACACCATTTTCGATGAAGTCTGCGTTTGTATTAAGCCATTATCAGTTTATACTGTGGAGAGGCTTCACTGTGCATTTACACAACCACGACTGGTGGAGAACTATTTCTAATTAACTTTATCTTAGACTGGATTCTGATGTCTCTGCTGATGTTGACACACATATGTACATTACATATGAGCTTAGATTTAAAGTAAATCTTTTAAAATAAGAACCTACCATTGAGGAGAAATGTTTGGCGGCTGTTACCAGTTTTACATTATTCCCACTATTACAAATTCACAAAAATAACTTTTGTGGATGATAAACTAGGGTTTTTATTTTGCACAAATGTTCAACTGTTCTTAAAGAAGCAATTCACCCAAAATATTTAATTCAGCCAATGGAATAGACCAAATAGGCCACAACAAAGTTTTTGGGCTTTATTGTGAAAGAGCATCGCAGCGTTTTTCTCTACAGAAAGTTGCATGATATCAAAAAAAAAAGAAATTCCATTCAGTTACAGCAGCATGCCCACTGAAAACTTACGACATCTCTGCCATTCATGTTTTTGAGGGGACTTTTACTGTAACTAGCTAAAGGCATATCTTGCACATCTTGTTATGTCAAAAAAGTAAGGTGGATGGAAAAATATTGTGGTTATATACATATTTTTTAATTCATACAAATTTTGTGGACATTTAGAGAAATTCACATTACATGGTATGACATGGTAGTGGCACATAAAGGCTGTGAAAGAGTAATTAAAATTTAGAACCATTGCAGACAGAAAAAATTATCTAGTAATATCTAATCTAATATTATGAAATGATTTCCGGTAAACTAAAAATATGAATATCCCATTGAGTAAGTACAGGATGTGGTGACTCAGCACCAGGCACAGTAGGGCATTAAATCAATAAAAGCACTGGTATTGTCGAACGTAAAATCCCTCTGCTGTAGCAACCAGAGTATATTTGGCAACACAGTACAACAAAGGAAATATTACGTAACATAAATTGTATCCAATATCCTCTACCTTTAAACACTGAATTGAGGAAGGAAGCATAGTGAAGAGATGTTCATGGTGTCCTGCTGAGCAGGCCTGAGTGGAAGTCCTCCTGGGCAATCCTTTCAATGAACTCTGAACTACTGTGACGCCATTGCTTGGTATACTCCTGGAAGAGAGAAGGGAAGTGCAGGCACAATGAAAGACACGGGGGAAACAGAAAAAAAGAGACTGAAAGGAAACATGAAGAGGATGGAGATGACAAAGAGAAAAATAAGTAAATGGAGGGATCAGTGAATGAGGGCATGAGTAAGAGGATGAGGGAAAAAGGTGTAAAGCTGTGTGTGTGTGTTTGTGTGTGTTTGTATTTGAGGGGAAGAGAAACAAAAAACAATACACATGAAAGGACGGGTAAGGTATGCAGATATAAAAGAGAGTGAGAACTAGATGGCAGATAGGGAGAATAAGAGTGAACTTCAAGGTCTATATTGAGTTGGTGATGGCAGTGCCAGAGGACCTGAGCAGAATAGCCTTGGCATTGCCTCCTTGGCCAATTAATGTGACGCTGTCTGGGTCCAGGGAAGCTATTAGACTTTGGAAGAGAAAAACACATTAAAAAGGAACAGGAAGAAGGTTTGTGCCGCTGCTTCCCCACACTGGTGCCTGTATGTAAACCCCTTGTTTTTCCTGACTGAATAATAGTCTTCACCCCCTCCTCCCTTCCTTTCAAAGCCTCTGGATGTGGGCAGAACATCTCTGCTTTATTAACCATCTCACTAGAGACAGGACACCCTCGCCGACAAGCAGCCGCCTTTATTAAAGATGCCGCCGAGTGGAAACGTGTGTGCATTGAGATTCAAATTGAGTGAGCCAAGAAAACATGCAGCCACAACTTTAGTTAGTTAGATGAGAGGGAGAATTTGTATGCATGTTCAATCAACCAACTGTTTCTCTTCTTGTTTAATAAGCATCTCCTGTACTAACAAAAAACCTAAACCGAACCACCAACTGCATGAAATAATTCAGTGCATAAGTTTGTTTGCGTGCATGTTGAAAGGTGTTTGTGTGACAATCAACGTTAAATGAATAAACATGACTTTATGCACAAATCCGAATCTCTGAATCTGTCAGAGTATTCTGTTTTTCTTGAGGAGTATTCCTTATTAAATTGTAAATGAAGACAATTCCCAAAATATTTTTCAATATATCTAATGAATTCAAACAATTCTATTCTAAATTTTCAAAAGAGCCTTTGATAGACACTTACATGTCAATAGTTTGAATTGAATGTCTGTGCCAATATTAATGAATGTATCTAGATTTCAGTTTAATACTCCTCTCAGCATTCTGCATTATTACAGGAACAACACTAGAGGTGCACTGTAAACCTAGATTAATGGCTTAGCATATATGTGTGGAGCTTAAAGCCTGAGTTTTCAGTGTTTGAGAGGTCGCTGAGATAACATGGTTAGATCACCAAGGTAGCTCCTACTACACAGCTGTACCACTCCAGAGGAGGTTAGGTTAAGAGATAAAAATGGTTTATGGAGAGAACCCCCTTCTTCCTAAGAAGAAGAAATGGAAAGAAGGGGTTTTGCCTCGTCCCTGCGAACCAGGCAGATTCTAATGTATGAGAGAATATATATCATACTATTTGCGCAAACAGACTGAGCTGTATGCGCCCATACCATAACAGAAAAAAGCTGCAATATAGCAACAACAAAATCTGTATGCATGGAGTTCTGTATAGCTGCCGTGGTAACATGCATTAATTCAGTTGATGCAGAAAACCTGTCTATTATAATTATAACGCAATTATAATGTAATTCTTCTTCGCACTATGAACTATGAAGGTGTAAAGTTAGAACATAATCAAGGAAACAGTTCTCCCCGCGAAAATTTTTGTTTTCCATAAAAAAGAAGGCTTTGATCAAAATATCAACTACTAGAGTAAAATTTGAAATTTACACGATAAATATCCTTGAGATTATTCATATCCACCAAATTTTGACTAAATTGGACCAATGGTCAAGGAAGTTATGTCTGAAAAAAAAAGGTTTTATCATAAAATGTGCCCCACAATGTATGTATACATTTATCTCCACTAGTCGATCTATAGTCACCGAATTTGGCCCAAATTCAACCAGTGATTGAAAAAAAAAAAAAAAAATTATAACCCGAAAACTTTTGGAGATAAAGCCCCACCTTGAGTGGAAATGTCCAACAAGCTTACCCAAAATCAACTCAGTTCATTTTGCCACGAAGGGTATGTCTGTTCACATTTTGAAAATCCATTAAATACTTTTTAACTTATCATACTAAAACAAAAGATCTGTTTTACTCTAACAGTTCAAATTTTACTTACTATGGGGAGATTCCTTTACAAAAAACCCAATTTTTCAGACACAACCTCCTTATCGTTGGTCGGACTTTAGTGCATATACATTGACCAAAGCAAAGATTGAGATCTATCTTTTATACATTGTTTTACTCCAATAGTACATTATCTCATCTTTGGTAGCCACAAACCTTGGTGAAGAATTCTCCATACTCTTAGAATCAAAACACCAGTCATAGGGGCAAGATGTGTAACTAATTGTTACTGGGACAGCTGTAGCTCAGAGGGGTAGAGCGGCAATCTCCCAATTGGAAGGTAGCCGGTTTGTGTCCCACCAGGGTATACTTGTCTTAGGGTCCTTGAGCAAAACCTTGAAACCATGGCTCCCCAGCCGCCTCAAAGCGGCCGCCCACTGCTCCCTAAGAGATGGTTTAAATGCAGAGATATAATTTACCATGTTGTACTGTTCATGGCTGTATGTGATTATTGGCTAGATTGGAGTTTATTAGTTGAAAGAAGCCCCCGAGTCATAGCCATAGCTCTCAAAATAAATCAGTGACATTAATTAAAATTATTATTTCACTCTGAAGTGAAACAAAATGTATTTCACTGTGAGGGAAATTACAACAATTATTTTATGCTTTCATTAAAAAGGATATTCAAACTTGGATCAAATGTAATTTAGTTTAGTATTGAGTAACACTCAAACTACATCAAACCTAATATGTTTGTCACCTTAATCGTTCATTTGCTGTCCTATGAGACAAAAATATCAAAAGCATGTTTATTATCACATGTAAGACCAGTCAATCTGGACACCGGAACCGATTTTGTTTGGTTTCTGTTCTAATTACAATTTCCAAAAAAGCAAGATAAATACTTTGTTTTGAAGTGATGATGGGGGAAAACTGGGCTTTAACCAGAGACACTAAATTTGAAAGATGTGTTCATTTATAAGTAACATCATTATTTTCTTTTAAATTTGGAAATTAAGGTTACAAAAAATATTTGACAAATTTTTGCGCATTATCAGAATGGTGTGGGGGGAATTGTAGGTATTTTCTGGAAGAAATTGGGTTTTTAAAAAAAATGCTTCACCTCTCATCTAAGAGGCTTTTCCAATTCACCCTAGTTCACCTTTTGGATAAAACACCAAACATAAGCTGAGCAATGCTGTCAATGCAGTGACGAGTGCACTGTTCTGTAAAAGGGAGAAAAAAACAACCACTCCACGGTGCATGGTACAACAAAGGAGCTTCACGTCTTCAGGGTCGGTATCAGCAGTCTGATGGACAAGTGTATCTGATGGACAGGAGCTGGTCCTTAAAGACGACAATGTCCACATTCTGGACAGAGCGAACGGAGCAGAGTGAATAAAGTCATCCATTGCCACCTACACAGCCTTCTCGATGTGTGCCTTTATTCCGCCCCTCCATTCTGTGTAAATGCAATTGTGGCTATAGGTTATTGGAGTTATTCTGAGACGGCAGCAGACGCAAACCAGACATCTGTATGAACTCAATGCAAAAAGGCATGGCAGGTGTGTAATGTTTTGACGATGTGCGGCCGAAAGACTTAGTAGCAGCTAGTATCAGTTAACTCAAAAGAGATTAGAATTGATCAAAAATGTTTGCAAAATGGGGAGACAAGATCAGAGCTCCTTGCCCTCCAAGCTGAGGATGAGATCAGCCACCAGGTAACAGGGAGGATAAATGATTGTTGTTGTTTTTCTTTCCTTTTAATTCAGTTTACAAAGAGCTGCTTGAAGCTCATGTATGAAGTCACACCCAATGCCGATGCTGCTGTGTAGCATATTGTGCTGTTTTGCTTGTGGAATGCTTCCTCGCTATTTAAAATGACCCACCACTGCCTTACTCTTCATTGCAGCATTGTTGAAGCAATCTCTGTATTAAAATTCACTGAGCAAAATTGGAGCAGCCATTGCTAAAGAAAAAGGAATAAGCACCATTCTCACTTTGAATCATGCTACCAATGATCCAGTAGATAATCTAGTCTCTTGTTTACCATGAAAACCGTAACAACCCTCGGTAGCGCTCAATGTGTTGTGTCACTGTTTGAGCTCACATGAGGTTGAATACCGGACTCAGTCACATAGGACCTTATTTACTAGGATCCCAATTAGCTAGTGCTTAATTGCGTGTGCAGGTGCAAAGGTGGTGGAGGCAGTACTATTTAAATGAGGGTTTTGCATTGTTACTGGTTTCTACCTTGTAGAGTTTGGACGGAGAGCAGTGTGAGTGCAAAAGCAAAATTAATTTTAATGCCATGGAACTGGAGGAGTTAGTGGAAAAATCAAAGATCATATTGTTGAGCTACAGCAGATAAATCTGAATATTACTAAAAGAAATGGGATATGGGAAAGTATCTACGAGAAAGTCAATACTGTTGGTAAAACAAGAAGAAGGACAGATGGAATTAAGAGAAGTTAGATATAAAAAGAAAAAAAGAGAAATAGCCTATCATAAAATTTCTGTTAGTAAAATAAGTGGGGGCCGGTGGAAGACATGTCTCTGACCAGTATTTAGCAACAGGTGCAGCTCATGTGATGAGCAGACACGCACAATAAAACGCACACATTTTTCTCCTGGATATATTTAATTTATTTACTGTATTTATCAAATCAAAAATGAATGTGCTTAATTTTTTAAGGTTTTGCTGAATATAGTTGAGTTGTAGTCTTCAAGATGGATTCATCCGTTCGCAGGGGTTGAGACCACTCTGTGGCACGAGCGCCTGAGCACATATGCAACAAAGAGGGAGCACCACGCAGCTGATCAGTGCTAGATCTGGTCTGATGAGGGCCATCAGTAGGCGGGTTTACGTGGACAGCCTAATTCTGATAAGATTCGGAAAAGACGCCTAATCGGAAAACAAACTGAAGCATTCCCTTTCCGAATGGAAAGAATCTTTCCGAACGAGATTTCAGTCCAACGAAAGGAGGTAGTCTAAATCCTTTTGGAAAGCCTGTAAGATAGCCAATGGCTGCATGTAAACACTGTTTTGGATAGCTTTCTGTATGAGTCGTATCTACGTATGCCAGCGTTGTGACGTTAAACTTTGGCTGAGTTTTTGCAGTGCACGAAATGTCCCTTACTCGCATGCTTAATGGACTACTCACCTGTTTTTGACCCCTCCTTGTTTTTTCGACATTGAGTTTTGGTTTCTGGATTTGTGTAAAATGTAATATTTATTTGCACCTGCTGTGCCTCTATATCGTGTATCAGCACCTAGGTCCTAAACTCTGCTCCTGTCTCACATAGTTCCTAACACAAGCTCCGCAATTTTTTTCAGGCTTACAAAATCACATAGCTAAATTAACCTATTTCCATCAATTCCTCCCAGTATTTTGTGGTATAAACCCCCTATATTGCATATTCATTGAGGCAAATGTTTTAAATGGTTAGCGTGTTCACCATTAGTAATAACAATTAAATTAACTTTATTTATATAGTACTTATAAGGAAACAATAGGATACAAATTGCTTCACAGGCACAGAAAATACAAATTCATAAAAAAATTCCGATAAAAAGCAGAGGCATATAAGCAGAAACAAAGCAAATTCACTGTAGATCAGCTTTCTCTTTGAAATGCGGATGCTATCAAGTTTGCACCCGTTTTAACACATGCAATATGTGATGAAAGGTTAAATGAGGGAGTGAAAATAATTTACATTTCTGAATAATGATTCCTCCAATCAAGATCGCTCACATATTTTCCATTGGTTTGTACTTTTCTATGCCCATCTCCACAAAATAGATTAGCATGGGAGCTCAACCCTGATCACGTCTTTTCTGACATGATTCTCCTTGCTATACATTCAGTATAGAGGTGACATCTGCTGCTGCTGCTCCAAAACTTTTTTTTGAAAGCCTTTATTGTTGTCACATGCCTGACACTTAGATGAACACATACACATACATGCACACACTCACACACACACACACACACACACACACACACACAAACATGCATACTCTGGCTAAAGACCAGATTCTGGTATTATCTGGTAAAGTGTGTTTATCACTAAAGTAAACCTTAAGCTCATGCTGCAAATGCACAATATTTTGCTGAAGGATTATTTTTAGGGAATTTGCGCCTCAGGTATGCTGTTTCCCAGGAAGAACACTAATGATACTAAGGGCCTGAAACCTGAAAGTCCTTGTTCTGAATGTGCTGTATGTCCTTAGGTCTTTGTAAATGTGTTTGTCCAGATATCTGTTGGTGACAGTGAAACAGTCATGATAATTCCTAAATCCAGCATATACTTTCGAAATGCATGATACTGTATATCATGATACAGGGGTATGAATAGATTTGAGGGGTGGTGGTTACATAGAGGAGGTTATTATGAAGAGGCTAGACACCTGTCAGCCTGATGAGAACTGGTGATTAAGGCCTATGCTCTATTTCACCTCACGTTGATGTGTTCCTTTGTGCAGAGCCTGCCATCCGGTCTCAGGCATGATGGGTCTGCTCTGGTAAGGAGCTGTCAGGGCTAAAGAGAAAATTCTATAAAAAGATCTATCACTGGCAGACCAACCAAACATTGTCTATTTCTCAGTGAATCTTCATCTACTACTAAAATTGATCGATAAATAGATTACATAAGTACTGATAAGTACAGTACATCGGGCCATTATAATGATTAAGATATTATAATAATAATAATAAAAAACATTGATGTAATTCAAAACCTTTTATATATTCGTCAATAAATTTCAGCCAAATTATAAAAAGGGTGTCCGGGTACAGGGTTCCTACTCTATATAAGCCAGAAAGTTGTAATGTTATGGTGATCAGTGTATGTTTATATTTATTTTATTTACATTTTTTTGGAAAGAATCTAAAATACTTCTGCCCTAAATGCTTTCCAGTGCAGTTTAAAGTCTCTATTGTAGATGGCACTTTTAAAGTTAACATAACATAAGGTATATTTCAGGCGTACTTAAATTGTTTAATCACAAAGCACAACCGGTCTGTTAACAATTAATTTCAGCAAATGTTATGGGCCAAACAAGCGTCCATTAACACAAAAAAGAATGCATTTATTAGTGTGTCAGGGATAAAATATAAGAATACCATTGAAAAAAGATAAAATAATGGTAATGATGACTACTGATACATTGTTTTCTTACCACTTTTCTCTATCCTTGGCTCTCTGTGTGTGAAAATATGTAGCATATCATTATCCCTGGGCAAAGTATGTACTATGCATAAGTTTGAATATTTATTTTCATATTCTTGAAGTTTTATTAGGAATCGAATAAGTCATTTAAAACATTTATGATTATATTCAGATATTACAAAACCAGCTTCATCAAGATGCTTAAATCCACTAGAGCTGTCACTATTCAGAGTTCAGAAAGACTTTTTAGCAAGGTCATTTAAAAAAAAAAAGAAGATGTTCCATCATTTCAATTACGTATATTTTATTTGTTTTTTATTTCTCATCATGTTGTGTCTGCTTGTTCCCCTGGAAGACACCATACAAATTATTGCGATTAATAAATATAATGACGGATATGTTCCTTCTGCTTATAGATTTTTTTAATAGCACTGTCATGGAAAAAAAAAAAATACGGACATGATAGAAGTACTGAACAAAATATGGCCTGCTTTTAAAGTCATCGAAAGAATGAATGAAAGTGAGAAATTTAGGATCTCCCTTGTAAACAAAAAGGTCTTATGGTACGGACAAGACTGTGGCTGTGAAGGGGTCACATGTGAGTTCCATGATGGGAGGGAAGGATGACATTAGTTCCTCACTTACTGTCACATAAACAAAGTGTTTATCTCATTGTGGGCTGTAGACGTTGAACAGCATCGCTGTCCAGGGAGGGCATTATCCGTATGAAGGGACCTCAATAAATGACCTCATTTTAAGTATAGCTTTTAGTGCAATACAAGAGGAACATTTTTATATGACACAGTATTCTCTTCCAAGGGAGTGCATACACTCAAGCCTAAAACCCTATTTTCTATTTATCTGTGCCATCTGTTCGAATGTGTGTTCAAGTCTTAGGAGTCTGCACATTACAAAAAGAGCAATACCAACAGGAACTAACATTAGCCTATATTTTCTGTCAACGGGGCTCGAGCAAAAAACTGCCCAGATGTCCCAATCAGAAAAAAAGTCTGGTAGTTAAATCTGGAGCCAGCAAAGCAGATGGAGAGTAGTGCATATATGGGTTCAGTAATAAGAATAATAATAAGAAAATCCAAGATTGTAGGACAGGCATCTTTTGAAATGTGATTGCTTGTTTTTCCCATTTTGCATATTGGTTGATTTTGAAGCCTGGCCATATGGATGGTTTAGATGAGCTAAGAAGAATCTAATGGACATATTTTAAAGATCTAAAATGCATGGATACTTCACTCATTTCTTGCTCGTTGAAAGGCACGACGTAAGGCATAACAGTTTTATTGAGTCCATTAGACATTAATAAGTGTGTGTTTGGCGTTTCATTAATTAAACCAGAGTATCACATCCCATTCCATTTTAAAGCCAAATGCACCTGTGATATTAAACAGCTACACTCCTCTTTCATTTGGACAGGGATTAAGTCGTTGGCTGGGGGACTCTATGCCCCTGCCATCTCATCTGTCCTTTGCTTTTCAGCAAATGCGTCAGAAATTAACTGATGAGGAGGAGAGGTTCACAAATCTTTTGAAGACGTGTTGATCTCTAGATTGGGCAGGTTAGGTAACATAAATGATCACTCTGATGAATAGTAGATGGATGAAAGTGGGGAAAATAATGCATCATTGATCAAGAAAATATCAAATTCCAGTGGCCATCCACCAGCTAGAACAATGAGTGCACATCTACTGCTTGTACCATTTAACAGAATGGACAGCAAAACTTCATCAATTATTAAAATCCCCTGACAAGTCGCCAGGATTTAATGTTAATTACTGTTCTGTATCCCTTTACAGGTCCAAAAGGATATATGCACAGTCTGGTGAAAAGCTGTGGTCTTCATGATGAATCCTGAGGCACCCGTAGAGACCAGTGAACTATCCTTACAACTACCACCATCTAAATCACAGAAAAATAATTTGCTGAGCGTGGTGGTGGGTGGATGTACTCATCACGGTTGTATGCATGTTGTGACATGACAAGCTGGAGAACTACTCTGATATTGACTTCAGACATTTTTTTTTCTTTTTTAGGTCAATAGTGCAGTTGCTCTCTGCCGCTTAAAGATAGCAATGCACCTGACCACCCCTCATTTAAAAACCATCACTCCCAAGGATACTTGTTCTGTGCAACACTTCTTTATTTCCTGCCACTTAACGGGGAGGAGATATAGACCTCAGAGTGTCACGGCCCCTATAAAAACCATACTGAAATCATTCATCAGAGTTCATCTCTATGAGCCTGGATACTCTCAAATCAATTGTAACGGTATTTTCATTCTGATTCTTGAGTTTGCTTGAGAACCCAAAGGAAAAAAATGTTTTTTTGTTTGCAGAAGCTTCGAATTAATTCAAATGCAAAGTTTGTGAGAGTTTACCTAAATTGGGCCAAGGTTTCAATGCTTGTTGAGATCAACAATCCAATGCGGATGTCAAACTCAATTGAGCTGACATCAGCAAAAAAATCTATGTATGTGATATAATTAGCAAAAACACAATATAATGAAACTCACTTGTGAAGGAACGTGGTTGCTAATCCCTTGTATATATACGGAATGATCTAATCCACATTGCCTACAACAATTGTCCTACAAGCGAAATACAGGTTAACATATTATGAAAGGAAAAGTTAAAACAGCCATTAAAGCTCAATAACAGATGGCATGACTTAATCAACCAATCGATTGGAACAAAACTATCATTATAAGATGAATTATGCCTGTGAATTTTCATGCAATAATAAGTAACTTACCATAAAATATCTATTGAAAAAACAAACATGATACTGTATCACATCTACTTTCTTTTTGCAGCATATACAATTGATTCGAGTGTACATTTTTCACTTAGGATTTATCCACTGAGTTTCTTCGTTCCTATTTCTATCAGGAATTATAAAGAGGAGCCTATATGAAAGTTTTCTTTATACTACAATGTAAGTAATGACAATTTGATGACGTGAAAGGAAACACTTGTATCTAAGATGTTTGTGTAGCAGTTAATCCCATGGCTAAAGCACTATTCTCAGTGTGAACACTATCAGTGGACTTATTCTGCTCATCACATTACAAAACGAAAAAATAACACAGTCAGTAATATGAACAAAGGAGGTAGGTTCTCTGCTAAGCATTGTTGACCAAAAGCACACAAAGGAATAGATTGCATGAAGTAACTCCACATTATATGTATACAGACATTGCCCTACAAAGCTATTGAAAGTAGGATCATTCTTGACTCCACCTTCACATTGGAAAATGTCCACCTGCTCTGGGGGTCCAGCTCATGGAGTTACATAAAAATGGCATTGAGCCCATATAATTAGAATCTGGAGTTGTATTCCATATTGGCTAAACTCTCTAAGGCTATCACTAGTGGGTTTTAAGTGCAGTATGACATATCCAGGGAGGGTTGTCCCTGTACCACATGGATAAGTACACACAAAGAGTGAATGAACTGCATGCGTTGCCCAGATGAAGCATTATTTGCAAGGAGACACAATAGGATGAAGTCTGGAAATTAAAAGAACCTTTTCCGGTGAAGACATGAGGATGATTGTTACACACTGTAAATGTCTATCGTATGGAGCTAAGAAAGATAAATAAAGGTTCTCCAAGCACCAACAAGTGGGGGAGAGACTGATTCCCCAAGCAGAAAAATCCTGCTACTGAGGCATACCGAGTACAGAGAGGGACAAGAATAAATTGGAGACATAGCACAGATAAGAGTGAATGAAAGGACTGAGAGAAGTCCAAGGAACTGCAGTTCAAATGTCCTCTGCTGTCATGCCTCTATAAAAGCCACAGCGGATGAAATTCCTCCAGTGGAAGACACTGTAATTCCCCCCAGGGGGTCGATTTCTGAGATGAGATAAGCTTAAGAAAGTGCCTTAGAAAACCAGTGTGACAGACATTGTGGAGGCCAGGGAAGCCCTTGAAAATGATTTCTGTAGTGCACAAATAAGCACGGGTAACAGAGCAAGGCAGTTGTAGGTACAGTGCACTTGGAAGAAAAGATGAAACAAGGGTCCCCCCCTCTCCTAAAACAGTTAGGGATTATTTTAAGTCTAAAGTTCATTGCACAAAATAGCTGAACTTTTAGCTCCATGTATTCAACCATATGATGGAGCCACAGAGAGAGACAATAATCACTCACTCCTTTTGGATATGTCAGATCCGATAGTGGAGATATTTTGGCAGACAGACACAAACAGAATCTGATGCGACTGTTTGAATAGATCTTTAATCAGTAAACTGAAAACTGAATCATACAAGGGAGCCAAGTTGCGTGACATTGTGCCGCTGTACTCCTGTCAGAAAATGCCTCATGAGTGGATGGGAAATTACTGATCCCTTTTTACAAAAATACGTGTGAATTTAAGTTATATGTGTTAACAGCCTATCCTTTAGCAGTCCTCTGACAGACAGGGGCACAGGGGGGTTCGTTTTTCCCCAAAACAACAGCCCTACGAAGATGTCAGTTTTGATGAATATGCAGCCTCGTTTAGCGGCTTTCATCCTCGTTACAAAAGATCCTGAGCTTCTTCAAGCGCTCCCATTTAGTGGACATTTCATTTAGTTGCTAGCAACCAATGGTCAGTGGTAGCTAACTGAAGTTCACTCCCTCTATCACAAACCGAAGCCCTGCACCAAGGGTCTCCCCATGGATGGTATGATATCATCCGCTGCAGGCAAACGTCGATCCGGGAGAAGAGAGTCCTTCGTCATTAGGGAGATTACGATAGCGATTACACATTACACATTACACATTACTCAAAAACTATGTCATGGATTATTTTCAAACTTTAAACCCTCATAGACTTTAGTGTGGGGGAAAAATGCAGTTTTCTGAAACAAGGGGAAGCTTTATCTCAACCATTTATCCAATATAGTCTTATTTTGGTGGATATGAATAAACTCGAAGAGATCTATCTTATTTACAATATATTGTAATTTTTAGTTCATATTCACTATGTTTGAGGAGCTTTTTAAAAAAATAAATAAAAATATATATAATTTAACATTTAATTTGAGTTTAATGTGGGCTTCTGTTTGAACAAAGAAGGGGGAGTGGAGGCTTTTGGGGATATACCTTGGCCTTCGCAAATGAAGATATAAGTCTAGTCTCAACCTGTCAGTAAGCTCTTGACAACTATCAACTTTGTCTTGGATTATTCTTAAAGAAGGCAATAAATCTAGTGAAAGATACTAAATTAGTCACATGTCCTTTATAGAGACATAACCAGAATTCCTGCAGTCTTGACAAAGTAAGTGTTTGCTTAAGTAGCTCTTTGTTAACTTTAGATTTTGTAATACACAAAACATAACATATAAACCGTGACACAGAACAATGATCACTGTTAGTTCACCTTATAGTGACAGTCCCCAACCCTTCAGCAGTAGCAAGCTCTGATGTCTTTCTCCAGGGATCCTTCCCTGAATGCCGGTGTTCTTCTTTATCCCAAACTAAAAAGGTCACAGCCTGACTCTGTGTTTTACACCACACAGTAATATCTACCGGAGCGTGAGGCAACAACAGCCGGCCCACAAGATAATTAATCCAACCTGCCTTACGACAACCTGTCTAACACTCCATCAGTGTTGGTCAGTAGCTGCTGTAAAGGGTCAGTGCCTCTCTAATAGCCAGGGTACCAAAGCATGAAGAGTGTGAGGTGGAAACAATTCTAAAGAAAGATAGGGAACACTTTTGTGAGAGGGTTCGCAAAAACAGTACTATGTATCCACACCTGTAGTCACAAACAAGTTCACGTTTGGTATGAATTCTCTGAGAATACATTCATATCTCTCCTCCAATGCCTTCCCCTTTCAATCATCTATCCTAGATTGTTTATTGTTTTGGAATTTTTAACCAAAATAAATGTTAAATGAGAAATTGACAGCTTTTTAGTTTTAATCTATCAATAAATTCGTGTTAATAACACAATGTTTACAGGCCTCTGTGATGCAATTTGTCCAAAAAAAGGCACAAATGTCTCATCTGCCTAAAAAACTCAATGAACTCATTAATTGCAATGATATATTTTCCACAGGTGTGTTTGGCATGTAGACTTATTGAGCCTATAAAAGGCTGTCTCAGTAGCTGCACCATGCTGAGGATAGTCTATATCATTAATGTTGGTGATACTTTACGGTTACCTGCTCTCTGTGGCTTGATTGATTGTTGCCTCATTCCAGCCATGTGAGAGCTCTATCAGGCAATTCAATGGCATTTCTTCAGCAAATAATCTCCAACTGCTTATTCATCTTTCTTCCCGTTATGACGGCATTAACATATAGTTTTGAAACAGAAGCCAAAACCACCTTCTGTTTGAGTTGAAAAAACAATAATGACATGATGCAAGCATGCAAGCTGACATGGCATTATACAGCCTAAGGTACCTGGCCCTCTATTTGAAACCATTATGCAGGATTTCTGCCTCCTGCTGAATGCAGGTGGGATTCGAGACCTACTTATTACAGCCCACATGTGCCTGTAATCCATCAACGTCTCCTCTGCCCCCATCATGCTCTGGAAGATGTCTGGATCATGGCCCCCAAGTATTTGTGTGTCAATATATGTGCCTACATTCTTGCATGTTTGTCTGTCTATTTTTTATTGTTTTTTTGGGTCTGAACAGTAATTGTCCATCTTTATTAAAGTATGCACATTTGTGTTTGCATTGGTTAATTTTTTCTCAAGTCTGCCTCTCCCTGTTTCTTCATTTTCATTCGTGTTTTTTTTATTATTTCATTCGATATCAATTTATGTTATTAAGAGGTATTTTATTATTCTTTTTTTATTATTATTATTGTTTTTATTTGTATATTAACTAGGCCTATGCTGGCATCCCCGGCGGCAAGAGGATACCCTCGAAAAGTCCCCTATTCTCTTCATTGTACAAGCTATCCCTCTTATGGAACTCTACAACAATCATGACCGAAAAAAACTGTATTTTTCCAACCAAGCTTTCCCAAAATCAATCCAGTTCTTCCACATACTCAGGTCTATCTGGTTAGAAAATGAAGATGATCCATGAAATATTTGTAGAAAAAAAAAAAAGTATATATATATATATATATATATATATATATATATATATATATATGCATCAAATTTTGACTAAATTGGACCAAGGTCCCCCTACTGTCGGAAACATACAACCTAACTTTACCAAAACCACTCCAGTTCTTCTTCGCACTAAAGTCTATGTGGGTATAAAATTTGAAAATTATCCATTAAATTGTTTTTGAGTTGACGATTCCACAATATCCCCAATTTCGGGGATATAATGATAGCCATTCATATCAAGCATCTTCACCTCCAACTACTTTTTTTGCGCAAGCTCTATAAAGTAAGGTTCGGAAGCTGTAGATGTGAGGAAAACACTCTTTCTAACCCAACAATGGTCTTTCTGTTGTTCACGTTGATTTATTCTACTGTTTCAATTTCAGATGACCATATAAACTACCGCAGCAAATATTAATATGGAAACACAATTGACTGTCAGACTTGCATCAATATTCTCAGCTTCAGTACATTACTTTTCTAATTTAATTATGCCTCCCTTTCGTCCATTCTCCCCATATCACATGCCTCACCAGGAACAACAAGACACCTGACCTTCTGCTGTATGCAAACACCAAGGAGGCATACACTTCATCCTCCTTCCCCCTGCTTTGTCGCTCAGACCACAACCTGGTCGCACTCCTCCCTGTCTACAAGCCCATGGTGAAAAGACATCCACCAATGAAGAAAATCTTGAGGCTGCGGACAGAGGAGCAGAGGGAGAGAATAAGGGACTGTTTTAAATAAATATATATACATATATATTATACTGATATTTAATGTTTATATCTAATGTTTATCTAAACATGTCTATAAGACATCCTATTATATGGTATATGGTCTTATTTATAGTCGCCTTCAGAATACCTAAATGCTAGAGCTCCTGCGATGACAAAATTTCCCCTTCTGAGGATTAATAAAGTTTCTGTCTGTCTGTCTGTCTGTCTGTCTGTCTGTCTGTCTATCTATCTATCTATCTATCTATCTATCTATCTATCTCTCTTTACATCCATCCATCCATCTTCTCAGCTCTACAAGAGAAGAACGCTCTTCGTTTCAGCTTCTAGAAGTCTAAATCCTTTCTCCTAATTCCACTCATTTGCCTCAAGAGTCGATGAATTACGTGCACGGAATTCAGTTAAGGCGCCTTTTGTGTGTGCAGTCTTCTCTAAAGGCTTCTGGAGGGTTGACAGTGAGTAAGGCTGCTGCTGGATGAATGTCTGCGCGCTCGTGCACCAGCTGCCCCCACATGTGTCCCTCACTCTGTCAGACTGACAACACGCATTGATTTAAGGGCCAATTTACAGCAATCAATGCCCCAAGCTCATGACGAAGCTGCTTTGCATCTCTTATGTCACAGAGATAGGTAACGGACCACTTGAGTTTGATTGAGCTGGAGAATGTCTGTTACCTATGAAACCACATGAATGCTGAGCAGTTTGGAACACTATTTACCTCAGTGGGACCAAACTGTTTTCTCTGAACACAGAGCAATTAAGCCCCCACTAGATAGCTCCCTTAGCAAGAGCGATACTTTTTTCTTTGTTGGTTTGCATTGCCCTTTACTCTTGTAAGCGAAGCTGGACATACTTCAGTCTAAATCAATACCCCAAAGTACGAATAGATTGCCTACTGCCGTTCCCCGCACTAATGAACAAGTAGTTGAGATGAGGACAAGCAGGGATCAATTTCATTATGTTCCCAGTCAACTCTTTAGATTTCTGTTGTTCCAGCGGTATCCTGGGGGGGGCGTGTGTTCCTCGACTGATTAAGCCTTTGTGTAAAGGTGTAGTTGTGGTCCGTTGATAGAGAAGAATTTCAAAGCTGCTATAATGCCACAAATACACATGGTCCTCTTACTACAGACCCTCAGACTCAAGCTGTCTGGAGTGTCACAGTAATTGCCCAATCAATACGCCCTATGTCTATTGCATCGTGCCAAGAAAGTGGGAGAAAAAAACAAGCAACAGACACAATCTGCTTTTGCAACGTCTCATGGGGTTAATCTGTGACTGAATCAATACAAACAATGACACCATATGACAACGGAGCGGGTGATTTCATCTCTCATCCCGAGCCACCAAAGGAGCCTCTATCTGTGATGTGTTGTGTGTTCATGTTTCTGTCATCATTCCTCAAGGTTTACAGCTAACGGAAGAAAGAGATCAAGTTGTGAGACCTCTGAGAAATCTCTTGTTCATTCAGGAAGTGCTGTGAGCAGCATATTGTGCCTCCGGTGTGAAGGGTTAAGGGAAACAGTGCTGATGTTGAAGAAAAATCTACCATGTCCAAACAGAGACTTTCTCACATATTATGGGCTCAACTCTTCAGTTGGACATTGATGGTGTAATGAAAACACAACAGTTTAGAAAATAAAATGTATTTCACAAAACACATTTTGTATTCTTCTGGCTTTTTTGTTGTTGTTGTTTTTTTGAGGGTCATTTACTCAAATGACCCTCAGAGCCCTGTGGTACAATTAAAAAACAAAATAAGCAGACTGACTGAAACCGTTGTCTCCTTTTCAGACAGTTGTGGATTGAAACTTCCATAACGATATAAGTTTAGTTGCACAAAGGGAAACAACACAAATAGATACAAACAAACATATAGTTCACTTTCACTACTGACATGAATATGATGGTCCTAATTATGTCATAAAATGTAGAAACAGCAGTTTTGGAAAAAAGATTTCAGGTTTTCCTGCTTAATTGCGTTACAAAACAGTATGCTGTTAAGAATAAATTGCACTTTATTACTGGGAAAGAGAGTGACGTGTGTGAAATAAGATATCAAATTCCAACGAGTCTTTTTACAAAGACTGAGACCTCTGTATGTGTGTTGGTGTGTTTTATTTTTTATAACTTTAAATAGTTAGTTAAATACTAGTATTTAAGGGAATGTTTTCTCCCCAGGAAAGACTCTCAGATGAAGTGAAATCATTTTAATGCAATTAAAAAGGTATTTACAATGACAAAAGAAGGGAACTGAGACAGGTTTGCATGCCAATTAATTCATTAATTCATTAATTAAATGAATTAATTATCAACCGCTTATCTTGTTCAGGTTCAAAGGGGGCTGGAGTCTATCCCAGCTGACATTAAGCGAGAGGCGGGGTACACCCGGACGAGTCGCCAGTTCATCACAGGGCCAACAAATAGAGACAGTCAACCACTCACACTTACACTAAACTCACTCCTACGGGCAATTTTAGTGTCACCAATTCACCTATATTGCATGTTTTTGGACTGTGGGAGGAAGCCGGAGTTCCCGGGTAGAACCAACACAGACACAGGGAGAACAAGAAAACTCCACACAGAATTTGAAAAATGTTATTATAAAGTTAAAGTTAAATAAAGAAAAACAAAGGCAAATCACTGATAGCTGAAGTGTATGGATGAATGAAAGGTGTGTCTTGATGTTGTTGTGAAAAGAGGAGCAAACACCAAACCTAACCAGAAGGTGTAAAGCCTGTGGGAGGAGAGGGAGTCATTAGTATGCCTTAAATAAGCTCTGTGGACATCCTCACAGGTGTCTGCAGCAGAAACTAATGGCCCTCTCTACCTGCTGGAGAAAGCAGAACAGCACGTAACAACATTATTATTTCATCAAACAAGCTGTACGTCAGGGCCTTTTCTAAAGGATTCCAAAAAGGATCTCAGCTTTGATGATGAGTTTAATTATGTAAAATCCATTGAACCTAAATCATTTTCAAGAAAGCTGATGGTTTAAACAGTAGTGTCTTACCCCGTAGACAGTAGTTGTTACTCTGTCTTGTCTAAATAAACACAACTTTAAATACAGATGTGTTCCCCTTATGTCTTTGTTGCATTCATATAAACAGCAGGAGTGGAATAAAAGTGCATCTGTCCCGTCTGGAACAGGCTGTTTGAAAGACGTGTGTCATTTGCAACTGATGCTTATGTCTCGCAGACTACAGTCATTCTGTTAAGGTCCAACCACTCAGCATATATATATCCCTGTAAAGTAGGGGATATCATGGAATCATCATCCGCGCGTCCGCCGCCGCGTTCCCCCGCCACAGATCCTTCGTGTCAATGCGATAACTCAAAACCTATATCATCAGGCAGGGTTCCCATCATGTGAGCAATGGTGACGACTAGACTCTTAGTCCCCCAACATATATCTAAGATTGAAAGTATGTTTAAGTAAGTAAATAAATAAAAAATAAATAAATAAAACGTTGGACACAGCGCGGTCACTCTCAATGTAGGAAACAGGAGAGATCTAAACATTGATTGTTGACTTTAAAGACTCTATTTTTGAAGAAATCAATTATTTCAGGGCAACTATAGAGAGTTCCGGGCCGACACATAGAGAGACATTGGAAAAGTTATTCAATTAACTACTGATCTCAGACATAATTTGGAGACAATTAACTCACGAGTGTCGGAGCTGGAGTCCAGGGTGAGTGAACTGGAAGGTGAACAATTTAAACACCAGAAAGAAATAACACATCTTAACAGTTGCATCCGTGAGATGGGAAATCAACTGGGTTATATTGAAAATAAATCGAGGCAAAATAATATATGCATATATAATATAGCAGAGCACAGCGAGGGAAAGGGCATGATCAGATTCATTCAAATTGGTTGAAGATGTTCTGCTGATGGAAAGGTGCATTCAAATTACACAAACTCACAGAATTGGAGCTTTAAATGAACGGAGGGGATCTATGAGACCAATCATCATAAGCTTTATGAACTATGACTATAAGTGAGAAGTACTCAAGGCAGCGTGGTCAAAGAAAGAGATCCACCTGAATGGAGTGCGTATCTGATTGGATCATGACTTCACCACCAAAGCGAGCCACATACACACCTGTGCAAGAGCAACTACCGAAACAAGACATCAAATCACGCATCCTAGCTCCAGTGAAGCTTAAAGTGTTCAACAAGGACAGCTCTGCAGTCATCTATGGAAGAACAGAGTCAGCGAGACAAGACTTAGAGCAAAAGGGGCTTTACAAGCCGGCCGGAGAAGTTGATATGGAGTGAGGAAACGTCTCTTAAGCTCAGCAACTGGAAGTGAAAGTAAGCTAACAGACTGGAGAAACAACTGTAACAACTGTAGGTGTTGAAATTACACTGAGACTGATAAGGAGAAATAAAGGTATATACTGAAAACTGCGTCCCTCTCTCTCTCTCTCCCCCTTGAGGGTGTTGTATGTGTGTGCCTGCATGACAGAGTGAGTTAAGGAGTGGAGGTGGGAATTAGACGAGATGGGTTAAGACATGGGATCGGGACGGGAAGGTACTGAGAGAGATAAGCACATTATTATTATTATTTTATTTTATTAAGTGGACGTGTGTAAATGTTTGTACCTCTGTGTACGCATGTATGGAAATGCATACAGATACTTGGATTGAAAGGGACTGTTGTGTGTCAGTAGGAAGAGCAGCGCAGCTGAACATCTGAATGGAATTATAAGAGCTTTGTGTTGAATAATCCAGATAAACATGGGACAAAGGTTCACTAAAGTCCTATATATAACGAAAAATTGTTTTTGTTGAGTTTATAGTTTGCTGAAAGATGAATTTTGATTACAAATAGACTAAGGAAAAGAGAGAACTAAATCGGAAAGTAGTGTTATTTCTCTGTACTATTGATATTTTTATTAATTTCTTTTCTTTTCTTTCACTGCCCTCTCAAATTTAAACAAGTTTTAAATAAAATCAGGAGTTCCAAAAGATCAGGAGTAGTGCTGTCACCATTGAGTGCAAGATATATATACAGTGTATGTATATATTTCTCTTTCGTGTGTTTGTTATTCTTAGTCGACTATTTGCGCGCCTATTCCACCATAAGAGCAGAAATGGTTAAGGAAAATCAAACTTGCGGAGCCAATTTCTATTTTTTTTCTTTCTATATTCCTTATTTCTTCATGTAATTTACATACAATTTAAATTGTATGCAAATTGCATACAATTTAATGTATGTAATAGTTTTTGAAAAATTGAGGAGAGTCGGGAGGGTTGTCCTGAGTAGTCAAGTATACTATAGCTCATCTAAGTCTTCTCAAAGAAGACTCACTCTCCTTAATGTAGATTACCCCCTTGATACAGGACCAGATTTTCTGTTAGAAATAATGGATTTAATAATGACTAAAAGTAAGGATGTGTCAATAATAGGGGAAAATAGGGGATTTTAATCCGGTATTCAATTCAATTGTGTTGTATTGTATTGAACTCAAAGCTAGTCTCTTCAGGCGATAAGATAATAGAGCAGAGAAAAATGCGAGTATACTGAGGAGAGGGTGCATAGAGATTGGTCTTGTGGACGTTTGGAGAATGTTACGCCCACACGGGAGGAAATATACAGTGTTTTTATATATACTTACATAATACATTTAAAAATGATGTAAAGACAATTAAGAGTTGTACAATTGGGTCAATAAATATGTGAAATCATGCAGCCATCACATTCAGAATTACATTTAAATCTGGCAAAGGTAAAAGTATTTAAAGATTTAACAATTCCCTTTTACAAGACAATACATTTGTTAAAATATATAAAAATATGCAAAAAATATTGGATGAATATATATAAATAAATGATACGGAGTTAACAGACCAAATTATTTTATGAGAAGGAGCAAAAGCAGTTTTAATGGTTCACAAAATAACATATTCATATGCAACAAAAAAGGCACCTGAAAACCAGAGAATACAGATTTTGGAACAATTAAAATTAACTGAAGAAAAGCATAAGGTGTATTGAAAATGAAGTTAAATTAGAGGAAAAGAGACGGGAATTATACAAAATACATACACAGGAGATTGATAGATAGATGAGGTTTACACAACAGGAAAATTATGATGTTGGACCAAAATTCTTAGAAAATATGGCCTTTAAACTTAAAAACCAAATAAAAAGATTTCAAATAGCAAAACTGAAAACAGACCAATCAGAAACATTACTTGATAAGCAGCAAACGGCAGAATAATTAGCAAATTACTATGAAGATAATAAGGTATAGGTTTAAATAAGGTAAGTGAGGATAGTCATCAAATAAAGACATATCTCAGTAACCTCAAATTACCATGAGTCCAAAAAGAAGAAAAAAATATCATTTTAACAAAAGCAATCCTTGTAGAGGAGATCGGACAACAAATACAAAAACTGAAAACAGGAAAATCACATTTTCACATCCATTTTTCCATCCACAGGTTAAGTTAATTAATTAAGTTAATAGTGATGGTATTTATATTTATTAACCCAACGCTGACCAATCTGGTTTGGAAATCAGATCTTGTGATCTGCGTATTGATTTGACTTAGGTTTTACGCCGGATGCCATTCCTGACTCGACCTTCCCGATTTATCTAGGCTCGGGACCTGCGCTGGAAGTATACCAGCCTGGGAACCCTTTTGTGGTCAGGTTTGTAACTCAAGTTACTGATAGTTGACTAGGCTCAGTTTGTGTTTTCGTCTTATTGTCTCCCTCATATAACTAGATCATAATAAAGACATCCCCAGACTCAAACACAGGCACAAAAGAATTATGCACAAATAATTGGTTCTCAGGGACAGTAAACGGAACATACAGAAGACACAAATTTTTGCAAATATTTACATTTGAAACATTCACATGTTCCACTCTCTTTCAACACTCCAGCACCTAATCAAACCCAAACAGTGTTAAGCCCTTCCTGACCCTCAGCAGAGATGACAGACATTAACATTTATATTTTTATCAGAGAGAAGATCAATAGTGGAGAAGAACATTCTCTGCTCTGTTCATTTTGTTGAATAGAGAAGAGAATGTTTTTTTTTAATACATTTTTGTAGTCAAACACCTAAATCAGAGTAAAGCAATGAAGTATAATTACAGTATAATAACAAGGGACCATGGCGGCACGTTGGCGCAGTGGTTAGCCAACGCCAGCCGTGTTCGAATCCACGTCTGCCGGCCATTTTGCGCGGAGTTCTCCCTGTTGTTCTCCCTGTTGTTCTCCCTGTTGTTCTCCCTGTGTCGGCGTGGGTTCTCTCCGGCTTCCTCCCACAGTCCGAAAACATGTGATAAAGGTGAATTGATGACGCTAAAATTGCCCGCAGGAGTGAGTTCGAGTGTGTTTGGTTACACAGTATGTCTCTGCGTCTGGCGACTTGTGCAGGGTGTACCCCGCCTCACGCCTAATATCAGCTGGCATAGGCTTCAGTCCCCCTGTGACCCTGAACAGGATAAGTGGTAGATAATGAATGAATGATTGAGCAAGGGACTAATGCTGGATAGTAACTAAGTAAAATTAATCATTTACTGTACTTAAGTAAACCTTTGAGGCACTTTAGGTGAGTATTTCCATTTTATGCTGCTTTATACTTTTGCACCACTATATTTCAGTAGGACATACAATATTTACAAGATAGCTATCCTTAAGTTAATTCATATCACCAAATTTAGACAAAATACAACCAATGGTGTGGAAGTAATGTCGGAAAAACTGTTTTTTACATTAAAAGTGCCCCATAGTGAGTAAAATATGAACTATTAAAGTACATCACAATGAATGCATAATAGATCTCCTTAAGATGATTAATATGCGCCATATCTGGAATAAGTTGGACCGGTGGTGACGAATCAATAATATCCCCGACTTTTCAGGTGGATGGAATAAAAGTCTTTAGTTTTTATACCCATGATCTTTAATTCAAGTTCTTAACAAAAATCTAACCAATTACTATAAATAATCTATTTGTAGGACATAACATAACCTTTTTAATTTAGAACAAAAAAAAATACCCAAAACATACGAAACCCAATTATTGGCAGCCTGCAATTAATATTTTGTACAGGCCTCTATTACCACGGTAACAGCCCTGAGTCTTCTCCTGTGGTGTGTGATGAGGTTTGAGAACACATGTAGAAGATCTGACACCATTCCTCCATACATAAACTTTCATACTCGATACTTGTAAAAGCTCCTCTTCATCTCATCCCACAGATGTTCTATAGGGTTTAGGTCGGGTGACTCGAATGGCCATGCCAAAACTTTTAATTTGTGATCTCCGAACTATTCTGTCGTGGATTTTGAGGTGTGCTTCAAATCATTGTCCTGCTGGAGGGTCCAACCACAGCCTTCTTTAAGTTTCCTTGAAGGGGCTTTTAGGTTTTCATCTAATATCTGCTGATATTTGAGTCCAAAAACAATCTTTAAACAATTTATCAAAGGCTGTTGGAAGAAAAATAGCCCCACAGACACCGTGATCCACCATCAGACTTCAAGATGGGTATGAAGGTCTTTTCTGTATGGCTTTCTAAAATATAAAATAGGACTGATGACCGGAGAGTCATGGATATTGGAATTGTCATTGTGTCTGCGTCCTTTACCGCATATCTTTCATGTAAACGTGTTATCTCAAAAACTGTTTCATAGATCATTTTCAAATTCTATACCCACATATACCTTTGAAAAAGGAAGAACTAGAGTGATTCAGGGAAAGATAATTTGTATGAGTCAACCTCTAGGGGGCGCTTTATCTCCAAAAGCTTTCAGCCATAATTTCTCGAACGTTGGTCTGATTGAGTGCAAATTTCATGCATATGAATCAACTTCAGGAGATCTATCTTGTATAAATCTTACTTTACTTTAATAGTTCATATTTTGAACATAAAGGCAAGCTTTTATAAGAAAATACTGTGTTACACATATAACGTCCTAATCCTTGGTCCAATTTCATCAAAATTCAGTAAATGTGAGTTGATTCAAGGAAGTCTATATTGTATATATTATATTTTACTAGGAGGAGCTATTTATGGCTATTGGGCCAAAAATGTTCAACTGTTGAGCCTTTTAGCCTTAAACTAAAAAATACTGTGGAAATAACATCACATTTAATTTAAGGGGTTCAATCAGGGAGATTGTACAACAAACGGTATTGGGGACCTTTCGGGGACAACAGCTAGGTCTAGTTTCAGTGTGGCATTAATATTTTTTCACTCAAGGATCTGACCCCTTTTTTACCATTACAAGGGACACATTATGTTCATGTTTTCTTCTGTCCAAACCTTGTAATTTAAAAAATATCACACATAAGAAACAAGAAAGTGATAAACCCCCACTGATAAAGTGTAAGGAGATTGGGTAAGACAGGCTGAGAGGCACAGAATAAAAGAGGAGAAGGATTTAAGTTACAAGAAGAAGGGAAAAAGGATGCATGGGTGACAGTAGCTGAAATGATGGCCACCCATGCGCTCCTTTAATACGAGGCACAAATGGATCTGCTTTTTATCCCAGCAAAGCACAAACCATCCGTAAAACCCTGTCAAACCGAAGAAGTAGCTCATTTATGCTGCAAACACACAAACACAAATACACACTGCAGCAAGCTCACTTATGCTGCTGTTTATTACCATTATCACCAGACGAGAGAAAGCGAGCATGAGCCAGGCTGCATATCGCCCCCTGACGCCCATCATAATAGCCTGAGTCTCAGGTGTTTATCGAACTGTCAGTTCACAGGGGATCCAGCAGGCCTTCTGATACTCTTGCCTCCTCATCACCTTTGTCTTGCATACTATATTTGGTACTCTTTCATTGTCACTTTTTGTATGTTTCTGTTTTCATTTTTTGTTTTTTTCCCCTCCTGTTCTTTAAATCCTAGTCTCACTTCCATAAAACCACTTCCTCTCCTTCTTAACTATTTTACTGTGGTATAGCAGTGTTTTCACTTTGCTCAAATCCTTGTCTATTTTCTTATACAGTTTAAGGTGAACCTGTGATGTTTAACTATTTACTGATATCAGAAACGGCTTTTTCCTGTGGTTCACATACTGTCTGAAGCCTTTTCATTACTCGGTTTAAACATCATGGGTAAAGGTTCTGCCAAAAAGCCAGAATTAGATGAATACCTTCCTAAATCCATATCAACACTCAAATAATAGTTACGTGGCTAAAACTTGGAAGATGCAACAAGTAATGGAGTAATGTGTAATTCTTACTGCATAACAATCATTGAAATAGTTGGACACCTAATAGTTATATATTTATATTTTTGATATTATATATATAGATATACAGCTAAGTTTGAACCAACATTGGAAATAATCTATTTCTAATAATGTTTCTCTTGTTCTTTCTAATCTCTTTTGGCTAGCTAGTCAGATTAAACCCCTATATCTGCATTTAAGTTCCTCATAACTTTGATGGTGAAAATTAAATAAATAGATAAAAAGTTTTCCTTAACAAAACAATAGATCTAATTTCTTGAGCTACATTTCAGGGCTTAAAATTATTTTAGCTGCTAGAGTATCTAATGTGTAGATTTCATCAACAGTTCAGCGTGTCCGTTGGCACAATGCTATGCTAAGATGGGTGTGGTAGCTTCTTTGGACTGTTTGGATTCTAAACATAGACTCTGTGGTGTCTGTCCATAACCACCGACTCTTTTAGAAAAAATAATACAACAGTTCCTCCATCCTTCACTTTGTCAATATATAAAGAAACAAAAGACACTTCCAGCCATGCCTCTTCTTTTGATACTAATAAAACTGAAAGGTGCCTGAGGGGAAATAGAGGGCACTGACCATTATATCGGCATGGACAAGAATGGATAAAGCGGACCCAAAATATTCATCATTCTAAAGTTGAAATATTAATTGAATAGGTTTTAATCATGTTTTTAATAGCATAGTGATACATATATTTGTACATGACAACAATATTACCTTCAGAATCAGAACAACCTTAATAATCACTAAACTCAAGGACAATAGACTTTCACTTGGCATCGGTTTTGTGGTTCAAATAGAACAAAAATGTGAAAAAGTAAATGAAAAAAAACATGTAAGCACGTGTTTTTGTCTTAAAAAGGGACACATAGATACAAAAAAAAAGATTATTAGCAATAAAAATCCGAAAACGTTTTGAAAAATGACACCCATGTTAAAACAAAAGCAGAAGCTACCAGAAAATAATAGCACAATTATTTAAAAAGAGAAATGTACAAGTGCATATTTAACGTTAGTCACTCAGTTTATTCCATTCAGTTGTGATGATGGTTTGAGTACATGCACCACTCTCTCAAAGCTTTTCATCACCATTGGGAAATAGTAATTCAGACACTTTGTAGGTATTTTGAGCAGGGACCGGAATGATGGTGGAGGACTTCACTTGTGGAGAACCAGAAGATAGTTTTAATGATAGGTTGAATGTTCAAGAGAAATCCTGGTCAGGACATGATTTCACAACTCAGCCCGACAATTCATCAGGGGCCTGTTGCCTCGTCTTCACTTTCTTCTACATGGTTCTCACCTGGTAATGTTATGTTAACAATATAGTCTTTTTACAATATGTGCCATGTCCAATTTGCTGCAATCCTGTTACCATAGATACATAAATTTCCAATCTTATTTTATTTATTTTATTTTTTAATAAGTTGCTTCCGGCTAATTCAGGCTTTGAGTCTGTATCTCCCACCCTCACCAAGACAATGTCAGTTAGTCAGCCTGTGTAGTTAGGCCTGCACCGCCTTTTGCTTACTGACAACCAGCGCTTCACACTGGGCTCTGGGTCAAAGGGAGGGGCATTCAGTACAGGGCCTGCAAGTCTCCCAGTGTTGCAACACTTAGGGAACTGCGCAGTTTTGACTTGGTTCTGTTCTGAACAGAGAATCGTCTCTCACATTGAACCGCAGATATGGAAAGCACCATCATAATTTCCACTAAATGGACAATATTCTTAAAATATTGTCCATTTAGTTCGACAATATTTGAAGGAAATGTAAAGTTTTCTAGTCCCCTGGCCATCCCAGTGAAAAATGTGTAGGATAGCCTCTGCACTGAGCTCAGAAAATGATCAATATAATGACAGAAAACCTTTTTGGAGTCTCCTTCTAAACCAATATTTAAGTCAGTGATGTAATCACTTTGCTGCACGCTACACACATTATCAGAATACAACTGTCTGTAATGGTATCCAGTATAAGTTGCTAGTTGGACAGAAATTGGAATATTGTCGCACTATGGGTCACAGCCCTGCAACCCACAAATCATTACATTCCTGTACAAGTTCTTGTGTTTGATCCCTGCTCCAGTCCCCCCTGACATGAACTAGCCCCAACATGTTTTCTAAATATTTTCCAGCCAGGCTTTGGCAAGGTAACCACACTCTAATACAAATGATATAACAGCGAGGCATAGCAAGCATTCAGCGTTTACAGCAGAGTAATAACAGCATGTATGTGTATTTAACAAATTACCCAATATAAGCTTGTGTGCATCAGGCACATGTTCACACACCAAATACCACATAGTCCGAAACATGAGGAGCTAAAACAATTGACTTCTTGGTAGTGTGCACAGCAGACTTCAACTGTTTTAACAGACTCCTTTATTTTAATTTTCTCTGCCGGTTCATTCTCAATAGAGATCTACGCCAGTGCATTAAGCCTGTCTTGTTTCATTGAACTGTGACATAATTTATTTTGTCAATTTGTTTCAACTTTGAGAAACAGCGGTCTCCTGAAGCAACTGGAACTGGGGTAGAGAAGAACTCCTAATGCTTTTATAGCAAAACTGATTCCATCAGTGCGTGTAGTAGTTTAGACAGTTCCTCAAAACGTTCTTACCCATTAATATCTCTGGGCTTGTGTGTCAGGGCTCCTTCGAAGAATGTGCATCTGAAACGTTCTTCGCTTTGATGAATGGAATATCGTTCAAAACGCCAATTATGCTCCCGATCCCGATCTCCTGGAGTAGAGGAAACCACTCTCCCACAGCATTAATATCACAACGCTAGCGGTCTCCTCTCTTATGATAGCTTCATCCTTGCTAACACCTGGGATTGATACTGTACATTATAAAACAATTCCCTCTTTTTTTGGAATGCTCCCCTGTTCAATATTCTCTTCTTTTTATATTCACTGCCAGTGACCATTCAGTGGGGAGGAGGAGGGAACTATCTTCTCCGACCTGGTAGCAGAGTAGGAGCAACAGGAAAAAGCCACGAGAAAAGAGACCAACACAGAGAATGCTCAGGGTCTAGGTTTTAAACTGTTATTATATGCCCGGGTTGGTGATCACTGCCTCTGCGTCTGCAGGCTTTCATGTTAATGCAATAACTCCAAAAATGATTTCATTTATCATTTTCATATTTGATATCTTTGACACTTTAGAACTGGTTTGATTTTGGGAAAAGTTCAGTTGTGTATGTCCAACACTAGGGGGAGCTTTATCTCCAAGTGATTTTGGGACATAATTTCTCAACTGTTGGTCCGATTTAGTACGAAGTTGTTGCATATGAATCGACGTCTAGAGATCTATCTTGTATATATATCATATTATACTCTTATAATTAGCCTTACACTGTTAGGGACGACAGCGTTGGCACAGTTTATTGTTTATTTTAGACTGTGCTTTTATCCAGAACATTTTCAATGACCCTTTTTATGAACAAAGCTAATAAACCTTCCACTTTTAAAGCTTTGTGACCTCTGGTTAATTACTGTTGAACTCACCATGATACCAACTTATCAATGACCTAAATTACCTATACCACCACACCAACACAAGTATTGATTCTTTTTATCTTATTTATTCATTTATACCTTCTTTTAGCCATTTATTTGATTATCTATCTTTTGGATTATTGGAATCTTTGCGTACTTTTTACAAGTTCCTGCTCTTTTCCTGTTTGTTTGTATTTCTGTGTCTTTATGTATTGTCTGATGTGACTCACCCTGCAAACAAATCTACCTGCAAGTACAAATAGAGTCACTTAAAGTAACCTAACCCCATCAAACATTCTCTATGCAAAGGTTTCTGTATCCCTGCATTGATCCACAATATCTGTTAAAATATCTTTCCCTCTGCAGACAAATCAGTTTTCTATTATGAAAACAGTCCAGCATTAAGGTGGCTTCCTCAGACCACACTTGTATGTTTTTTGGGGGGAATTGCTGGTCCCTGGTTTCTAAACTGGGATCAGGGATTGGAAGACGTGATCTGATTTCCCCAAATGTGGGCAGGGTGTTGCTTTAAATCCTCCTGGATGTTTGTGTAGATTTGATCCAAGACATTACTCTCTTTTATTAGGAAGAACTGGAGTGTTTTTGCAAAAGTTCGGTTATGTATATGTATTATATTTTGATGTCCAATTTAGTCCAAATTTGGTGCATATGGAAGGCTTGGAGAGATATACCTTTTATATATTGTGTTTTAGTTTAATAGTTCATATTTTTCTGTCTAGGGGAGATTTTTTCAAAGATCATACCGTCCTTAACGTTAGTCTGATTTAGTACAATTTCACTGCATATGAATCGAATCGAGGACATCTAAGTTGCATTTATCATATTTCACTCCAGTAGTTCATATTTTAGTCAAATATTTGATCAAAAACACTGTTTTTCTAGACAAACCTCAAAAACTATTTCATGGAATAATAACTTTATATCCTCATAGACTTTAGTGGGAGGAAGAACTGGGTTGATTTTGAAAAAGGTCAATTGTATATTTCTGACACTAGGGGGAGCTTTACCTCCAAATTGGTTAAGCATATGGATTGACTCGAATATATCTATCTTGTTTATATTATATTGTAAGCTTAAAGTTCAGATTTCACACAGTAAGGAGACCTTTTTCCTAAAAATACTGTAGAGTTAATTTAACATTTAATTTGAAGAGATCAATCAAGGCGATTGCTCGTACAACCAAGGGGATTTGGGACTTTTGGGGGACGACAGCATAGGTCTAGTTCTGAAATTAAATTCTGCCCACTTTGACATCCGCCCCAATACAATAAATACACCGGGATGCCCTGTCAGCTGTGAGTAAAATCAGTCCTGTAGCTTTTCCCATGCTAACTAAGTTTTACCTTTTGAGGTAATGTGTATTGCCATAATTGCTTATTTTGCGAATTTCCTTAGGAGAAATAATGTACTTTACAGTTTGGATATCCAAATTCAGGCAAGTGTTTGTGCCATCTTTGTACCGGCTGTTGTTTATATAGACAAACAGGCCTCTTCCTTTGTTCTTCCTAGTGTCCTTCATCAACACTAATTGCACTCACCAAAATTCAGCTACTCGGCCATTTTTGCATCTATTATTTTAAAATGCAATTACTGTGTGTGGTAATTATGTTAATGGGCAATTGAGAGAGAATAACTTTATCATAGTATGATAGGGAATCAAGTGAGCATTCTGCGTTGGCAGCTATTAGAGGAAAAGCTTTTGCTTGAGGCGGTACACTGTGGATTCACTTCAATTAAAACTTTAAAGAGTTTCACTGTTTAAAAGTACTGATATATTCACTTAGATGTATGAGGATGAAATATAAGTAAAAGACATGTGGAACTAACAATTCAGTTTAGGCAAAATATTTATGCTTCCAGTATATATAATAATAAATAGTAAAGTAATATTAATAATAATTCTAATAATAATAAGTCAACTGTCCTCATCTCCACAGAACTCTCTTCTAGCTTCCATTTGTATCGTGGTTTACACATTCAATGGTCAATGGGATCTTCCATCAAGGTATTCGGTTTGCCAAGCAGATGCTTGGGGACATAATTAATAGCCTGTATGTACAGGATTTTCACCACAATAATTATATCTGCGAAAAGTCAGCAATAATATAAATAGAATAGAATCTAGTAGCACAGGATAGCCCTTATTGTCATTACACAGGGTACAACGGAAATATGGGTGCTCCCGCCAATCAGTGCACTTGAAAATTATGATGTGGCCAATGCAGCGAAGTTCTACTTTAAGCATCCACCTGTCATGTTTCAGAGAAAGGCACAGCACTCTCGCTGCTGCCACTCTTGTTTTAAATGACATTATCGATCATGCTTTGCTTTGAAAAAAGCTATTCAGTATCGAATTTTGATGATATTGCTTTTAAATTGTTTCAGAGTTACCTCAGGGACAGACAACAGTGTGTGGCTATCGGAGATGTCAAATCTGAATTTTTTTCAAATTGCAAAAGGCATCCCATAAGGCGCTACCCTCTCACCTACTGTATTTCCTCTTCTTATTGATGATGTTGTGTCCTCTGTTAATATACATTTTTATGCTGTTGACACAATTTTTTGCTTTGCTGGTTTTCAAGTTGCACTCATTAACCATAAGACAGACAAAACTAAATTCATTTAACTATAATACTGTCATCAATTTACTAGGTACGGTACAGTGAGTCACTGAATATAAGTACAATGGGATATGGATTGATGAGAAGTTAACCTTTAAACCTCATGTCTTACCTAATTTTTATCCCGAGGGTAATTTAAATCTTGAGCCTCATAGGATTTTACTTCAAGCTGCTCCTGTTTTAAACTTTCATTTTTCTATTTATTTCTATGGTTTCATATTTATTTTTTTATCAAAAGCTGGGAGTTTGTATTTGTTACTATTGTTGTTTTTAATTTATTGTTTTACACTTGGTTATATTGTAAATTAGGTGTTAGGAAAACATTTTGGAGTTAAAAATAAAGGTTGAATGAAGATTAATGAATATTTCCGTCCTTAGACAAAATTGAGCACATTTTTGGGTTGGGTTTTTTTGGCAGTATTTTCTCAATCCTGCTCCGATTATAATTTATTAAAATTGAAAATGTATTGATTTATTCAAAATAACTCGAGGAGCTCCAGTTTGTACTCATCCTATTTTGCACAAGTAGTTCATATTTTACTCACTAGGGGAAGCTTTTTTTAATTTTTTTTTTACAAAAAACATTTTTTTGCCCAAAAAATATACATAAACATTGGTCTGATTTAGTTTAAATTTACCTGATTAAACCGCCTCAAGAAGATCCTAACCATATGTATGATTCTGTCCAAATTGTCTCATACGAATCGGCAGATTCGTATGAGACAATCTCTCTTGTGTGATATTTGACTCTATTAGTTCAAATTTCACTCACTAGGGGGCGCACTCTGTTCTTGCTTCTCATCAATAACTTCCCAATCATGAGTGAAATTATTTCTAAATGAGCTCATATGAATTGACACAAGATAGTTAAATGTATTTATTTTCATCATTGAGTCACTATGGGATCTTATCTGAGAGCATATTGCTGGCTTCATAGCTAAGTTATAGATTATTAATGAATCACATTTAATTTGAAGAGTTCAATCAGGGGAATTGCTTTTACAATGCAGTGGATTGGCAGATATACCCTTGTTGTCAGGGACAACAGTTTAGGCCTAGTTCACATCTTTACAGTGAAATCATATTGGGAAAAGCAGATGTCTTCTCCCTACCAGAGGCAATATCACCAAGCTGATCAATTATGGTATGCCACAATATCATTTTATTAGGTATTAGGAAAAGGGCTGAAATGCTCAGATAACAAGCAAAATTTGAGATAACAAATGCCAGATACTGCTTTTCTTTGATGTAACATTGTGCTTTAATCATGTGCCTATGTTTTTATTGACTGAACAGCACTTTGGACAACTCTTGTTGTTTAAATGTGCTTATAAATAAAGTTGAGTTGAGTTGAGTAAAATAACTTTTGTTCATAGCAGCATGTTTTGCAAGGTATCTGCTTTACATTTATGATAATGTAGATATCATAAATGATTCCATTAAAAAGTGAAAATGGATATCGGTAGCTTTTAATCAATCAGCGGAATCAATTTTGATCCTCTGCATAAGCAAACATTTATGTATTGACACGAATGTACCTAAAGTCTGGTTAGGTTTAGCCACTTGTGTCAATTCTACACCTTAATGTCTGAACAACAACTTTCAACAATGTCTGAACAACAACACTCACATTCCCACACACCTGGCAAAAAAAGATGCGCAAAGTATTTTTTTGTCGGTGATCTCTGGAAAAACTAAAATTGTATATTAGCTTGGAAAGTCTGCAGACTTTTCTTCCTCTTCTCTTAAGCTTATTCAAGGTCAGAAAAAACTACAAAACAAAGTGGTCCCACTTTATACAAAGGAGGATCAGAGGATGTGTTCCGGTTAAAGGAGAATCAAACTTCATCTCTTATTTACTCCAGGGTTCTGAAAAGGAGGTTTTGACAGATTGTTGAACTTTGGTTTGACGAAGAACAATACGTTCTGTGGAACAGTGGACCAACTTTTTATCCCTGTATAACCAAAGTGCGAGTTTTGTCCGTATCCTCCGCATAGAGTCAGATATGTGTGTTGGACTCAACCAAGCTTGTCCACCTTCCAGACACCTATCCTTCAATTGTCTCACATTAAACCTCTTTCTCTGATTACACTAGATCCTCATGTTGGCCTTTCTAATACCCCAACAACTTCAACCTCTAATTCCTAAGTGCTCCTTTCCTCCATTCTTTCTTTACCCTCCTTCCCGTCCCATTTCTTCTCTTTTAAGGTACAGGATTTTTAATTTACTGAGCTTGCTGTTCTTTCTATGTTAATTTTCTCCTTCACTTTTATTTTGTTTTCCTTCCTTCATTTCTATCATTTTTTCTATCTCCCTTTGTCTCAAATGGTATGTAGTTCATCTCATCCTCACCTCATCTTTTGTTTTACCCTTTCTGCATCATGCAATCCATCTCCTACTACTAATACACCCTTTTACATTTCCCTCTGTCTCCATCTGTTCTGTTTGCTAGTTTCATCTCTTGCTCCTATTTCAGAGGGTCCCAAGGAGCCAACATGGGGAAGAAGAATTTTGCTGCCAGTGTCTCGTTTGCTTATCCCTCACTCTCTCTCTAGTCCTGGAGGTTTCACATTCCCATCTCCCTCTTTCCATCTCTGTCCCCCAGTCCATGTTCCTCCCCCCGTTTCCCTCTACACTCCTTCCCTTTTCATTCCTGCATTCCCGTGGGTGCAGGTGGTAGAGGATGACGCTTCGCTTTGATTTCTGCATGGCTGCAGGCATTCCCGGGGCAGAGTAGCTCTGAAGCTTGAGTCTGCTGTATGTAGTGGTAAATAATCCCCACTGGGGAGAGAGGAACTGAGACACACACTTTAGGGGGAGAGGGAAGGAAGGGAGTTGATGTATGAGCGTGTGTTGGAGGGGAAGGGTAATCAGCGATCAGCTTTTTGGATTTTTTGAATATAAGGAATGATGATGATAACAGCACACTTACATTTTGAATACATTGACAAGTAGGTTGTTTAATAAATTATGTTTTTTCCAAACATCAATCTTTTATATGGCTGTAGGGAAAATTGTTCCCGTAAGCATACAGTATGTGTGATTATTATTATATATGACCAACTTCAAGCCCTTTTCACATACAGTACATTAGATAAGCTACAGAATGGGTTAGAAGAAAGAATTCAAACTGTGACATTGTAGGACTGATTTATATTCATGTGGCTGCTGTTTTCTGGCCTGCTAACAAATATTTTATTCATTCACGTGCAAGCGAAGTCTTAACGCTAATCAAACGGTGGAGAAGAAAATGCTTTAAAGGTGACATAATTTCAACTAGTTGAACTAATAGAATATTCACTGGGTGGCCTACCTGCTGCACTCTGGATGGATAGATAAATAGATATTTTAATGAGAAACAATGTTTGTACTATAGAAGTATAAGTAATATATCCCCTCGGCTGTGAGGATACCCTCATGGTCTCAATTAAGAATGAATATAGGATGAAAAGCATATAAGCGACACAACTCCGAAAATAAATTCATAGCTTAAGAAATTCAGCAATTGGAATATTCCGTCAGTGGCTTACCTAGTCCGAGATGGTTTATACCGAGATGGGTTTTGATTAGTAATAACACAAAACTAAAATCTGTGGTTAAAGATTAATGTCAAGTCGGCAAGCTTACCTACTTTCCTGAAAGGTTCCTGAAAGGTTTCCTGAAGGCTATCTCCTTCTTAAAAACCTATTGTGTTAATCTGCTTAATTTGGCAAAAAGTTATCTTGGAATAATGCTAAGAAAAATTTTTTATACAACATTTGTAATTTCAATACAATTGCTGATATAATGTGCGATTATATCTTAAACATTAAAAGAGTGAATATAAAGAATACCCTAGCTTTGCTAAAATTGGAAAATCCTAGTTGAACGTGAGAAAAAAAAGACTTTAAGATTAACTTACTTTTCAGTAAAATCGGGCGAAATAATTTAATAAGTCCACAGCATTACACTGTTTATTAGCAAGGACATATAGTACAATCAGAATATTTACGAAGGAGGAATATGACATATTAAAATATCTGAAACTCCTTTTCATGAAGATGTCTTTATTTAACCACCAACGTAGAGATTTAATGTAGTGTCATATTGTAGAATATTACATACCAACCTGATCATTTTGTTTTATTCATGCACTGCAGTATATGTTAATTGAATTGTGATTATCATACTATTAGACTACAGGAAACTCAATCATAGGTATTCCGCTCTGTTGCTTAGTCAGTACAAGGGATAAGAATGGAGTTTTCAGTGGGGGTTTCAAGGGAAGATTTAGTGAAAGATTGAGTACACAGGTCCGTCTCTGTCTAGGGGTAACACTGCCTGTTTGGGCATTCTGAGAAAGGGTGAGGGAAGAATAAAATTGAAGGACACATGTTTTCATCGGACAACAGATGTTACTTTCCATAAATAAGAGTCAATTGTTGAGCTGTTGAATGTTAAGTAATAGCAGGGTCAGGGTATAAAACAAAAACATACCTTAAGGCTATGTCTTTATATTTTGAGCTTCAGTCTGTTGTGTCAGTCTCACCGAGAGACTGACACACATGGCAGAAGAGTGTGTTAAAAGACTTTGGCTAATTAGATATTGTTAAAGGTTTTTTTCATGAAAATAAAATACATTTTAATTTAACTTTATACATGTGCTTATTGTTACTGCAGGATATGCCCCACATATACTATTACTATGTGTGCTAAACTTTTATACAGTTTATCATCTTACTTCTCACATACCGTGCCAGAATTATTAGCAAAATGGGTCAAATGAGATGCAGACAAATGTCTTTATTGTCTATACACATTATCTTTAATTAACATTATTCACAAAACTCTAACCCCTAACTCAAGTAGCAAAATTTAAAACCAAATTTGAAAACAATGTTATATTCTTAAACCCTTGATCCATTTTTAACCCATTTTAAACCCATAGAGCTGCACGCCACCACGGTATGGTGAGTCTCGTTATTTTTGACCTGGCAGTCATTAAAACAATTACACATCACAGGAAAAAGCCCACATCCAAGTTCAGACATACAAACACACACAAACACACATACACACACCTACTAATTAAACAAAAAATGTAAATCTCTGTAGTGCAGGTGCACCATTTTGACGGCACATGTTCATAGATCAAAGAGTTCCCAGATAAAATACAAGACATCGCCCCAATATTCTACATGTTCATCATTCCAGCCAAAGAGAATTTCAGTCTGGAGATGACAAATTTGGTGGGTATCCGTAAATATGGAGACGACTGAAAAATGATGATGAAACTGACCTGCATTAGTAATGTAAATGATTTCACTATCAGTTTAATTATTCATCACCGTAACAGTCGTTTTACATAATTGTTTTGTGTGACTCTGTTCAGTAATTTTTTTTGCCAAAAATGTTGCTGTCCCTTCCAGCAATATATAAGAATAATAATACAATATACAATAATAAGATTTTGGCACACTGTCATCCACAGCCTGGTATATGCACGTCTAAATAGGCAAAGATACTGGTGGAGGCCCTGAAAAGAACCAGGGGATGTGGGTTGTGCTGGATGTCACGGTTGGTCAATGTCAAATGTGACAATTTCCTTACATCTTATGAAGCCAGCAGCTTCTGAAGAAGAAGATAACTTTGGTTGGCAGTGTCAGGAAGAATGCTGAAATGCTGAACTCCCCAAAGAACTCCTTGCTAGCAGAGGCGCAGAGGTCATCTCCTCTTGCCTTCACCCCCACCCCCACTGGTGTTTTGCTAACTTTAGGTGTTTTACTTTGTGTGTGGATGACAGCAGAGGCTTTTATTCTTGCAACCCTCATAAACAGCTTCTGTTGGTGGCACCTGATGGTTGTAACGTAAACTTTCTGAACCCATGATTCATCTGACTTCTGCAATTCCCTTGTTCTAAAAGGTCTTTTGTCGGTCCGACCATCCTCTTTACAATGGATGGGGTCAGTTTGCACATATGCCCTCTTCCAGGGTGATTTTTTTTACATCTCCTGTCTCTTTAAAATTCTGCTCAACAACTTTTCTCCAAACATCAATGCTGTTTCCTCTGGTCTTTCCCATCATAAAGACAAAGGGAATTATGCGTGTGTCACCTCATATTTATCACCCCAGTAAAACAGGAAATCATTGTCCACCACTTAAGAGTTCCTACTCAAACAGGTGAATCTAAAAATATAAAATAGGACTGTAATAGGCACTGTAATATGAATTAATTAGTGATTTATGTACATATTCATTATGTTATTATTCTTATTATTTTTAAGCATCAACACAAAACCATTCAAGTTAAAGGTTCTAAACGGTGAATATAGGATGAGGAAAAATTTCCTAGCAGAACTTTTCATTGAATAGAAAAATCTCAGCAAACCCCTTAAATTCATCATCCAACTGTTAACTTAAATGCGATTGGAATAACTATTAGCTGTGAGAAAGATTGAGCATTGTAACTGCTCTTTGACAAATTGCTCATTCATTTCCTCTATAGTATGCACAAATTGGCCATTTGACTGGCAAACAAAGACTCTTTCTGCTGCCCGAAGGCAATAAAGAGCGATTCATAGCTTATTGGCCAACTAAGAAGAAACCAGAAATCACCTACTGGTTCCTCTAATGCAATCACCAAGGCGAGACGACATTCTTCAAATAACTTTATAGCTGCAAATAGACTTATGATTCGTTAAATTCCAGATTTATTTGTCCATTATATTTTAATTAATTGTTAGTTTTACAAAGGGTCCACAAATGATAAGACAGTACTTCAGTATGTGTCCACTGACTAGCAACTAATGTTGTTTAGTAATGAGATTCAGTTTTTCCAGAACAAGGAAGAGTAATTATTGACCACTTAAAAGTTGAAGTTCATTTAAAATCTGAGTTCAGAATGAAGGAAAGTTCGAACATGTGGTACTGAACATTGTTTTTTTAATCAATCAGCTACTTATATTACTTATAAAAAATGAAAATAAACAATTTCTTGCGAATGTTTGTTGCATCTTTCCATCTTCTTTTGTCATCCTCCCATTCTTATTTAAATTATCTACATGGTTTAGCAAACTATGATCCTATCATTTTTAGAAGAGAAATTAATTAAGAATCTGGTAAAATTAAAAATATACTTCTTACCATCTCATGCCCCACAATCAGAAAAAAAGTGACAAAGCAAAGTGACACTATATGGGTATAAATGGACAGCCTAATTCCGATTAGATTTGGAGAAGACGTCTAATCGGAAATAAAATGCCGCATGTAGACACCCCTTTCCGAATGGAAAGAACATTTCCGAATTAGATTTCGTTCCTTTTCAAGGAGGTAGTCAAAATGCTTTCGGAAAGCCTTTCCAATAGCAAGTCGCTACATATAAACACTGTATCGGAAAGCTTTCTGGTTGAGTTGTATCTGCGCATGCCCAGCATTGTGACGTAATGCTCCGCAAAGTTTTTTCAGGGCCGCATTTTAAATACACTGACTTCAAAACAGTATCGGCCTCATTTATTCATTGATACTCTGAAATATTTTAACATATTTGGACGGTTAGATGGGCGAAAAGTCACTTCTATGCACGCCCTCTTTGTCATATTCTTCTTCTGGGCGGATGTTTGCGGTCGGCACCCAACTCACCGAAGCATTGTCGCCACCTTACTAACTGGAGTGTGGATCATCTGTCTGAAAGTGTTTCCGATAAGATGAGTCGATGCATGTAATCACCGGGTCGGAAAAGATCACAAATCATGTAAACGGGCGACCGACATTGCAATAATTTAATTCGGAAAGGTGAAAAGTGTCCCATGTAAACCCACCGACTGATAGAGTTTATTAGGACAACCACTCAAATCTCTTACCGTGATAATGATTGGCACTACACAGCCTCTTCATCTTCACTGCAACATCAGTGCATCTCCACATGAGATTCAAGTAGAAAGAAGGGTCATCAACTCACCCACAGCTGTCATCTCCTCCCCCAAAGAAACATCAACTCCGCTTTGTCTATGGCTGACGATCTCATTAGAAACAAAACCGGGGCTCTCCAGGCTAACTCTTCCTCTCCCATATCATCTCTGTTGTCTTTTGATTTTAGATTTTAGATACCGTATCACTGTTTGGAGCCATCTGTCGAATACCTACTCACAACACAGGATCATGTGTTTGTCTTCTCGAACCTCTTTTTTTTCAACTTTTGCTTCCTGTTCATTGTATAGTGGTTAGCAGTTACCTATTTGGTTGTCACTGGCTTCATGGGTGTATTATTCATAATCTATTCTTAAACAAAACATAATAACTCTGCATAACATTTTCAAATACAAACGTTTAATGTCCAGTTTTGTTGAGGCTGCTGTCTATTTAGATGTAGTTACAGACAGGTAAAATATAGACAGTTAAAAGCTTCAAATAATTTCAAAGTTTGTATGTGTGTGTGCGTGTGTGTGGATGTGTTAGTCTTCGCTCAGGTAACCTTGCACATGGATCTATTTTCCTTGTATTTCTGTGCACATTTCTGATATTTGTTAGCACATTTATGCCTTTTATGATTTATTCTCATGTCTTATACACGTTTAATCTCATCAATGCATATGACCTGCATGTATCGTGCAAGGTTCTGTATGTTTACATGGTTTCTCCAGCGCATGCTGTGAACAGATTAAAATGCGCATGACCATATTAACAGATACAGTATGCGAAGTGCTTTCATCTCCAAACCCGGACTTGGAAGACTTACAATGATGTCTTACTGATTAAACATTCCCTTGTTGAATCTACTCGCTTTTTCTTGATGTATTTGTGCTGCTCTGTATTCTGCGTCATTACTCTGCCATCCATTGCTGTCACAAGCCATTTTCCCCAAAGGAAGTACTTATGTGTGAATGTTATTGTCCTGGTTTCTGTTCAGCTCATCCACCCACAGCTGCAGGTGCCACCTGATGATCAAGAAATCTGCCAAAGGTGGTTTTAGAGGCATTTGTAAAAGCAGTCTTCTTTATCACATCGGATTCTATTCTAATCTAGAGTAGATGTGATGTGAGGTGTAAACTCAACGCTGTGTAAACTGATGCGGAATACATGCATGCTCATTATTTCTTGACTGCAGCAGAACCAAATGTGGCTGAAGCATACTTCTTCACAAAATAACTGAATTAAATATCCAGGGGCTGGAAAGACTGCAAGAATATCAGAAATAATTGCATAAAATGTTTTGTAAGGGACTGTAGAGTGTTCAGGGTACGATCTTGCTGTGATATCCATTCCCTTAGTTAAAGCAGAAAAATTAAGCAATGTCATGTTTCTTTTCCTTTACTTATTTGATATTCCTACTTCACAGACACCTTATTTGTCATGTATAACACCTTACAAAATGATCTAGTCAGCAGAAGCTCAATTTGCCATTTGAACCCACAATCTACAGTTTTCACGCCTGGCCCACGTGTTACGTGTTATTTAATGATTGCATGTCTCATTCTAGTAAGAGATTTATGGTTAAAAATCTTTAGCTTTATCTTCTCAGTAGTGCTGGTTTCTTTGCTTTTTAGTTTGGGAGCAGAATTATACAGAGCCCGTGAGTTCTTCACACAAGAAATGTGTGAAAAATAAATCCTTTACTGTGAATCCATGTGCATCTCTTGATGAACAAAGCCACCATATGAGAAACACTCCGCAAGGAGGACAGATGAACAGCACACACACAACACTGGGCAATCCAACTTCCACTCTAGTCCTTCAAAGTTTCAAATACACCGCGCAGCATCAGGAAACCTAAGCATCTGCTTAGACCACAACATATAAAATAGGCAAAAAAAATATATGGATATACAGTACTTCATCCATATACAACAAACATTAGGAGAGGACCTACTATATTGTGCTGCAGTTCGGGGCAGATCCAGAATTTTTATGCCAACTGCTTTTGCTCTGTTTTTCATATAATTACAGCTATGGACTACAGGAAGGATGCAGCAGGTTCATCTATGCGGATGACCTAGCCCTGGCAACGCAGCAGCGTGACTTCCCAGAAGCTGGGTCGACCCTGGAAAATGGGCTCACATATATATCAGGGTACTATCTAGAGAACCACGTGTGCTCGAACCCTGGGAAGACCCAAATTTGTAGTTTCCACATCCAAAAGAGGGAAGCAAAACGGGAGCTTAACATAACCTAGGACAGCATAATGCTAGAAAACAACCAGTATCCAGTATACCTGGGAGTAACCTTAGACTGCACCCTGAGTTAAAGGGAACACATTAGAAAGACAAGAGCCTCGACCAAAAACAGCCTACTAGGACGATTAACAAGCTCGAAGTGGGGGGTTCACCCAAGCCCCAAGGTAGCCAGACAGCCCAATGAATGGAGAGAGGGATCACCCCAAATGAATGCCTTGCCTCCAGCCATAACAAACCCTGGATTGTCTGGAAACCCTGAACCGCCTGTGAGTCGGCGAAGGACGCTGCAATGCATCCCTGAAGTAATGGAACGTAATCACATCTGACTCATGTGTGCTGTGAACCCCAAACCATGGAATATCTCATGAGATGCAGTTCTGTGCCACAAAGCACCGCGAAGACCTGGCCGAACCAAACGCAGCCACACTCGCCTGTGTCAGTGTACTGGAAGGACATGATATAGATGACTAGGCTCGACACGAGGAAGAAGCTATGGACTGTGGTGATGTGAGTATTGGTTATAACTACATTTCTTGATAAGCCAATTAAAATGATATCGAAAGCAAACATCTTCAATGAAGAGTTCATACGTGCAATTCTAATTGCAGAACAGAACAGAAGAGTTTGGTTCCTTTTTTTTACGCAGGTGCAGCATCAGGATGGAACAGTTTATAAGGGGCTTTTCAGGAATTCTCTCTAGATCTAGAACATTATCAAACCATACTCCTGGATCTAACCTTAGTTATCTGGCACACAATCACCAACAGAACTTTAAGAAAAGAATGTGCAAAACCTAAACAACTACTGTATAATAATGGGTTGCCGGGATGTACCACGCCTCTCGTCCAATATCAGCTGGAATAGTCTCCAGCCCCTTAGAACTGAAACAAGATAAGCGGTGTCGGATAATGAATGAATGGATAATAATCTAATCATAATCTAATGGTACACTCAATTAGAGTTGATTATCATTAGATATTAGAGTATCGTTTAACAATTTTATCTAAAAAGTACACGATCAAACAATTGGTGAGTAGTTTTAAACATATAGGAACACACACACACACACACACATGCTCACACACACTGGCTGGTCCGTCTCTCTTCCTTCCAGAAAAATCTATCATACAGTTTTTTGGAACAACCCACTGAGGAGATTGAAATGAAAGGACATTTAATTTCTACTTTCTATAACAATCAGCTCAATATCAGAATAGCTGCTCAGATTCAGGCCTGAACAGACTCAGACATAAAATGACATAAAAACTGAGACCTCTGGGAGGGGTGAATCAGATATGGAGTTTTTATGGTTTACTGTGGTTTTATTGTCCTGAGCTGCCATTAATTTCCATTGCCAGCAACCATTTGAACATACTTCGGTATTTGGTTTAAACATGCCGGTGCGGTAGTTGAGTAGGACGATAGTGTTGAGGATTTTGTGCAGCTAAGTCGTTAATTCAGCGTAGTGCCTTGCTCTGGTGAATCTTGAATGAGAGATCCAACAAATCAACAGAGGCATGCCATTATGTGAGTGTGAAGGCATGGTAGAACCAACAAAATCATTATGTGAGTGTTCTAACACTCATATTATATCCTTCACAAAACAAATTGAAGATTCTGAAGAGTCAGTCTTTCCATCTTTGCACACATTCAGACTTATGGAAGCATACAGAGAGGGAAACGCATTTATTAACTAGCAGCAAGCCATAGAGTTTTCTTATTAACTGGCAGTCCGCTTTTGTGTGCAGGAGTTGAGCCATGATTTTATCGTAATTTCTCTCCTCTTCCTGATCCCTATCCTCCATTCCTCATCATTTTGACAAACCCTCAAGTCCTCATCAAGGACAGTGTTATAACCCTCTCATTTCACACACACATGTGGGGGTTGAAAGGTAGCTCTCAAACATGTCATCACTAAAGCTGTGCCTGATAAGCCCATCTCAATGGTTTTATACTGTACATAGTAACATAAGATTAAAATGACCTACCTAATACTATGTATGTATTACATAGTACATAGTACACCCCCTTTTTCCATGAAAACAGCTCTGTGATGTTGTGTCTGTTTATCCCCTATCTATCAGAACCAGCCCTTTTTAGCAATGTGCTATAATGGTTCTTTCTTGGATTGGAATATATAGAATAGCCCTGACTCCCCACCTTCATCAGTGGTATACCACTACACCCAACACCTGCAATTTTTGAGATGTTCTAAGCCAGCTGTCCCAGTGCCAGGGTTAGTTATATTCAAGTCCAGGTTGTTTATTAAACACTCAGGTTCATTCTCTTTCTTTTGACTGTTGTTTTGCAATAAAATAAGATTTCAATAGATAATGTTTCAAGTTTTATTTTAGGAACACAAGCCGTATTTTAAATTTTTTCCCCCATTTTTTTTGCAGAACATTGATGAGGTTAAAAAAAGAGCTAACAATGAGTTTTTTTTTGTTGCTTGATTAATACAAAGATATATTAATCTTAGAATATTTTATTGGTTTGGGTATGTGTGTGTTTGTGTGTGTAAACTCCCAAACTGTAATATTAATTGTATTAGATATTTTATTTTGCAATGGCAATTAATGTTGGTTCTTGTTTTTGTATTGTGTGTGTAATCTGGAGTGTTTGGATAAGCTTTACAAACAAGACACCGTAGTTGCAGTAAGATGATGTCACAAATCTGCCACTGTTGTTTGTGTATGTTAGCCCCCCACTGGACAAGTTCTGGGCTTTTGCTAGCTGGTTATTAACACGAGTGCAGAGTACCGTGATTAACATGACAGTGTGTCAGTCTCTGTACAGTGAAATTCTTGTTTTGCCTTCCACTCTGAATGCCATGCAGCAGTAAACACACATGTAAAACTGAAGAACATAAAAAAGGAAAGTTTATAGAAAAAAAAAGATATATATTTATATATATATATATATATATATATGTTTGTGTGTGTGTGTAAACATAAACATGCCTATACATATAAATACATTAAAAATAATAATAAAAAAAATACAAACACAAGGCCCATTGTAAATATATCACCAGAAATAAAGGATAAACATTATCGCCTCGTAATGAAATTTGTCATTAGATCTTGTAATTTTGTCTATCTTTTTTCAGAGCCAGCTTAAATAATGAGAGGAAAAAATACTAAAAGACTCAGGCAACTGTTCATGACCTTAATGGAGGACTAAAGAGATATGTACATAAAGGTGTCTTTCAGCACTTCCAATTAATTAAGAGGGTCATTTTAAAAGGGAATTAGCATGAGATGAACAGTAAATAGTAAATCATGAAGCTAAAACTTTATACCCCAGGAAGGATTAAGGACAGTCATCCCTGTATCGTTTATGGCCTTATCTGTTGGGTAATTTGTGCCAATTGCTTAAGGTCCAGTGTTGTCAACCTCTGTGAGGAGGTTATTCTTTAAGAATGACGTGTTAGGTGTTTCTGCACACTCTCAATTATCTGTGGACAAACAGCCATATAAGAGTTATGACTCCACTCTGTGGGTCAGCGTCTCTGTTGGAGTAAGCAGACGTACTTATCTTCCCAAAGACAGTCCCCGGACAAATAATGAGAATGTAGAATAATGAGCATCGCTCAGTTTTAAGAAGCAAGATATGAAAACATTTTTAGTGATGACATGATCACCTTTTACCAATTATTTAATTTCTGCCTATTTAAACTGATTGAAGGTGCTGTCAATACCTATATTTATATATTATATATAAAATGATATATATTTATCTTTGTGTTTAAGACAAACAATTACTTTGCTACAGTAATGTGAGTAAATATCGTATGCTATTTCCACCCAGGTCAGTTGGTTGCCTCTTTACTTAGAATATTGATATCTGTAGACATTTTCTGTATTCATGAGATTTGTTTCCAACAAATAGCCATGATCAGTTTTTAATCCAGTCAACTTTCCTCCTTTGTCCCTCAGAATTACAAGACCAGCATTACAACCCATTGCGACATGACAAAACAAGACTTCTTGAGTTGCCTTCCCCTGTCTGGTCCTTGTAAAGCATGCATGGATGTGTTAGCCAAATGGGCTCCATCTGTCTCTAGGGGGTCAGTTTGCTAAGTAGTAAACCTGTGTTCTGTCAAGTGTCATTAAGCCTCAGCAAGACTCTGAGGGGACCTGTCACGACTAGGTGTAATGGATGTCTTCTTCACTGATTGCTAGCAGGTATGGCGTCAGCACAAACAGCAAATTAGAAGTGACATCTTGATGGAGGTAAAGTAGAAGGCTCAGACGGTCACACAAGTTAGATGTTGAGAGGGAAACTCTGGAAAATAAAAGCGATTCTAGGATAACGGAGACGGATCAAATTATAAGTGCATCAGATGCTCTTTCAAAGGACTAACATATACGGCCCCATTTTAATATTACTCTTTCAAGGATATGACATCCTGGACATTCCGACTACTGCAGTATCCTAATGAGTAGCTCTCCTTGAGAAACTAAGGTCAAGAGCTCTGCTCAGTGCTGTTAGTAGTCGCTACTAGTTAGTGGGGAAGTGACTCTCACTCACTTTTTCACAGTTAATATTGAAATGAACAATCAGCAGAAACAATGACAGCGAGACAGGATTCATGTACCCATTGAAAGCTTTGTTGTGATAGGCCCTACTCTACCGAAAACTGACAGGCAAGAGAAATATCCCGATATTTATTTATATACTGTAAGGTAAACCATCCATGTTGGAATGTTGCTAAGGTGCTGAAGTGTACAAAGTCTTTCTCTAGATCAGTGGTTCGCTAACTCTTTTTTAGAGACCTACATTTGAAATGATAAACCATCGCAATACAATTCCTACGAAGGAGTATTACGGCCAGGCACACGAAAAATAATTTGAAAGGAGGATTTTTGTTTCAGATTACATTTTGAGAAAAAACTCAAAATGTCGAGAAAAAAGTGTAGTTGTTGAGAATATTGTTGAAATATCGAGTGAGAGTGAAAAAAGAGTGAAAGTGTATGGAATAAAGTCAAACTAAATCAGAGGAAGATTTATTTTTAATTTCAATTTTGCATTTCTGTGCCTCTGTGAGCATGTAATCACTCCAGGCATCCAACCACGCAATTGATGTGATAAAGTAGTCTCCTATTGATTTGGGGTCGTTGTTCTGAAGGCCTCATTCCACAACATATTCTACCAACTGGCAATGCTGTATGGCTTCAGCTTGTCATACAAATCCATATTTGAACTTTATTCTCTATTCTTTCTTTCTCATTATCAAACCATATTCAGTCAACATTCGGTATTACCACGAAAAGGCTACAATAATCTAAGCTACGCTATTTCTTATGCTTTTGACTTCTTTATTGACATTTCAACTTTTTTCTGGACATTTCGGCTTTTTTCTCCAAACTAAATATATATAAAAAAAATCTTTTATCTCAAATTTTTTTCTATTGTGTCTGGTCCTCATACTCCTTCATAAAATCAGAATAGGTCTTATCTATAAATTGAAAGAATAACAAATGAAAATTAATTTCCTCCACCATCATCATCTTATTATCTTGAGCAGGAAAAGTAGCTATTTCAAAGTAATAGGCTATACATTTAAATTACAAGTTCGTTGGATTGTTATTGAAACTGTAATCGTTCATTACTTCATACATACGATACATACATACTTACATACATCATGTGAGTAAATAATTGGGCACACATTAATGAAATAATACTTTAACTTCTTAAAAACTACACAAATGAAGTGCGTTTATATGGAAAATTTAGGGATATTATGGAATCGTCATCACGTCTGCCAGCGCTAACCCTGTGTCCGCCCCCGCCGCAGATCCTAGCAAAATAACTAAAAAACTGTAATATCGATCATTTTCAAATTTTAGACCAACATAGACCTCGGTGCAAGAAAGAACTGGAGTGTTTTGGGGTAATATTCCTCATAATTCTGACAATAAGGTGAGCGTTGTCTGCAAAATTGTAAGCTATAGTGGAATTGGAGACATTTCGGGGATAGACACTTTCTGTTGGTGAGGACAGTATAAGTCTAGTTGCCTGGGCAATATTCAGTCAATATTCGGTACTATCAACAAATAGGCTATGCTATTTTATGCTATGCTATGTATTGTACTCATGTCTGGCAACTGCTGTTATCGAAGAAGTCAAATACTTAACACCATTATGTCATTCCATTATATCACATGAGGCCTGTTGGGTGCTTTGCCTTGTAAATGGCATCGAGTTCTGACCAAGGCACCGCCTGCCTGGCCTGCAATGTTGCCTGCTTGAGCAAGAAACACATTCCCTTATGTGGCGGAAAGATGTACTAGATATATAAATCCTGAAAAATAGTAATATACAATCCTAATTATTTTGCACGAGATTATACTGAAATCTCCTGCAACCCAACTATTGGTCGTGACCCAGACTTTTGGAACCACTACCGTAGAATCATCGCAACATAAAACAACCCACCCTTGATGCAATGACAGACACATCCTCAATAGCTAAGGGCTACGTAATAACATAGCACTAACAACACCGAGGAAATCACTCTGTGCCACTCAAAATGCTTACTGGTGAGAGGAACACAGGAGCTGACATTATGAAATGGATTAGATTTGAGACCAATTAAAAATGAATCTGCTTGAAATGAGGGCTGAACCCTTGCTGAATCAGATGCCAGTGATCTCATTAGGCTGGGCTCTCACTCAGTTCAAGCAAGCAGCTGGAGAACAGGCTAGCCTGACACACAGAAGGAAAACCCAAAGGGCTCTTGGTTGGAATGAGAAATAGGAGAATTATGTCACCTCAAGACTTGTGGCTCATCACCTACATCAACCTACTGAATGTGGCTGGGCAGAGGGTCTTGTTTGTGACTGTGAATACAGACCCGTCCCAGGTTTTCAAGTACCAATGTCCAAAGCAAAGTGTATCTCTGTATCTCATTTACATGAACCAGACTCAAGTCTAAATGACAACATCAGACATTCAGGAAAAGTCAGGGGATGTGGTGATCAGGTTTTTGTCCATTCAGTTTGAAATAAAAGTGACCAGTTTACTTCGGCGTTGTGTTTAATTATTCTCGGGATCGGAAATCTCTTTGGAGATGCTCTCTGTTTATTTTGTCAACATAAAGATACGTGCCGCAGTTCACATGCATTAAATCCCTCCAGCTCTTCACTCTCCCGTGAGGGAATCAGAAGGGATAACATGGAAAAGCTACATAGATTAATTATTTTAAACATATCTGTTAACATAATGACATGTGCTACATGTCATACATGCATTCAATCCCTCCAGCTTTTTACTAAATTAAATTGAAAACAAAGAATGAACTGAATGAATTAAAATGCTGACACAAACTAATTTTTCTAACAAGAGAATTTACCAACTTTAAATGTACCATAAGAAAATACACATATAACCAAAAGAAATAAAAGGATGCCAATGGATAATAACTCCACGTAAAACAAGGAAGTACTAACCTCTTCCGTGAGGGAATCAAAAGGGGCGAGGTTAGGGGATGAAACAATACATATAGATACCCACAAAGTAGAAATTAGGAGGGGACTCAGACATGACTTAAAAACAAAACAAATAAGAATGTGGATGTCCTAACAGTCAGGTAAAACAAAACAAAAGTTAAATCTAACACATTTTGTGTGTTTATAACTAAACTGGTTACATAAAGGTGTTGAATTATTTTAGATTCGATAGCTAAGGTACAACTTTATCACATGTTGATAATGAATTTGTGTGACTTCAATCATTTATGTGATATTATTTTAAGTCAAACCATGTTCTTTTTTAAAACCAATAAAGTAACCTTGATGCACATGTCTAGCAGAAATGTTAATATGAACAAAGACTAGGAAGGTATTGTAAAGGAATAGTTTGGATAAAATGAGTGAGTAAAGGTATGCTAACTTCATGCACACCTTTGCATCCACACCATGCTTTTCATGAGTATGTGTTATAAGATATGTGTGTGTGTGTGTGTGTGTGTGTGTGTGTGTGTACGCATGTACTGTTACTTATGTCACGCTAAGCTATTGTTAGTATATTATTTCGGTGTGTGATATTTACAAGATATTATATTTTGATATTTTCTGTAATTCTTTTGATAAAGATAATAGGACAATATTTTGAATCCTTCTGAATGTTTCTAAAAGACTCCAACACTGTTCTACCTTGTTGTTTTAGATAGGAAATTAATTGTATCCCAAACTTGCCGTAAAAGGAAGCAACACTTCTGAACAATATATATTTGATATGAAATGGAAGCATAGCAGTAAGAGCAATAAAAACATTGAACTTACTCCAACAAATGACCTTGTCTGCCATAAGGTCAACTGAATATGGGTAGAAGTAAATGATCCAAATCTAACATATTCTGTTACCAAATCCAAATTTTAAACATACATAAATCTGGCATGGACATTTTCTGTATTTAGCAATTTCCTCATTCTATCTGTCCCTACGTAATCATTGTCCTCATCTTCATCTACAAACCCGGCCAATTTTCCTCCATATTTTAATTTAGAGTCGTGGGCAATTTGCTCCCTGCTATCTCTGTAGACCGTGTTTTGATTGGGTTTTATGCATCTGTGCCTTCATTAGTGACGTTGCCTATAGCACAGAGAAGAAATGAGTTGTTGTACTGCACAGAGAGAATAGAAGAAACATAAAGGCGGCTCAAAGGATAACTGTACAGATGGTAAAGGATTTATGAAGAAAAAGTCAAGTGAGTGATGTAAGCCCCACTGACACTCTCCCTTCTTAATGAGCACCGTCACTTAAAGACAACGTTCTCTTAGCTTTTGATTAGAGGCAGTATATGTCTGAAAGAGCATTCCATTCAATATCAAACAAAATCAAATATTGGATTGAAATTTGATCAAATATAAGTAGAAAGGAACAATTAATAATACTGTACCTTTGGAAAAAGACAGAAATTTTTTTTTGGTTATATTCTCTGTTAATATCTGGTAATTAATCGTATCTTTCAGAGAAGAACCAGGGACTGATGGACGCATCCTGTCCGCCGGGATCAGTCTTAATGCACTTCCAAGGTTGTGTCTGCTCTCGCTCTGAGTGGCACAGAGTGGCAACGAGCCCTGACAGCATTCCTAGCCCAACGGAACATGCGTAAGACGGTCTCCACTCTGGGAAGCATGGGGCCATTAAAAATAAAACAGATCAATATATAAGAATAAAGGCACATCTCGCTGTCTATGCTAACTTAGAGGGCAAGGGGAGTAGTAAAGGATAACAGAAGACAAAACAAAGAAGACACTGTTTGAGGGGTTTAAAGGGGGAAGGTCGGTAAAGAAAAGAAGGGAAAAGAAAAGAGAAATGTTGCGGAAAAAGCAAGAACATAAGCTTCTTGGGAGATGGAGGGATCAGAAGCAGTAATTGGGTTTAAAGAGGTAAACATATATTTAGCCATGCACAAAAGGTACACATTTATGTCAGAGAAAGGTTAATTGTTATTGATTCCCTCAAAGAAACTCGTCTGTCCTCGATCTGACAGCATCCAATGTTGTTTAAATTAATAGTACACTAGAGAACAAATACGAGCTGCGGCTTCAAACACATAAACAAACAGAAAATTATCATTGTGATTGTTGGTGTGGATGATAGAAAAAAATCAACAAATTTGTCTCGACAGCTTTGGCCTACTAAATACAATTAAATAACAGCTTCTTCTGAATTCAAGGTTTCACATCCAGACTGGTTTGTAATTGAGGACAATCTCTCAAACATTAACTTAACAGAGTAATAACTATAATTAAAAGGCAAAATAGTACAAGACAACAAAATCATACACAGAGCAAAAGAAGTCCAGTAAGTTAACTTATTGACATTGCTACCAGCAAAATCCTTTTATTATTTATCTTTCTAAAACATCTTCTAGCTGACTGGTGTTGTTTGCTTTCATTTTGCTTTTACTACTCATTTTCAAAGCTGATAACATTTGAATTTCCTGTTCCCTTCTTCTTGTAGTTAAGAAGATATGGTATATGATATGACAAAACCTTTCCTTCATAAGTAAGGGGAAATTCCTTCTACAACGAGGCCGCTCCTGTGAACTCCATCACAAACAGTGCAAGAGGTAGGAGCCGAGTACCACTAGCTACACAAACAGAGGCCTTAGTAAATGGAACAGCTGATGAATTTTATGTATTTGTGAAAAGAGGAAAAGGAAAGGTGAAATATGAAATAACATAACATAACATAAATAATAATATAAATAATATAAAATTAGAATAATACAAATATAACTCATGAATATTAATAAATAAAATTAGAAAGTTATCTCAATAGCATATTCTTGGTTGAGACACTGCCTCCTCATGATTCCACATCACTGACCTTTACACACAAACAATAAGGGGCAAATTCACAAAGAATGAATTGCAGCTGTTAATAGCACCATGGATTGCGCATCATTTGCAACCGATGGATGCGCCGTCTTAAGGACCGGTTCACGAAAGATATGGCACCAATGATATGCTAGAGCAAACACGCCCAAAACTTGATGCACCTGGCTGCTGTTTGCCCCAGATTTGCATGTGATTGCAATTACCAATGTGGCAATAATGTATAATCTTACCTGTAGACGGGACAATGGCAGAAGGGAAAATACAAAATGAAATTTTCGGACAAAGACTTGACAGACGAACAGCAGCACATTCTACAAAACTCTTGTCACAAAATCTAACTGGGGCAGCAAGAAACCAAATCTGGAATTTAATATCCCAGTCTGTCAGTTCAATCAGTGTGTTGAAACAGACACCTTCAGACTACAAAAGAAGATGGCATGATCTGAAGCGCAGAAAAAAAGAAAAAGTATCATTCAATGCTTCTCAAGTCTTACAAACTGGCGAAGGTCGACCCAAGGAACAGAATTGAATCTTTATTGAAGAACCTGCTCCACAAACTCTTCAGACTCAAGAGGTCCTGGCTTTGAGCAGGAAGTTAACACAAAAGATCTGCAGACTTCCATACAATGGCGTAATAATAAAAACTTTTTGAGGATGAAAATAATTAAGCATAAGGGGCTTTCTATTTTTTTTGTATTTGCAGATTTGCAAAGTAGGGAGACATCAACCAAAGACTATTGAGAATATTCGATAAATGTTGAATGGTTTCCAAAAACATTTTTCACAGTTTAAAAACAAACTAGACCTAACATTTTTTCATGTTACGGTAAAAAATGTAATTACTAAGATCCAAAAAGATACTAAAATCGAAAAAAAAATGAATAAAAATGATATTTAAAAAAAAAAAATTCTTGGTGAGGGCATTGACGGGTTCGGGAAAGTCAGATCAAAATGCATACTGTGGCAAATTATTGTGGCAAATTAAGAGGATGTTATACGTAACAAGTTATTCACAGATGTTTTCAAGGGCATCACTCATCAAATAATAGTAAGTATGTGTTTCACAGTGTTTCCTGTTGTGAGTGGGTTTGTTTGGACCACAGTATGTTGAATGTCCCACACTGATAAGATCCAAGGAGTTGCACAAGTTTCAAAGGCAACATCTGTCAGCTCTCCAATGCCACATGTTAGTGTCAGGTAAATATAGTGCAAGTGCTATAGCTTTTAGCAGGACGCTGATAATATAATGCCTCCTATAGTATAGTATAGTATAGTATAGTATAGTATAGTATAGTATAGTAAATTAAAGTATAATTTAATTTATAGTACATTATAGTATAGTATAGCGTAGTATAGTATAGTATAGTATAGTATAGTAAATCATAGTATAGTATAGTATAGTATAGTAAATCATAGTATAGTATAGTATAGTAAATCATAGTATAGTATAGTATAGTATAGTAAATCATAGTATAGTATAGCAAATAATAGTATAGTAAATTATAGTATTGTATAGTAAATAATAGTATAGTATAGTAAATTATAGTAAAGTATAACATAGTATAGTATAGTATAGTATAGTATAGTATAGTAAATCATAGTATAGTATAGTATAGTATAGTATAGTATAGTAAATCATAGTATAGTATAGTATAGTAAATCATAGTATAGTATAGTATAGTAAATCATAGTATAGTATAGCAAATTATAGTATAGTAAATTATAGTATTGTATAGTAAATAATAATATAGTATAGTAAATTATAGTATAGTATAGTATAGTAAATTATAGTATTGTATAGTAAATAATAACATAGTATAGTAAATAATAACATAGTATAGTAAATTATAGTATAGTATAGTATAGTAAATTATAGTATAGTATAGTATAGTAAATTATAGTATTGTATAGTAAATAATAACATAGTATAGTAAATAATAACATAGTATAGTAAATTATAGTATAGTATAGTATAGTAAATTATAGTATTGTATAGTAAATAATAACATAGTATAGTAAATTATAGTATAGTATAGTATAGTAAATCATAGTATAGTATAGCAAATTATAGTATAGTAAATTATAGTATTGTATAGTAAATAATAATATAGTATAGTAAATTATAGTATAGTATAGTATAGCAAATTATAGTATAGTATATTAAGTAAATTATAGTATAGTATATTAAGTAAATTATAGTATAGTATAGTATAGTAAATTATAGTATAGTATAGTATAGTATAGTAAAGTATAGTAAATTATAGTATAGTATAGTATATTAAGTAAATTATAGTATAGTATAGGGGTACCCCCAGAAACAATAATGTAAAATATGTTTATCATTCTAATGTAAAAGATTCACATCCATCATTTGAGTGACATTTCATTAGATCTCATCTAGAGATGGGAAGACAAGGGAAGCTGTGTTAAATGTATTTTAAAAAGTGAACACATGTTATTATTTTATTAGTTTTTTCCACTACATCACAATGTTGATGATGGATAACTAGATCTATGCTGTCTGTCATCAAAGTTTGTAAAGGAGTATAAAAACACACATAAATATACATTTTTTTATTATACACATTCATTCAGTGTTATTTGCACTACCGTTGTAACTGTAGATGTTAACATGTTGTACTTATGTGGCAAATATAAATAGGGAAAAAAATCACGTCTTAAAAAATATTGTAAACCTGTCTAATGAAATGATCAATAATTTCTCTGTTACAAAGTAGGTGGATAACCAATCATTAACCGTTTCATACATCTGTTGAGTACATTTTGACAGCAAATAAATAAATAGTGGGTTTCCTAATCAGTTTTAATGTACATCCATTAAACATATGGGTGATGCATTTCTTCGTAGAACTGACTTCTACATTGATTCCACAATATTTTTTTCTAAACTCTTTCCCGACAGCTCGGACGTGTTTTTAATTTTGCTTTGGAGTGAACCCCGGTTCATTTCCTGACACTGTTGAGGAAGTTCATCTTCTAACTTAAACTCGTATGTCGCACAGTAACAAGAGTTCAAGAGATGTTCATGATTTGACTTAAAGTATTTAACGAAAGTAATTCATGCATATATATGTTATGCATATATTATCTATGGTAATAATTCTATGGTCTGTTTTTAATGATAAATAGGGAAAATAATTATAACAATAATTTTGGATTCTGTGTGTTTGAGTGAGTGAGTGAGTGAGTGGTTATATATAGTCTGTATTATGCCATCTCTCTTCATGCAGTTGAGAAATAGAGCAAACAGACAGCCTAAAGCTTTCTTAAACCCTTGTTGCTGCTTTGCCCAACTTGACCATTAGACGGATCAATGTTCATTCATTGAATCCACCATTGGGTTAGGTTATGACTTATAAAACACACAAACACACACACACACACACACACACACACACACACACACACACACACACACACACACACACACACACACACACACACACACACACAAATAAAGATAATTCAAGACAAATAAATATGACACTGCTTACAAAATGTAGCCTGAAACAGTGAATAATCATTTATAAGTGAAACAGACACCACCAGCTTCTAACCGAGACTGTAAAGTTCATGCAGTTGTAGCAAAAGTGTTTGACAAAACAAATGTATGTACTTTTCTTTTTTTTAAAGTTTCTTCTCTGGTAAAGAAGAAGAAACTTCTTCAATTATCTTTGCACAATGTTCAGGAATGTGCAAAGATAATTTTTATAGATTTATTATTACATGTAAACTGTGTCTAATGTTGACATAGTCGTACAAAACTGAAAATCGAAGTGGCGATAAATAGAATTGTGTTTGTCCGCTGAGGCGTGAGTGTGTGATCAGTTTCAGGGCACATAAAGAAATGCCGTGTTTCTGTGATTAGTGATTTTTAACACATAAATTAAACATTATGGCAGATTTGAGTGCGATTGTAAAAAATATCTACTGTTGAAGTTGTCACATATTTAGAAAACAACATTGGGTGATATTGTAAGTGATTTTATTATTGTCTTAATGTACTCTGATATTTTGTTTTTGGTTTGAGATGCTTTTGCTCTAATACCTTAAAATGAACCATTTATTATCTGACTAATTTATTATTTTACAAAACTTTTCTGAGAAATAAGAGTGTGAGAAATGGTCAGGAGAGCTAACCAATGCATTATCATATGAATTGTTTTGAATAGTGAGGCTATGCAGTTTGGAGTCTCCCAAAATAGAAACAGAAGATGGGTAAGAGTCATTTTACATTTTTATTGCCTCATAAATACTCCTTGCGCAGTTCATGAATATCTTGCCCTGTATTAATAGTCAGTAAAAGATCAATTAACATATCAGTCAGAGGGACCCATGGTAGATTCCTGACCAGCTGTGGTGTTTAACTTATAATGCAAAATAATTATTAGACTAGACCTATGCAGTAAATGACCAACAGCAAGCGTATATCCCTGAGAAGTCCCAAATCCCATGCGTTGTACAAAGAGAAATTCCCCTTTTTGAACTCCTCAAATTAATTATTATGTCCCCAGCATGTCTTGTAAAAAAAAAAAGAAGCTCCCCCAGGTGAGTGAAATATGAGCTATTAGAGTAAAATATAATAAATATGAGATAGATCTCTTCAGTCGAATTCATTTGCACCAAATCTGGACAAAATCGGACCAATGGTTGAGAAATTATGGCCTGACAATTTTGAAGATAAAGCTTGCTCTAGCGTTAGACATGTACAGCCAACTATCCCAAAATCCCAAAAGCTAAGCTTTATGTGGGTACAAAATCTGAAAATGATCCATAACATGGTTTTTGATTTATAGCGTTATAAGGAAGGATCTGCGGCGGCAGCGGCGGCAGCGGCGGCAACCACAGTGGTGATGACGATTCCATAATATCCCGACTTTTCAAGGATATAAATACTGTCATGATATTTGCTTGGATTCTCATTTTTACAGGTCATTATAATCCTTGAAGGCTGAACGCAAATGGTAAAATGACTGTATTTATAGGGCTTTTGTTTCTTCTTCAAAGCAACTTTCAATGCACCCATTCACACAAAACATTCATATAGTGATGACCAAAGCTGCCATGCAGTGCGCAACCTGCTGACCAATGGAACGACCATTGGGAGTAACTTGGAATCCAGCTGAACGTCTGGTCTGCCGCTGAAAATGTTTCACTTCTCATTGGAGAGGCTTCCTCAGAACTTTGCAACATTCGGCGAGAGCTGTGACGGAAGAATGAGTTAAGCTGGAATGTTCTGTTGTTGTGGAGTCAACTGGACCTTAGGACCCCTTATGCCAGGATGACCTGATGGTCCAATCATTCCTTGTGACTGATCATCAGCTTAGGCCTCTGTTGCCGTGGTTGTGCAACTTGCTGGTTCCCCATTAATCCTGGCTGAGTTGCCATCATGCCCTGGGCAGGATTCTATGCAGCTACAGACTGAACTCAAACCATTCTTTTTTCTGAGAACTAAGGAAGACTTGTGAAAGAGAACTGAAAGGTCTTGGATGAATGCTGTTGTAAATCTGTTCAAAATAGGACACTGAAATTGTACATCCCAACAAGAATTAGAAAAGGACTTTTAATGATATTAGGTCAGCCTAACACTCTTATCATGATGATGTGTGTGCACAATGTGTCTATCTGTTTTCACATACCTTTAACATAAACTTTACATTCCATAGTGTTCTGCCTTTTCCTGTGTTATTCGTTTAACAAGCCATCTGGCTGTTACATCAACAAGGAAGGAATACATTGTCTAATCTAAATCCCCTGAAGAGTTATTGTTAAAGCAATAACCCTCTTACCCTCCCGTATAATAGTGACTGAGCCTGGAAAATCAATGGCCTTGCAAAAGGGAGTTTAAATTGATTTGGCCTGGTGTGCAAGTTGCATAACACATTTTTAAAAGACATAGCGAGCACCTATGCAAATGCAAAGCACTTAGTTTGAGAGTAATTGTTCATGACTGTTGAAAATGAAGACACAGTAAGTGACAGCAAGTGATTTCATACTCACTTGCTAGCATTTTTCAAATAAACATTTCTTGGTTAGTTTCAAACACAGACGGTGTAGGTGAAAAAAACAATTTGTAATAGTATTAGTAGAAATAATAATATAACTATAATATTAGTAGTAACAGTCAGTGTGAGCATTTCAGTGTGTTCTCATGCATTTTTTTAAAACACACGTTTTCCTGCCAAAAATGGATGGAGGAATAGACTTAAGTATTGCAATGGTCTGATGTTAATAGTGGAAAGTTGCTGTGTATGAGTCTGTTCAAGATGACCTTCATTATCTATTTACCGAAAACTCACATTGTGTCAACGCAAAATCTAGCCAAAGGTTTCAGTCTGAGATCCAAACAGAAACAGAAGAAACCAATATATCATAATATTTCAGCAAAATACAAAGTTTATATTCTAATGGAGCCGAGATATTAAATACATTGAGATCAAACAGTTGTCTTGCTCCTCTCTAAATACAGTACCATAAATAGAAAAAAAAAATACAAATATAAGTCTGTGTATAGATTCTCATTAATCCAGGTCATGGTATTGGGTTGAAGAAGAACTGAAGAAGCTTCCTGGATAGGACGTGAAATGTCTTCAATCCGAAACAGAACGCCAGTTGCTTTGGATTCAACCCACGTGGAATACAAATACAAGGAGAATTGTTTTCCCTTCGAATTTCTTTTTACTTCTTTCTCCAAGCATCATGTGCTCTTTCATATTATCAGGCTCTTATGTGACAACCAAATGGATGCTGAATCCTCCTAGGAGGAATTTCCATAGAGCCGAGTCTGAATCAAATGTATTCTTTTATTTATTCATTTATTTATGTATTTATATATTGAAAAAGACAGCTATGTTTTAGTCAGTTCAATTGTAAAAGCGTAAAACTAACAATATCCAGCATATGACCACAGTACTAATGGTCCAATGTACTGGTACTTAAATAAAGTATCTGAATACTTTCTCCACCGTTATTATAGTCCACTATTAAGCCATAGCCAGATCTTTAAGGCAAAAACCTTTCTTAAATTTGAATGTAATTTGTTGTCTTTTTTCTAACAAAATGGTTTTTATATACATATCAATCAATCAATCAAGCAGGTCCACAGCAATAGATGCAGCCACCAACCATATGACCTTGCAGGGTTGAAAAAGCACAGAGACTCATGGGAATAAGTCAAGTTAGTAACATGCAATAATCCAGTGACGTGCATTTAAGTGAGAGGGATGTATAAGGACATATGAAAATACATGTGGACAAATCCATATTTGTAGAATAATGCCAAAGGATGCCACTGAGGACATTCCCACTTGTATCTAATGGATCACGGTCCTAGAATACAGAACGCTCTCTGGTGTTATTTTCACAGCAGATACACTTGGTATGATATCCCCATAGGCAGAAAAACTCCCTTTTGAAAAATCTCTTGCTCTTCATCTCACCAACTGTCTTTTACAAATAGTCACTAATTCTCTTTGATGATGCCAACACAAAGGCCTTTCTGTCAAAGTGCTTATTTTCATTTCTCTGTGGTTTAGAGTAGCTTGTGTTTTGACATCCTCTCCTCGCATAAGGATGATGATTGTGTCTATGAGCGTATGATACACCACATGCTAACAATCTTAACGAGGGGAAGCTATCATTATCATTATCATCATCCTGACCTTCACAGGACTAAAATGTTGAGTTATATATCATTTGTATAGAAGTGTCAATGTACAGATTGCTGATGATGCAAGTAGCTTGCAAAAAAAAAAAAGACGCTTTAAATCCCTCGCTGTAGCCGGAGACACAAAAATAAAAAACTGCTTCATTGTACGGCAGCGCTCCTGCTCTCGTAAAACTAATTAAAAAAGTATTATGCAGCTTAGTCACTTCATAAGCTCTAAATAGAAAGGGACAATAATATCTGCAAATCATTCTCTCATAATTTCAAGACATATTTTATTTAACTTCAGATGATTCTCCATTTAGAACTATTGGCAATTTGGCACTCAATGAGACAAGCAGCAGTCTTATGACTATAACTGATCACAAGCCTGACTAAACGGAAGCAAGACCAATCAGAGAGTATTTACAGCAAAATATGAATTTAATTACATGTGTTTGATCGACAGACAGGCCTGTTGCTCCTGTGCCAAATGCTGTCGGGCTCATACAGTGGCCTCAGAATGTTCACATTCATTCATGGGAGGTGAACCAAGAGGTTCCCTGAGTACTCATGGGAAAGGCTGTCCCTCCTGATGGTGTTGACTCTGATATAAAGTGCTGTGATAGGTCAAACAGACTGGAAGATCTGCTCCTTAAATATTGTGCCCATTTCCAGTCACTTAGTCCATCATTGATGAACTTTTTCTGGTGAAGTTTTTTCACCAGAATAAAGACAGAAACCGACATTTTCTTGTGCTGGGCCATGAAAACTAGGTGTGTAAATGTTGAAGACCTGGTGCCATACCGTGGTCCGGTGGATGGGGACCACTGTAATAGTATAAAGACATAAGGGGGTGAGTTTGACATCATTGTACCTCAGCATAACATCTATTGCAATCATTAATCATTGCATAATCAGGGTATAAATGTATCACCAGGCAAGCCTGTAATTATGCAAAGCAGACACACCCATTGTTATTTATTTGGCAGCTCGGCTAAATCTTTTTTAAGTTTGTGTCTCTTCCTGCTCAAACTGTATCACAACATTCGGGGACACAGTGAGGCAGAGAGGCTAGATGGACCTTTACAATAAAAAGCACAAAGCATTCCCAAGAATAAAACTTAAATCCATTGGAGACCAGGGAATTTATTTGAACACTAGCCTCACAGACTGAGGTCCAGAAAAGTGAATATGTCCACTGTATACCATTGCAGCGTAGCAATGGTGTATATGTGTTTGCATGATGAGTATTGTATTACGTAAAACTTCTTTGGCAGTTGTTACATCTATGTGGATTGCTATTTTCATTCTCTAAGGGTCCATAGATTGCTTCATACTCAAAACTCATTTGTCATCGTTCTACCATTGCCCTCTATAAGCGAGTGTTTGTCGGTCCCCCGGAGGGCAGACATGGGGGCACCCCTGGAAAGGACACAAGGAGATATAAATGTTTTTTTCTAAGATTAGTGTAAAGAACAATTCTTAATCCCCTCGATTATATACTAATCAAATAATAGTTATCAATATTATATTCCTTATGTTCAACGAGATACTTTCAATTAATGTATTATAAAGTTGATATAATATAGAGATATAATCTTACATACTGGACATTGAAAATAATGTTTTATTGGATCTGAAGATTATGGTTTTCTGATGCAGTTCCTTTGCAGTGGTTGAGTGAACCCAACATTTGAAAAATATGGTCCTTGCACTATTTTTGCCTCAAAATGTATGTAAGCATAAATGTCTCAATGTTGTCAGCACACAAATAGAAATAAAGTGTTGGTTCTGGTCACAGGAGTGAGCAAATCTTGCAGAGTCATTGCAAGTCAGATTCAATTATTGTCTGTTAGACAACAGGAAATTAGAAACTGTACAGTAGATGTAAGAACAGTAACTACACTCTTGTAGAGTAGATTGACAGACACATTCATTTAGGTATTTATTATGATTTATTATTGCATCCATTTTATATAAGATTAAATATTATTTGTATATAGGTATATAACATAAAAGTAACATAAAGTAACTGTAAACTAGTGTAACCAGAAGTGAAGGGAATAAATTCCCATTAAAAGGCATGGCCCACAGATAAAGGTCCTTAATAGTGGTGATCATATAATTAAATTTTTTCTTGGTGTTTTCTTAGGAATCGAAAATACAAAATATATTCAGGAAGTCATCTAGTGTTAAATTGCAATATTTCTTTGTCTAGCTGAAAAGGTCACCCCAAATATGGGGCCCCATTTCAATGAATGTACGGGCATGTGTATGTGTGTGTAAGAGATCTATAGACAATGTAATAGACAGTAATATGTATTGATTTAATATTCAAAAACTAATGTTATCATGAATACATTCAACTGTTCTGATAAATGTGTAATGAAAGCATTTTGTCTCCACTCACTAGCACACAGATACCAATTTCCAGTAACTATTAATCATTTCAACGTCATAAATTATAGTTAATCTGGAAAAGTAAACAATTTTTTTTGAGATTAATTAAATCAAAGGAAAAATGAATCCATGGGATGATCTCCTGTACCAGTCTAGGCGAGGCCTCAACAACCCCCAATTCCTGGTTTCATCCATGATCATAGTCAGCTGTTCACTGGTTGTTATTTTTTTTTAAATTTGAATTTATTCTTTAATTTTCTTTTCTTTTCCTTCAACTTCCCTCCAATCAAACAAAAAGGGTTTTCATTGATTTCTACTGCCACCAGTGCCATGAATGATAAGGTCAGCCCTTCTGTCTTGGAGTGGTTCACCTTGAAGAATGCAGCATGAGATTAGCCATACAAGTCTCTATGAAAGTGAATCAGCGGCATGTACAGACTCAGTGACTTCTCATGAATTCAGGGTTAAAGGCCACGAGGAAATACTTTCGTTAGTATGAATGCTACTTATTTCCTTTCTATCAAAGACTAATAAGTCGAGCAAATACAAAGAGAGAATTTGAATCTGAACTGGACCTATGCTGTCGTCCCCAACAGCCGGGATATATCCCTGAAAAGTCCCCAATCTCCTTTCGTTGTACAAGCATACCCCACCTTAAATTAAATCTGATGCTATGTCCACTGTATATTTAGTAAAAAAAAGTCCTGTGGAGGACTTTGGGGAGCAAGTCCTGTGTTCTTTAGTCCTGTGGAGAAAAAATTGCGAAGTAAACCTGTCACTCTCCTGGCTGAAGGGATCTCCTGGCCCCCTTTTTCACTGCAGTTGCTCCAATAATTGGCTCTATTGCCACTATCTTTCAATAAATAATTTCTGTTTATTTTCATCTATCATTCATATAAAACCAGCATTAGGATGAGGAGACAAATGTTGTCTACTTTATGCACTATTGTCATCAGAAATGGGTTTACTCATGAGTCTGTGCAGTAAATGCCTTTGATTTTTCTATTACATAATTTTGAGGAGATCATCAATTGTTGTGTCAGCGGATGCAGTTTATTACCAAATGTTTCCTCATGGTAAAACATGACAGGAGGACTTTTTTTTGTTTATGATTCAGGAGGAAATGATAATATAAGCTCCTTTGTAAAATATGTTATTATTTAAAAATATCTAAAGAGGCAAATTTTCTGACTCTACCAGTATTTTATTGTAAGCAACATAAAAAGTAATGGATGTACTCTAAGTGGCTCCGTGCTAACCCTGATCATGATAATGATGTAAATTCAGCACTTTTAGACACAGAAAGATTGAATTTGGATTCAGTTGAAGTGATGATGATGAAAAAGAATCAAAGAAATGAAACATGGATATGATTCTACAGAGAATTCTGACCAGCAGCTAGGTAAGCATTCTCACTGGCCCGCCCAGTAGGATGCTTTGTAGCTCTATCCCCGAGCCGCTGTCTAATCTCCCAGTAATACTGCTTGAGTAATGATAAAGCAGCTCTGATAGAGACAAATCCTGTGATCCAGGGATGGTCGGTGGTGGAGGGAGGGCAGCCTTTGTTGCGGGTGGTGAATAAGTTCAAGAAATGAAGCCATGTGTGGATTTTAGGATTAAACGCCCAAGTACCGCATCTGTGGTAGGCATTAAACTACTTTTCTCTCCTGTTCTCTCTCTAACACATATACATTTCCTGTATAACAGACTAAAAATATATTAGAACACATAATGAGGCCATCAAGGTTGGTTCCTAATGGAAATGCTTTTCAGCTGCTGCCACACCTCATCTTCTATATTACTTTTTCACAGAAGAAGGGCTCTTGACTGGAAACATACATTTTTTTGTGTATTTTGTTCCAATACTCTCATCACTTGGAAGGACACATTAGCCATTTGTTCATTTACAGAAAAGCTGGCATACGTGCCCTTTTTCAGCATTGTCGCTGCACAAGGTCAGTGTCAGGAATACAGCTCATGTATTACTAAATGTTTCAATTTTATCTTTCCAAAAACAAGTATTGTAAAAGTAAAAAATACTTCACAATCAGAATCATCTCTTGACACGAGAGAAGGAAATAATTATACCTAATCCACTGTTGATTAGACTGGCTCAGTGGCTCATGTTCTGAAGATGGAGGGTTTTTGATAGCCTATTATTTTCTACGCATTCTGCCACTCACTGACACGGGCTGAAGGCCAACCAATTAGCCTTTAGCCTGCAGAAAGGCAATGCCCCGAATGGTTTTGCTGTGGTGTGGTTATCAATGATAGCTAGCGGTGAAACTCTCACTTATGGTGTCAAGAACCTGTTTGGTTTTATGTGGCGTGAGACTCCTGTTGAGCAATGACTGCTGGGACTTGCGATTATAAACACTTAGCAAACAGGATGATAATGTGCTTTGTCATTGAATTACTTTTCGTGTTTATCACTCCTAGTGTATATAAAAAATATACGATAAGATAAAAATATTCTGGAATACCTCTGAAAATATTATCAACACTATGAATTTTATATTCAAATCAACTGAGTAAATACTCCATGGGCCAGAATTTTAAAAGAGAGGAATCAAGGCTACATTTTCAGAGTTAAACATGTCGAAATCAATCTGTGGAAAAATGTACTGCTTTAATCCAGTTTGGCATTAAAATGAAAAGAAGCTTACATCAAAGGCAATTGTTTGTATCATTTGTGATTTTTGAAGTTATCCCAAATCAAATATTCATGTTTGCTATGTTTTTATGTATCTTGTTTGAGTGAGCTTAAAATGAAAATGTGTCAACTGTTTCATAATCCATGACAGGGGGGTATATTAAATGTTAATCCCTCACTATGAGAAATGATGACAATATGAGGAAGCAGGGTTGGAAGCCAGGTTGGAGAAGGGAAAGATAAAATATGACTGGATTCTGAGTAATAATTACTTGGGATGATTTATTTATTCCATGCTTTTCTTTTTTTCTTCTAAAGCCCATCCACACCATCACAACAATCATGTTATTAGCTTTGTCTTTTCATGTTGCATCCACTGAGAATGTTTCTGATTAACTTTGGATCAGTGCTCAATATCACTCCTGTATATGACCAAATCGTATTCACTCGACACTAGTCCTACAAGTAACGGCACACAAGAAACATTTACAGGCTGAAAAGCTAATAGCTTGGGGCTCTGCAGACCAATACCATCACTGAATTATTAGGCAGCAAAGGCTGGCATGAAGGGTACAATAAAGGCATTTGATGAGAATAAGGGATAGAGGTGAGCAAGACCTTGAGGAGATAAGTCAAATCAGTTTTTATTTACATGGCGCCAAACAGGGCTTAAGTTATTTCAAAGTACATTCCAAAAGTGCAAGTTTAAACCATAGCCCTAATTCAGCAGGACACCAACAATCCCCATGAGTAAGCATTTAACAGAGGTGGCATGGAAAATTTCCTTTGAACAGTCAGAAACCTCCAAGCAGACCGCTGCTCGTCCTTGTGTGGCTAGCTTGAGAGAGAAGGAGAGAGAGAGTCCAAGGCATAACCTGGACTGCAGACAACACAGGAGGCACAGGTATAGTTAATTGATTAAATTAGAAACATTATGTCAGAACCAAAAGTCAATAAAGCAGGAAAAAGTTATTTGAAGTTGAAAACTGAAAATGTCTTAAAGAAAACAATCCCAAAATCCTATGAAAAAAATTAATGCAGTTAAAGTTATTCACAGTGTAAAAACTGTTTTGTAGGTTAGTGTTAGGTGGTGGCGTAGACCCCAACCCTTGTTTAGAGAGGGCTGCTCCAGTTTGACATAGAATGCGTCTTTATTCCTCCCTAAATCCATCTATCTTCTCTTTCAAAAAGGTGTCCCCTGTCTTTGAGATGCAGGTCAACTGTTGATATCTATCCTTATGACCTGGGTGTCCTTTGCTGGGCCATTCGCCTATGAAGTAGTTGTTTGGTCTATTCTATATACAGATCTGTGCTGTCCTCACTGCATTGAACAGCATGAACCACATTGCTCTGTTTGTATCTGGGTGTCTTGTCTTTGAGGATGTTACAGAGTTTGAAATTAACTTGGGTCTTATGTTTGGAGAAAATCCTACTCAGTTTTTCGGAAACTCCAGTCACATATGGCATGACAGTGCTTTGGCTCCTGTCCCTCTCTTCCTCTTTGGAGTTGTTCTTTTGGGGTTTCTCTGCGGACTTGAGGAAAGCCCAGGCGGGATAGCTTCATGTTTTCAGTGCCTTCTTGAGACGAGTTTGTCTCTTTTCTTTTTTTCCCCCTGCCTTCGTGGGCATGTTAACAGGCCGGTGGTTTATGGTTCTGATAACTCCCAGCTTGTGTTCCAGAGGGTGGTGCGAGTCAATCATCAGGTATAGGTCTGTATTTGAAGTGTAGCAGGATGGGTCTGCTCCTCTCCTCTCTGTCTCATTGATTACACTGGCAGGTGTTTTACCTTGAGCTTGATTGCAGTCTGGTGCTATATTTAGGTGAGGTCCTGCTGACAGGTGTGAAATTTCCTCCCTGCTGAGATCTGGCGTTTGGTGTGGCAGCGTAAGCCTCTGCGTGCTTACAGCCTGCTGTAGACGTGACCAACTGAGTCGCCTTGTTAGCGGCCCGGTTCTACCAGTGACGGTGCAAGATCAGGCCTCTGAGGGCTGTGTGCGCCACTGCTCAGCTTGGGCTTTTACTCGCACTGCTTCCCTTTCCTGAGTTAGGCTCATTCAACCATGTAACCGCAATTAGAATTTTTCGTGCTGCCAACACAGGATGGTTATTTTATGTAGCTCTTTATGTTACGGTGAGGGAGCCCATCACTCTCACCCCGTTGGTCCTGGTGAGTGTTTCACCAACCATAGATATGTATGGGAGTTTGAATCGCGTTAATAACTTGGAATAGGCGTGTGCACCACTCCCTTTGCCATTCCCGTGAGCAGCTGTCTTGTTTTCTGATTTCTATTGTGTATCATCAACTCATATACATGCTTAGGTTTGTCCAGAGTTCTGTACACACACCTTCTTGTTCTGATTTGACTGGACCATTTGTGGCCTGTTTGCAAAATAAAATACATACAACATTCAACATACAAACGTGAGAAACAAGAGGAACACGAAAGATACAAAGGCAGGAACACATGAGTGTTCGTAATGACCCACTTCAAACATTAACAGGAAAACGACACACCACAAATTGACAAACTCGGAGATAAAGACACTGACATACAATATAAGAAGACTAACAGTTGAAGACCTGGGACAGGTGACACCATGCAACAATCAAGGAGGAAGGAAACAGAACAGACGCTACGTCTACGCTACGCTCACACACATGCAGACAAACAAGAGTAGAGGGGAACACAGAAAGGAAAGAAGTGTTATGTAAAACAACAAAGAGAACTAGATCGTCAAAATAAATGAGGAAACGCTGACAATAGTTATAAAACTACAAATAAACGACAGAGATCTGAAACAAGACAAGAAAGAGATTTGCAATGACATCCATAAGAGCTGTAGCAATAGAAGGATTGCCAACACTAGTTTCAATAATTCTTGGAATTAAAACTTAAGGACAAAAACAGGAAAAAATAATTAAGAAGATCTGACAAAATGTGGGGAGAATTAAAAAAATAACAGTCCAAAATTAAGTGTGGATGCTCTAACAGTGACATATAGTAAAGAAAGCAGACAGGATGAATTAAGATAATAGCAATGATCAAGCAAAGTTCTAAGGCATCTCGCTGAGGTAGCACGCAAGTTACTGCAGACAAATAAGAACAGCTGTAACGAGTTTCACATGAGAGAAATACGATGACGAAAAGCAATGACAAAATAAATTTATATTTACTCTGAGACTGATTAATTTAATGTCCCCCCTTCAGCATAAATGGTTTGGATTGATTGTTCATAGCAAATTAAAACAAATTAACAGAGATCATGTTCATGTTGTTCAATAAAACCTAGACCAAATGATCCCAATAATAATAGTTAAAAGAAAGAGGATCGCATGTATGACAAAGGCCTAGAAACTTGTGGCCACTTTGTGAGTTTTTTTATTATCTTAGTTGATTGCACAATTTATCAGGTCAGACCTTAGACAACAACCAACAATCATAGATTATAAAAAATTAATAATGTGAGCATATGCTATTGCAATAAATAATTATTCATGACACATTAAGCTCATCAAGTAATGGATTGTGCTTATTGTGGTCGTAAAATGTCAGGTGGATAAAGCTCCTGTCAATTTACATTGCTGTATGAAATATAGGAAAAGCCTTTGCTAAAGGGTAGGATGAAATTTCCTTTCAGTCACGTCTCAAGTGGTTTTGCTTTTACATTATAGCCTATGTACACAGCAGCAAGAATATTACATCTTTAAATAGCGTGCAGTCATATCAGCCATTATCCTGTTGTTCACTCTTCCATGTGACACTTCATAGCCATAATTACATTCCACCATCAGTTTGTTGGGGAAACCCAGACCTCTCAATCCAGTTAAGTGGTAACGGGCACATATTGTGATTACTTGATAATAGATACTGCCCCATTAACCACGCTTCATTACCATAAACAGGAGTTTGGCTGACCATAAATCACAATGGTTTTGCTGTACTGCTAATTGCAATGAAGAACATTGTGCTGCATTGTGCTGCTAAGTGGCCAAGTGAAAAGCTGTGCACTGAAAAAATGTTTTAAATTAAATAGAATAGAATAGATTAGAGAAGGGTACCCTATAGTCGTTAATTAATTCACTGGGTCATGATGATATAGCAAAATAACATTTTAGCATCTGAAGAACTTATGTAAAAAAACAAAAAAAAAAAGGTTCCTGAAAACCCCCACAAACCCAAAATCTCCACATTACATTGTCAGAAAAGATGGAAGACCACAATCTAAGATTACTAAATACTATCTGAATATATCACAAAATTAAAAACAATAAAACTTTAGTGTGGTTCTTTTACCTCCAGCCTGTTGTCAGCCCTTGATCCACACTAGATGAGTTCCTCGATCTCCTCTGTGATGCTATTGCTCAGGGAAGACATCACAGCTGATGCCCTTTATCACTTTTGCCTCCTTCCATTTCTCTTTAGTGCACACAAGAAAGCTAGAAGAATTAGTCCATGGCTTACCATACTGGCCGCTAAATTGGCTCACCTTCATTCCAATCTCGTACTCATCAATTACCCCTTTTCCACCAGAAAGAAACTCTGTGCTAGTTCAGTGCTGGTGCTAGTGCCAGTGCTTTGTTGGTTCAATTTGCGCACCTCGTAGGAACCGGTATGTTTTTCCATTGGCAAGGAGCTAAGTCAAATACACGCCATTACGTCACCGTATAACGTCTGTACGAAAATGTGTTTACCTAGCAACGCTTGCGCCATACTCAAGCACAGCAGAAGATGGAGGAGCTCATCTCCAGGCAAGGGCTGTTACTGGCTTTGCAAGCTTACGTCGAGATCCAGAGCCCAAAAAAAACTACTGTTATTAATTTTAAAATAAAAAAATTAAAAATATTATTACTAGTTTATCTCTCAGCTGTTGTTTTAAAATGGCGGTTCAGTGTTTGCGCTGGTCTTTTTGGTCACAAAAACCCCGCCCTAAGCCCCTGACGTAATCAGTTCTTGGCTCTAGACCAGCAAGGAGTTGGTGCTTGTCTAGCACCAGTTTTGAGAGCCAGGAGCCGGTGCTTAGGCACTCGAAAAAAGCAGAGAACCGGTGCTCAGTCAGGCTCTGGTTCCAAATTAGCCCTGGAACCAGCTCAGTGGAAAAAGGGGTAAATGATCTCCTTCTACATCTGCAACGTAATTGCCTTCGTTTTTTCCTTCTAGCGCTCCATAATGATTTGAAGGGCTTTTACATTTACAAGAAAAAGTCACGATTTACATAAGAGAAGACAAGAAAAATGTGCAGCCTGACCGAATGTTTTGCTTTGAACAGTGTGGGTGGTAAGTGATGGCGCTGCTGTGCGGGTGCATCGAATGAACATTGACTTGCAGGCGAACATGTAGAATTTTGATAACGATCAAGCGACCTCGATTTGATACCTCACCAGCGCAACTATATATGGTTCACTACTGTAGAACACAATACGGTACAATAGAATAGAATTCAAAATATAGACTTAAATGTTGAAAGATAGTTTTTCACTTCGACTATGGGTTCTATGTCTTGTTTCTGAATGGACAACAAAATCTCAGCTCTGCTTCCATATACATGAGTGAAGGATTATACAGTTTTTTAAAACACAGACCAAAAAACTACAAAACAACCAACTGAAATTCATACTATAATCCCACATTAATGAAGCTACGAGATGTTATCTTCGTTTGTCGGATTTTATTGGTTTGCTCAAGTACAGGCTACTGTTGGCAGTAACCGACGGCACCACAACAAAATGGTCCCTATCGCTGGACTAATACACTTTCAACTGTCACATTCGCGCACTCAAACTATCTGACACACAATATACACGCCTATCTGGAACAATCAAATCTTCTCGGACTCTCTCTGCCAATCACAGCCTTGCTCACATCTGTAACTCGCTGTCTCCTAGGTAACAATGTGACGGACAGGCACCTAGACACTAACATCTCACATCAACCTCTGTTTTCATCTGATGCATTTACCGGCATTCACAGACCCACAGTTCTTAACTAATTAAAGTGACATTTCCTTAACTAAACCCCAACATTGTGCTGTATAGCAGAACAAATAACATAAACATGTCACTCAATCCGTTACACTATTAATATTATTTATGTATGACATACATAACCAAAGAAAATTGGTCCTTCAAATCACTACAGGACGGAATTTGAATCAACGATGATAATCTTTCTACATTATATATTTATTTCTATCTTTGAGTAATTGTACAAAATCTGTCAATAATTAAAAAAGAAACTTTAAATGCCTGAAACCTGATTTTTGTTTCATTAATAATGGCATTAGCAGCATCGAGCATAATTAAGTGCAACATTATTTACCTATCTTGACCAAATCCATATAAAATAAATGAAAGACTCGTATTGTTAGTCCATATTCTTTATAACATTATCAGTATACAAGAAAAAATGTTAATGATGAGTAAAAGGATTTGTGAGAACAACTGAAACAGCTTTTTTCAAATTAAAAGTCATTCAATAAGACATAGAAATAATGAGAAAGACACAGGCAAACTATGTTACTGATAATAGCATCTATATCTCTCAGGACTAATGAAGGAATATTAAATGCTTTGTCTTAAATCTCCCCATGTGACCTCTTTTTAAATTATCTCTTAAAGGCTAAATTTGCACAAAAAATTGCATAAATGGGTCGGTCTGATTTATCTTATAGCAATAAAAAAACAATTTCATTTTCACTCTGGGAGGTACATTTTAGCTACGCTGCATTTCTACCCTTCCCTCCTCCAATTTATTCAAGCATGCAGCTTTCAGTTTCAGCATCTCAGGATCTGCGGCAATTTTGAGTAAAGCTAAGGGAAGCTTATTTTAACAATATTTGGATTCATCTTTCTTTTCCGTGTAACCTTGTGTCCTTCATGCAAGAAGAGTCAAAATAACACTTTTTGAAGTCCAGACGTATATCTTGTTGTTAAGCTGAGTGTGGAACTGCAGCTTACATTAAAAACCAGTTTAAGGGATCATGATTGTAATATTTTGACCACCCATCAGCAGATAAAGAAGAAAGTACAAAACCTGCTGCAACGAAGGACATGGTGGCAGCAAGAGATATTTGTTTGAAGTGACCAAAAGTGGAACTGTATTTTCTAGTGGTTATTTCATTTTCAGGTTTGTAAATTTATCGAAAGCATCAGCAGCGGAGTGAACAAGAGCCTTGTTCAGTCCATCATTTTGAGTATTTTAATATTTGCTGCATGCTTCCTGCTGTCTCCTCCTCCTTCAGATGACCTGGGTCTTATTACATCTTCCTTTTGTCAGAGTGTGTTTTAATCCCGGCTGTACAACGCAACAATTCATTAAATCTTATGGCAAAACCTCAGTCATTCAGTGAAGAAGCAATCAATGGGACGTTTGCACGAAGTTCTGTTGGCGGATTTATTGATTGGCTAACTGTTATTGGTTATGTGTGTGTCTCGCACCAATCCTCTTTTTTGTAGGAGTATTGGAAAGTGATATCTGATAAAATTATATTAATGGAAGCAAAAAGACAACAGCTCATTTTGAAATGTTTGACTCACAAAAAATAAAATTAATTCAACCTACCATCAAACATTTAAACATTTAAACAAAAATACAATAGAATCAACAGATGATTTATGGAGAATAAAACCTTATACTGAAACGTCTGTTAGAGAAATGTCCAAAGTACATCTCCCTTCTTAGCCTGCCATTCCCCCTACCATCACGTAGTAGCTGAGACAGCGTGCAGAGGCAGACAGGTTAAGTTGAAGATGTAGGTCTAAGTAAGGATAACTAAGTCAGCTGTTGTCTGACTAATGTATTTGCAAGGTTTGAAATATGTTCATATATGTAATAATGAGACCATGTCATTGTCTGTGGTGCTGAAATAGCAACCTTAAGGGAGCCCTTTCCTCTCAGCCTTGAATCATGATATTTTTATTCACTATATACCATAAATACTCAATTTATTCTACATGTAGAATAAAAAGGTTTGGAATAAAAGCTAACACAGAAATACAGAAAATGAATGAATGAATTTAATGCTCTATAAGATACAAAATTAAGGTAAACAAGAACAAGTGCAAATTAATGATTGACTTTCTGAATAACGAAAAGTAATTTCAAGAGAAATTACTCTATTCTCCAGATCCATAACATTAGATGAAAAGACCAGGTTAGCTATCTTCTCATAGCATATTCTCATAGTACTTGGTGAAGCTGAGAAGACAATGATCCATGTAAGCCACAAAACACATTGTTCCAGCACAAACATTCAGGGATTTCATTACACAGCAGAAACAAAAACAGTGTGTTTGACAGTAAAAACAAAGCCCCCTGCTGTAATTGGAAAGGCTGTTTCCTTGTGCTTAGTTTGCTGTGCCTCTGAGTATAAGATTCAGTCTTAATTTGAGCTGCAGGCCGGCAAAAGATGATTAATGGCAGTCTTTTGCACTCATATCAGTTCTCACCGGTGATTTAAAGCTATAATAATCTTTTACGATATTGGTCCTTGGTTTCCAAGTCATTAAAATAACACCAAATGTGGCAGAGGAACACAAGCAGTTCATTTAAAACAGATTGCTGGCCTAGCATGGGAATAGGACCCAGACACTGGGGAGTTATTGGTAAGGTGTCATTTCTCTGGCTGTTTGCATGGAAAAAAATGGAAAACATTTAGAATGTCTCTAAATCCTGGCGAAACCGCACACGGAATGATGCGTTGCCATATCACACTGATCTTTGAAAGCTGTTTATTCTTGAATGTCTCTGTGGAGGAGAATTATTGGTCTGGTGAGTTTTTCAAATTTCTTATTTCCAGCATATTTTACATGCTGCCAATGTCTTTATTTATTTTGTTTCACTTCTTTTTGCAGGATGTTCTCAAGCTCAGGCTCAATCAAGGGTGTAGCCCCCTTAGTGCTGTAGAATTTATTAGACTGATTTGCCTCTACACTTCCTGTTAATATCTAAGCATCAATTTAGATTCATAAAGTCCTGTGTCTTCATTCATAAACATAATTTTTACAAGGATTGCTGGCATGAAAATTTATATCCACCCACTCAAATGTCCTTTTGAAATTCATAGTAGAAAAATGTTCTCATTGGAAACATCCTTCAAAGAGGTTTGAGGGTTTTAAACCTTGTCTGAATTATGTACCTGAATATTCTGTCTACCTTAATGGTCATTTTAATTTTACTGACATACATCCCTCTATATCCATTAGTGATAAAAGCCCCTTTAATATAATTGCTATTCATGATGAAATTATTCCTTTTTGTCTTCCTCGTTTTTCTCTTACATTCATTCATCTGTTTTGTTGCTTTTCATTTGTGTTACTTTGATGTAAGTTTCACTCTTGAGTTAGATATTTCATGGACTGAGTATGCATGCAGGAAACTGGGCAATTTATGTTTCTTTAACACATATGACCCCTGATACATTTCTCCTTAAGGCAAATTTATAGGGGATATAAAATATACAAAATGGAACACATTTTTTTTAAATGCTGCCACGTGAGAACATTACATGTGAACATTACAGAGATCTGTAATGTTACGTAAAGGTTACATCAGGCCTTTTTGCACATTTTTCTAAAAATAAATCATCTCAACAGTTAACGTTTGATTCAGAAAACAGATTTCTCTTTTATATTTGTAATCCCACAACGTAGAGTATATCGGAATTCCCTACACGAAATATAACAATATTTTTCTTTGTGTTGACAATATGTTGTGAGAAGAAGTTAAATGTTATACAGGACATTTTGATAAAGCATTAGAGTAGTTAAATAGATTGAAATTTTCAAAAATCAAAAAATCTTTCACAAAAAGGGACAGAATAATCTGCCTTTAGGGAATTGAGGAATTAAAAATAAAGGAATAAACTGTATGAGTGATATTATTGTTACAGTTCAGTTCAAAGCACAGGACAAAAAACTTATACACATCCAAAAACAGACAATTTAATTAAAAAAGTGGTTCAGGTCTGGAAGCTGTGGAGGGGTCTTCCTTGAAGGCGTATCCGGTCAGGAGGCTGGTGGCAGGAAGGGTGAGGCCCCTCTGGAGGGCAGGCAGACAGTCTTTGGAGATGAATAGTAGACCAGGAGCTGAGGTTGGCGAGTCCAACCGCGTCTGGAAACCAGAAACAGAAGGTCTGAGTCTGCCCCCGACCGGAAGCCAGGGTCAAAAATAGGCAGGTCCGCCCCCGACCAAAACTAGGAACTTAGGTTAGCGGGTCCTCCCCCTAACAAGGGACACAGTCAGGGGCAGACCCGGAGACCTGAGAGTCTGAAGCAGAGTTCATTTTCATATCCAGAATAGGGGCCAAAGTGGCAAATATGCTGGATAGAGTCAAGCCAAGGCACTGGAGCAGAGAAAGGCTTAAGCCCAAGGCCAGCGGGGGGCAGTGAGTCAGGGAGACTGGGTGTTCAAATTACTGGGTAGTCAGGCACCAAAGTCAGTGTGGGACCCAGCACTGAAATCACATGGGCATGTTACTGGGGAACTGGGTACTATGGTTACTGGGGGAGACATTGGGGAACCTGGAAAAAAATAACTAGGGAACTGATAAAAGAGCCCCTCAGTGGTGAGGTGAGGTTAGCAGGTGATTTGCAGGCCAAAGGCTATATGGTAAAGAGGCTCTGTGGCACAGTGGTGGAGGCTGGAGAGACTGGATTAATGGAGCCAACTAAGGATTCAACTGCTCATTGGCATAGGAAATAGCCTCGATTAGTGAGGGCTTCTTTTAGAAAGTTTGTCTTTGCTGCGTCCATTTTAGTTAGTTTGTTACGTACTGTTGCGATTCAATTCAAACACAATTATAATATGCAACGACTTCCAAAAACAGAAAAAAGGGTAAATTGAACAAAAATAAAGTTTAATGGAAAATGTTCCAAAGCCAGGGAAACTAGGTATATTTATATTGGAAGAAAGATAATGTCAGTTCAAAAAACCAAAGGCAAGACAGATAAAATTCAAACCAATGAAAATGACCAAATAATAAATAATACTTTATACTTTCACTTACTTATACTTTTATACTTTCATTATATTTCCTCCATTTTCTAACTTTTTTCTTAAAGGGAATTACAGAGAAGCTAATTGTAGATTTCTTCATATAGGGTATGTACATCTGTACTTCCTGTTTAAGACAGCTCAGTCTCCCTCAGACCTAGATGTGTGTGACCCGGAGGAAAAGGATGGAACAGATCAAGTTGTTTGTTTTTCCTGAAGAGTTTGACAGTATCCTGCTGAGGTTCATTAGGCCACATGTGATAATTTTCACCAATTAGGTATGCTCTTTCAGGAGAAATTTCAATAAAGTGAACATGCCTTTTGTGGTCAGGAATTCCATCTGCCTGGACTAGAAGACCTGGGTCAATATGAACTTGGATCTAATAATATCAACCAAGAGGATCAAGTTGTGCGTAATCAGACGGCTTTTCAGCAGGATCATTTAATATGAAATGCATACATTTTGTTTATTTACTATTGTGTAATGTGGCAATAGAAACAAACAAACAAACAAACACCCCACACACATTAATATCAACATCTTAACCTCACTGGATAGGTAAAAACAAATTTCAAGATGGTTACACCTTCTGAAACCTGTTGATTTTCAATTAGGATGATTTCGACCAATTACTTACTACCAAAGTAGCAATAGAAAAAAAGCTAAAATGTCTAATTTGTCCCATCCTTCATCTCTAAGTGATGCAATTTTCAGTTATTTCGCATTAAATGACCCATCCCCCATGCGTCACACACTCACACAAACACAAACACACACACACACACACACACATACAGTATTCCATCCCCGCAAAAGTTTAATTTTGCCCCTTTGCCTCTAATGTATGAAACACAAAATGAACACCATGAATATCTCTTCTAAGTCATCTCCAGTCTAGCCATAATTCTGATTAAAAAAGGGCAAGAAGTGCAATTTCTGTGGAGTACGATATATGACACAACTTATAGATTTATGTGAGGTTATTGATTTTTTCAACACATCTATTCTAACCTGAAAACCTTTACAGCGGCAGGCAAGGAAACTCCACGGATGTTTCGTTTATTCCAACCACAGCTGCAATGAAACATTACGTATCAATTCTTTTGAAGTTCAAAGTAGTTATGGTATAGATACCTTTCAAAGCTATTTCATACACTATTACTTGATGGGATATCAGCTTTAATTGTTGCAGATCTGGAAAAACAGTGATATAATGACCATTTAGAGGTGCAATGTGTCTGAATCACGCAAACATTGTTACTGTCACACCAGTTACTGTCACACCAGTAATTTTATAATTTGTACGACAATGTTCACCAAAACTGAATAAAAAATGTTCTATTTTCACCAAGAGTATAATATTATTGGTTTGATTTGGGAAATGCAAAATTATTTATTTTGTGTACAGAAGGAGCAATCATGACCTATGCCCTGCAATGTTGATACCTGGAACATTATTGCCTGGCATAAAGTGGCTTACAAACACAATGTCCGTTTTGTGAATGTAGCAAACATACGTTTCCCCATTTGGTCTAAAATGGGGTGTGATCCAGGCCTATTGATGGCATAAGGCTATCTCGAGGGAGCAGGAAGTGATGAAGATAGAATAACTTGTCTTTTGTTATTTCCCCCCCCCCCCCCCCCCCCCCGTCACATTAAACTGATGGTAAACTGGGCCTACATAGATGGATTCATAACATGTATAACACACTCTGCTTGTTTAACATTATCAATGGAAAATTTGTCTCTGTCATCAATTGAATCCTTATTGAGAGGCTTATAGGAGTCAATAAACTAAATGGTTCAGTCTGCAAGTTTGAATACAGCAGAAAGGCTGTGTTGAAACCATTTGAACTGGTTTTCACACAGTCCTTCCCCCACACTTTTTTAAGGTAATATACGACTTGTATTTTCTTGGGGTGGATGCATCTTCCCAGTATATTTGTTTGTTGTGCTAAAAAAGAAAATATAATCCAAATAGGAGTATCCAAAAATGAACACAATAAATATGCCAGTGCAAGTTGAGCCATCCATTATCTTGGACTGTAGCTCCCAAAAAAGACAATAAGAGGACTTTCTCCACCATGGCCAAGTCTTTGTTTGACGATTTGATTCAACTGACTGAGGTGAGGGCATCTACATTCTACTACACTGAGCAAGAACTGGAAGAAATATTTTCGTAAGATGAGATGTTTAAAAAAGAAGTCAGTGAGTACAAACGAAAAAAATATGAAAGGGATATGTGTGACTACAAAGAAGGAAACGTCTACAACTGGTAAAACCAAAGACAACAGACAAGTATGCTCTCCTCTGAAGATCAGCAAAGAACACAACAGAAGTACAAGCTACCCCTTGGTACCTCGCAGTCAGACCACAAAACCAACTATGCTCATATTCATAAGAAATAGGTATTTCTTACCTCAGGATTTGAGTTTTTCGCATAGCTTATAGATTGCTTGATTTCCAGTTTCTTTCATGCTCTGAAGAAGGCCACTAGGCCTGAACGTTAGCATGTTGATATGACAACGCCAAAATGAATTGGTGTATCTGAGATCAATCAACCTGCACTGGAATTTTGTTATGGCTGTAGTTTCATATTCATTCATATTTAAGTATGGGAGCGATATCGGTCCCCTTATCCAAAACTATGATAAATAGTCAACCTCTTCTCTTTAAGGAGCAGCTCCTGATGTTATCAAACTCTCAAAAAGTCGGGGATATTATAGAATTGTCACTGCCACCGTGGACCCTTCGTGTTAACGCGATAACTCCAACAGTATATCATGGATCATTTTGGTTTTCCTTTGCACGTGTTTGCATGTGAATCATTTTTTTCAGTCTCTCCTTCAATTGTCTTTTGCAAGTATGAGACAGACACACAGACAGACGGATGGGCAGGAGGTTAAACAGATGCAAGATGTTTTAAATTTTCTCTTAAGTGTGGAAGTCCAATTGCAAAACTTGCAGTGCAAGCAAGCATGTCAAAACTGAACAGAATATCAATAATCCACATTTTAAAGAAGTAATGGCCACCTTTACTTGCTCTCAAGGTGACTTTGTTTTATTAATGGCTGTCAGGAGGACCTGTGTAGAAATTTGAATTGATTTGCAGTTATATTTTCTCCCTCTTGTGCTTAAAACCCTGACATCAGTTACTGCTGTATATGCTGATGCCAAGGTCATTTTAAACGTAAGAATGATAGAGGCTGACATTAGCCCCATTGCCTCTGAATGGGCAGATGCTTTGCTTCAGAAAGTAGGTTGCAGAGTGTCTGCTTTGATAACCAATTGTGGTTGGCTGAGGGGAGTTGGCAGGCTTCAGAAGGGAAACTCCCCCTGCGTTAACTCAATATAGGTAGACTCCGCAGCATCACCACTTAGAGCACATAGAGCACACAACACTGTATAGCAATATTTTACACCCAAGTACGCTAACACATGGTTGTAGTGAACAACCACAGCTCCTCGAATATTAAACGTACAGTATATTAAGCTCTTTGTAAAATGCACTACTTGTGTATGTGGGTATATGTTATATTTGAACAACTTGTAAATTAGTTATCATTGCCTCATTATCATTTTGTGCAGGACACCCAAACACTAGATACACCTGAACTCAATTTTAGTATCTTCTTAAAAAAATTGAACTTCTTTTGAAGTATTTCTCTCTGTGACGATTGGGGGAAAAATTAATCAAGTAATAAAAGCAATAAAAGATTCTGCCTAGGATTTTGGCCAGTTGTGACTTTTATTACCTTTTGTTCATTATGGCCCACTTGTTATTCACTGTGGTTTTATTCCATCTGGTACCTCCAATAACAGATGAATATTTTATTACCACAAGGGCTTTTCTAAAAAAATTTTTTTCCAATGGCATCACGATTCACTGTTAAGCTGGAAAGCAATTCATATTATAAGTCACCTCCATTTAGCTGTGTAGAAGCTTAAAGAGTATTCTGGTCCAATTAATACGTACTTTGGAAGTATAAATTTGCTTTAGGCTCGGGCTTGATGTTTTACTATGGTCATATTTCAAAAACTGTACCGTGACATATTAAAATTCTCACACAGAATAGGTATTCTTATGGTTTTGAGTGGTGTTTGTTGGGCATTGTATTTAGAAATCTTATCTGCTGATACACATCGGGTGGGGGAAATAAGAATGGTCCCCATCTGTACATATGTTCATGTCAAACTTTAAACTGAATAACTTTTCTCAAAAAGTTTTCTCCAAAAACATTTAATGTAGGAAGATCAAATGTTACATACAGCCTTATTACCATAAGGCTGTATGCTCTTGACAATTATTGTCAACAATAATTGTATATTTGAGTTTGAAAAAGCTGATTCTGTTTTCATCAGGTCAGAAGGGCAAGCTGGATCATCAGACAAACTCTTTGGAAGGAAGCGTGAAGGTACTTAGTTTACATCTGTGAACCACAGGGTGTAATTGTGATGCAGACAGGTCTGTTTATATTAGTAAAAAATCTTAGCTTCAAATACAACGTACTTTCTAAAGGAGGAGCGTGTGAAGAGTGTGGAGGTGAAGATAGTGTCAGATAGAGTGATGAACATGAAGATAGAAATTGAAGGTGTGATGATGAACGTTGTCAGAGCTTATGCCCCACAAGTTGGTTCTGAGTTGGAAGAGAACGAGATTTTCAGGAGTGAGTTGCATGAAGTGACGGAGAGTATCCACAGGAATGATAGAGAGTTCGTTGGAGCAGACTTTGATGGTCATGTTGGTGGAGTGAACAGAGGAGATGAGTAAGTGATGGGCAAGTATGGTGGTAAGGACAGGATCATGGTAAGGCAGATGGTGGTAGATTATTTGGAAAGAAAGGAAATGGCTGTGGTAAACACCCATTTCAAGAAGAGGGTGGAACAGAAGTCTGACATACAACAGCCGAGGTAGGACACGCAGGTGGACTACATCCTATACAGAAGATACAACCTGAAAGAGATCGGAGACTGCATGGTTGTGACAGAGCAGAACGTAGTCAGACAGCATGAATGTAGGATGTAGGATGATTCTGTTGGTTCAAGAGAGGAAAAGGGCAAAGATAGAGCAGAAGGTCACATGATGGAAGTTGAGCAAGGACGGCTGCTGTCTGAATCTAGGGAGGAGTCGAAACAGGCTTTGAGTGGTAGTGAAGAACTGCCATATGACCGGGCAACTACAGCAAATGTGATAAGGGAGACAGGTGGGAAGGTGTTTGCTATGTGTCATCTTTACGGGGGAAAAAATAGGAGACTCGGTGGTGGAATTAGGAGGTTCAGGAGATTATAAGTAGGACAAGATTTGCGAAGAAGAAGGAATGGAGGAAAAGTTTACTGGTACTGATTTTCAAGAACAAGGTTGACGTGCAGAGCTGTAGCAATTACAGGGATATAAAACTGATGAGCCACACAATGAATATCTGGGAAAGAGTACTTGAAGCTACTTTAAGAAAAGAGATGACAATTTGTGAGCGGTAATATGGTTTCACGACAAGAAAGAGCCCTACAGATGCAATGTTTGCTTTGAAAGTGCTGATGGAGAAGTATAGTGAAGGTCAGAAGGAGTTCTATTGCGTCTTTGTGGATTTAAAGAAAGCGTATGACAGAGTGGCGAGCGAAGAATTGTGGCGAAGAATTTCCTCAGGCTTAAGGAAGTCTGGAGTGACAGAGACGTACTTTACAGTTGTGCAGGATATGTATGCGAGCAGCATGACAGCGGTGAGGTATGCAGTAAGAGTCACTGATGGGTTCAAGGCAGAGGTGGGAATACACCAAGGATGGGCTCTGAGCCCCATTCGTTTGATATGGTGATGGACTGGCTGACAATTAATAATAATAATATTAATAACTATAATATTAATATTTTATTCAAATAGCGCTTTTCATAAATACTTAAAGTGACTTTAAAGACACAGAGTAAAATAACATGTTAAAACAGCAATATAGATAGGCCAAAAAAATAAAGACACAGGCCTTTCAAATCACGACAGATAAAAAACTGTACACTGACTACACATTAAAAGCAAATCTGAACAGGTGGCTCTTGCGTTGTGATTTGAACATGAAGGGGTCAACGCAGTCTCTAATATGTTGGATAGGGAGTAACAGAGGGAGGCAGCGGCAATTGAGAAGGGCTTCGTCCCCCTAGGTCCAGTGAGTGGAGCATAGAGCAGTTTGGCATCAGTGGAGTAGAGGCAGCGGGATGGATTGTGAGGGTAGAGGAGGTCTGAAGTAGGAGGGTACTTGGTCATGGAGGGCTTTGTGGGTGAGGACAAGGAGTTTGAACTGGATGTGTTGTGTTATGGGGCGCCAGTGGAGGTTCTGAAGGACAGGAGTAATGTGGTCCCTGGTGTGAATGTGGGTGAGGAGACAAGCAGCAGAGTTTTGGATATACTTGAGGTTATTGAGGTTCTTGGACGTTGTGCCATAGAGGATGCTGTTGCAGTAGTCTAGTCGGGATGTGATGAATCTATGGATCGGTATCTCTGCAGCAGTGAAGGAGAGTGATGGACTGTTCTTCACTGGTTCAGAGACACTCATCCAGATGAGGTCAGACAGGAATTTTCTTGGACTATGGTGTTTGCGGCTGAAATTATGATCTGTAGTGAAAGCAGAGAGCAGGTGGAAGATATCCTCGTGAGGTGGAGATATGGGCTGGAGAGAAGATAAATAAAGGTCAGTTACATTAAGACAGGATAAATGTTGGTGAATGAAAGGAAGTAGGTGAAATAGTGAGGATGCAAGGAATCGAGGTGACAAAAGGTGCAGCAGTTTAACTACTTGGGGTCAGCAGTTCAGAGCAACAGGTATAGTGGGAAAAAGGTTATGAAAGCGAGTGCAGGCAGGGTAGAGAAGGAGTTATCTGTGATAAAAGAGTCGCAGCAAGAGTGAAGGGAAAGATTGACAAGGGAATAGTGAGACGAGCTCTGCTGTATGTTTAGAAACGGCGGCTTTTACCAAAGAAGACAGAGTTGGAGGTGGCAGAATGGAAGGTTTTCTTTGGGAGTGACGAGGATGGATAAGATATAAAGGAGCACATCAGAGGGAAAGCCCTGGCTAGAAGTCTTGTTGAATAAGTAAGAGTGGCCAGATTGGGATGGTTGGACACGCGAAAGGGAGGGATATTGGATTCATTGGTAAGAAGGATGCTGGAGATGGGGCAGAGACAGAGGGTGAAGACCAAAGAGGACGTTTCTGGATGTGTTGAGAGAGGACATGCAGTTGGTTGGTGTAACAGAGGAAGATGCAGACGACAGTGGAGGATGCAAACAGTGGATCCGCTCTGGCGACCCATGAAGGGAACAGCCGAAGAAGAAGAACCAACCCCACCCACACACACACATACACATATAAACTAATGCGTACAAATGGTGAAGTTGCAGGACATTGCATATAAAAATTATGGACCAGTGACACGAGTGCAGAAGATAGCAGAGACTTTGCATCTTTGATTGCAACCAATAACACCAGGGTTGTAAATATTTGGCAAGAAGTGTAGCCCTGATTTTGGGTTTCTCAAGTTGTTGAAGGCAGAAGTATTGAATATACCTTACTTTGTATAAATTACATTAACAATAATTACAACAGGAGTTTGATTGTGTTTTGATTGTAGAAAACATCAGTTCACGTTCACTAAGTTCTCGATAAAAGTCGGAGATATTATCAAATCGTCATTCAGATCCTTCATGATATATGAACTCAAAATACGATTTCATTGCTCATTTTCAATTCTTATTACAACATAGCTTAGTGCAAGGAAGAACTGGAGTGTTTTTGTGAAAGGTCAGTTGAATATTTCCGACACTAGGCAGAGCTTTGTATCCAAAACTTTTTTTTCAGCACGTCATTTCTTAACTTTTCTTAATCGATTTGAGGTGCTCCATCTAATAAATATCATACTTTAATCAATTATTTCATATTTTAATCATTAGGGGGAGCTTTTTAAATAACAAAAAAAAATAAAGCATTCCCCCTAGACCTTATTGCATAAAAATGCTGGATTGATTACGGGAAAGATCAGTTGTATATTTCTGACACTATGGCAAGCTTTATATGCAAAAATTTTTTTGGGCCGTATTTTCTAAACCATTGATCCGATTGAGTCCACATTTGGTGAATGAATTGACCAACGGAGATCTTTTTAGTATACATTGTGTTTACTCTAATAGTTCATATTATACTCGTTAGGGGGAAGCTTTTTAACTTTATTTATCACATGTTACATAGTACATACATACATACAATACATCGTGAAATTTATCTCTGCATTTGACCCATTCTTGAGGGAGCAGTGGGCGGCCCCTGTGAATGGCCGGGATCAGAGTTTTCAGGGTCTCGCACACGGCACACGGACACGGCTCAAGACCCACTGCACACGGCTGGGCTCAAACCCCGGGCTCCTGGTTGAAGGACAACTGCTGTTCCCACTGAGCTAAAGCCCACAACCATCTAAAAAAGTGTTATTCAAGTTTCTCGTCAAAAATTTAATTTTACAATATTGCATTCTGCTTCCAGAGAACTGAAAGTTACTGAATAGACATTGAACGCATCATCAATTTAGCAGCTCCATTACTGAGCCCTCGTCCCTCCTCCTGATGTCAACAGTAAATATTTGCTCGATTTCATTGTTTGTTCACACTCTAGGACAATCAGAGTCGATGGTCGCTTTTTAGAAATAAAATAAGAAGGTCCGTAAAGTTGCATGACAAAGCGTGAGCTCATACACACTCACCTGAGACTTCATACCTCTGTCTGTCCGTTAGTTTGTCTTTGTGATGCCTTTTCCTAACAGCACCCAAAACATCTTGGAAGCACTTATTTATTATGGAGATTTGATCATGTTGTTCTGACTTCATGCTCTGAAGAAAATCATATCTGTGGATTTGAATCTGATATTCTCTTGCGACAAAGCATTCAAGTCAACTACTGCTCCACAAGTTCTCTGACTTTAAATAGATTAAATAGAAGGGAATCTGTGGATCTGAATTACTCGTACGAGAATAAATATAGACAATGAGAAGCAGGTTTTTCCTTTGTTTTAAGATAACTTTCCATGGTACAATAACTCGTGTCGATGTGGACGCACTAGCAAAGCAGCTGTTTTTTCTTTTATTCCTGTAAATCACTGAGGCAATATGCACGGGGAGGGACACACCCGTTCATCATTTGTTTGTGTTGAGTTGTATTATCAAGTTCTTTCATTATTTTACGATTAGAAATATAACTATACTTTATAGTTATCTGGCAACAATTGTTATCCTATGATAAAGTCTTGCCAGGTCAAATATTGAAGAGGGGCCAGACAACAAAAAAAAAGTCTATATTTCAACATTTCCGATTATTTATATTATCTTTAATGTTAATGTCCATGTACGAAGTATGACTTCCCTGGGAACCATACATGCATGAATAAAAAGTAAACAGGTACCGCCTTAAAGTACACTGCCATAATATTGGGGAATTAGTGTGGTAATAAAGAGGTAAGAAATAGGTAATAATTATGTAATACTATGTAATTATCAAAGTCATAACTTCATTTTAGCATGGTAATTACAGCAAGTTAATACGATTTAAATAGTGGGGTAAGAGTGTGGTAATAAAGAGGTAATACATATGAAATACCATGTTAATTAATGTGAATACCAAAGTAATAGCTAAGTAAAAGCTTGTTAATAATGATGGGTATATATAAGTAATATTTCACTGGAATTTATCCAGCAGGGCAATGATGGCCCAAAACTAAGTGTAATAATTAGGAAACAAATTTTAGGTGGAAATGAGGTCAAATCATTTGGTATTATTACAGTAATACTTTGGTAAAATGGTAACAATAAAATAGTAACATCAGTGCAATATTCATATTTTAGGTGTATTTCATATATATTTTAGATATTTGTATTTTAATTGATATATTCAATTGATACTGTAGTATCAATTTCTATCAGTAAACAAAATTTAAGTGGCTTTGTGATTACAAAAAGAAACACTTCTCACCATTTATATCTTGGCAAAGAAATGGCTTTAATAACAAAACAATAGTTTATTTGAAAAGATATGAACAACGAAGATACGCATCTATTAGAGTAGTTAAATTGCGCTTACTCTCATAAGTAAGCGCTATTTAAATTAAATAGAAGGGTAAAAAAGCTACAAACCACTAATTCCATGTATGTATTTTAACAAGATAAACTTATTACTAAATTAACTAACTAAAAACTTGTTAATTCGAGTGACTAGATGTGAAAACCAGAGCTACTTAACATTCCCACTGAGTTAATGGTTTTGTCATCTGTAGCTTTTCTTTTCTCTATCTGAAATCCAGATACAATTGCAGCATTCTAGGTATGACACTCCCCCAACAGCTTACCATACAAGAAAGACACAGCCTTAGCTGACCTTTAAAATTTAGTCGAAATTTATACCAAATTTTGACTAAATCAGACAAACGGTTTGAAGCTAATAGTTTCTGAGTTATCTCATAACACAAAGGATCTGCAGCGGGGGTGCCGCTGACAATTCCACACTATCCTTGATTTTCAGGGTTATAATAATAGTTTAATATAAGATACTCTTTCAGCGTTTTTTGTCTTTTACATCATCTTGCATATAATATGAAACTTTGAAGTTGTTCACTTTTTCTTATCGGTTCAGCTGAAGACTGACAGATTTCTTAGCGGGTCTACTTTTACATACCTGGAGTCAGGTTGCTATCAAGCCTAAAGACACACAAGTGATAGACCTGCTCAATAGGAGCGGGCATGTTCATTGGATATGGCAAACAAAAAAAAAAAAACCTTCAACTTCAACTGGTCTTTCACATTCCATTCATATCCAGGTAATCCTTTGTGGCTCATTTTGTGGTGACCCCCCTGCAAAGCTGCTTCAGTGGTGGGCAATAATAATCAGGAGTGAAGCAAAGGGGACTGAAAGAAAAGGCAGAGGTGGTCTTTTATTTGCAGTGAAGACCTGAGTGCTCTCAATAAGGTACAAGTAAGACCAACGTTATTAGAAAAGCTAAAAAATGGAAGAAGTCCAGAGTCACTTGGACTTTCAAAGGTCAAAACCAATCATAACCGGTTTCATCAGTCCTGTGTGAATCTATGTGGTAGTCTCGTTTGTAGGCTAGATATGTAGGTGTGTGTGTTTTCTCGTATTCTCACTGTGTGTTTGTGTGTTCTTGGTGCATGTTTGTCTTTGTAATGGTATGCATGCTGAGCAATGGGTGTTGACTCATATTTTATGCAGGATAATGTTGAACACAAACCAGTCACATTATATTAGATTCACATTCAGTTACCAAATATTGTAGCAGACAAACATACAGCAACGGCAATGCAAAGAGTTGAGCAGCAACACAAACACTATCACTCTTCTTTCTGATTGACATTTGAACAACAAATGCATGAAGTTTAAACAGTTAAAACTAGGCCAATGTTGTCGTCCCTGACAGCAAGTCTATATCCCCGAAAAGTCCACAATTCCCCTGAACCCCTCAAATCAAATGTGATGTTTGATCCAACAAACAGTGTTTAAAATAAAAAGCACCATCTAGTGATAAAAGTATGAATTAATAGAGTAATACATTACATATACATGATAGATATTCAAATGTATTCGTATGCACGAAATCGGACCAATGGTTGAGAAATTATGGCCAAAAAAACTTTTGTAAGTAAACCTCCCCCTAGTGTCGGATATATACAATCCACCTTTACTAAAATATCTCCAGTTTTTCCATGCATGCAAAATTTGAGAATGATCAATTTAATCGTTTTTGAGTTATCGCGTTAAGACGAGGGATCTGGGGCGGACGCAGGGGCGATGATGATTCCATAATATAACTGACATTTCAGGGATTTAATTATCCTGAGCGAGACAGAAGGCAAACTGGATTAGGAGCCGGTTTCTGACCCCCTCAAATTTTATTCTATTTTTATGTATGTATCTTGTATTAACTGTGCTGGACATTCAAAGTAAATCTAACATGAAACAAAGGCAACCTAGATACATAAAACATAAAATGTTTTATGCCAAATGTTAATTTAGTGAATTGTTATTGACATTAATCAAACCAATAAATGGTTACTTAATATCAAATAGCGTATGGTATTATATAAAACCAGCTAAGGTCAAGCAGCTGGAATAAACAGACTCCCGCCTGAGAACCATGAATACGGTTCAATTAAATAATCACTTTGAAAAACCATAAATTAATTAGCATTTTGCTCATAGGTCTGACCAGTAGCACACCATGCTAGGCAGTGGGAAGCCTCTGTCAAACACCCAGAGAGGGAAAATTGCGTTTTGGGATCTTCCCATGGGAGGACAACCACTCTACATCCTGAGCTACAGCCACCCCTCTTTAAAAGGTGGTAAGCACATTAAGAAGAGATGATGAACAAATACATCAGTCTGGGAAGAGATACAAAGCCATTTCTAAGGACCTCGAAACATTAATAGTCCGGAAGATCATTAAGGCTATTCTAAATTTTGGCACTACACATCTTGATGATCCGTAGAGGTTTGGGAGAATGCTCTATAAACTGATGTGAAGGTTGAACCGTTTGGTAGACAGAGGTCCTTTTTCATCTGGCATGAAACAAACACAGCATTTCACTAACGTAACATATGGTTGAGAGTTGAGGTTGCAGTGTAAGGTTGTGGGGATGCTTGGTACTTTCAGGCCAAGACTATATACTATAATTGTGTAAAGAATAAATTCTGCTTTGTATCGGAAAAGTCTGAAAGAGGATGTCGGATCATCAGTCTGTGAGTCGAAGCTGAGGCATAACTGGGACATACAGGAAAACAAGGATTCAAGCTGAAGAGCAAGTTCACCTCTGAAAGCCTCCAAAAGTTTTGGAGCAGTCCAGTAAAAGTCTGAACCTGAACCCCTTTGAGGTACTATAGCAGGGTATGAAATTGCTCTTTATGTCATTAGGTGAGTTGACATAGACCCCATTATTCTGTAAAAAATCTGTAGAAAAGCCTGGTCAGAAAGAAAATGCTTCATGAAAACACGCCTTTCCAAATTGGATTTCATTCTTTTGCAGGGGGGTAGTATAAGTCCTTTTGGTATAAAGTTCGGAAAGGCAAGGGCTGCATGCAATCGGTGAAAATGAATAATCCCTGGTGAGCGTGTGCCCTGTGGCACTACTCATGTGCGCAATGGCGGCATTAAATAATCTAGACCGTAGCAGAGAGTTTGTTTCTTATACAAACTCTCAAAAATTTTAAGTGGGAAAGTAAAAAATAATACACTCTACAAACACTTCGTGAAAAACCTTCAGAAACCTTGATATACCAACGCTTTGAACAAATTAAAAAGTGCTTGAAAACATTGATGACACCAATTATAAAGCTAAATCCCACAACAGCAAACTGGGTCAGAACCTTCAACTTCGTGTTTTATGCAACAATAAATTAATTCATTAAAGAGGAGGTAGATCTTTGTGTGAGTCTCTGACCATTGGATCTTGATTTTCAGAATAAAGCGCTTGATGAGGAGTTTCCGCTTTAACGATAAGACGGATGATGGTGATGTAAACGTAACATTTCTAGTGAGTTTACCACACAACACGGCCTCCCTAAACAGTTGCTGTTTCCTAACGTCGTAATGATGTAACGTCAATAAAACATAAACTGTTTAGTTGTGAACGTCTTTTCCTCTCTCTCTCTCTTCCACCCTCTCTCCCTCCCTCACTCGTGTTTCGTGCTTCCTTCTGATAAACCGCTTTTGGTCGATTTTGCACTCAGCTGTTGACAGCTCTTCCGATTGATGTGTCGACGCATGTGAACACATTTTCCGTTTAGATCACTGCTCATGTAAACACTCAAACAGGAATATTCATTTGGAAGAATTTCTTTCATTGAAAAGAAGAAAAGTGTCCATGTAAGCACACCTAATAAGTCCTTTTTTTATGGAGAAACTGCTCAACAGTGCCACCATGAAGAACTTTCTTAGATGCCTTTGATTGTTTATCTGTTATGCATCTCATTTATCATAACCTTTGAATGCTGGTACTCACTTTAGGTTATTAATTTCATCCTGAAATTGATGTTGCTTGATCAGACATTGCTGTATTTATTTTTTATATACATTTTTTAATAGTACAGCCACAAAATTTTGCTTCATGATTATGTAAGCAGACTACTGTTTTTTTTCATAAAATTTATTGAATAAACTTCAAGTAGTTAACCAATGAATATTTTACCCATGTACTTTTTTTTAGATGATAAAATGTACATAATCTGTACCAAAAAGGAATTAAAACTTTCCTTTTTAGCAGAACATATAACTTTTAATTAACATTGCTGCTTTTTGGACATGTTTTTATATAATTATTATTATATTTTTTATTGATACTTTTATCTGCTTTTAATTTGTAGCACTTTGAGATTTGATCCAACTGTAAAGTGCATTATAAATTAAATGCATTATTATTATAATTACCATGAGTACTTACCCAACCCTAATTTCTGTATTTCTGCCTATGGGAACTGGCATGCTTATTCAGCCTGGAACAACAGAATAATAAATAGCTGTTGTCAGAGGAATGTTGGCGGCACAGGGAACCCATTTCACAGGGAGACACCGGCGCCTTGATTTTAGGAGACTGAGTAATATTCTTGAAGAATGAGTAATTGACTCTCCTCAAATGCTGAAAGCTTTGACAATTTGTTTGAATGTGGAAGAGCAACAGTAGAAAATATATCTGCCCCTGTCACAGATAAGAATTTATGTTTCAATGATACCTAGCATGCTGACTGCTAGTGATGTAAAGCTAGTAGTGCTGTAAAGCTATGAGATAACTCAGACACCCAAACATACAGATTTATAGAAAAACATGTATACAAGCCTTTGCTGACTGCAGCAGTTCTGCTGCGAGATTAAACTTCCCTCTGATGTATGAAAAACTGCTTTCTACTCCCATGGGCCGGAAAAGGGGAAAAAAGGAACTTCTACATAACAAACAAATGCACACACACCTACAAATTATTCATGCGCTCGGTTTCAGATGAGTAATTTTTATTCTCTCATTATCAGTCATTGTTGAAGTGATCACAGATCAGGGGTGGATAGAAGAGAGGGATGAAAGCAGACAAAATAAAACACGGGGGGGCCCGACAGAGATTCAAGGAAGTGAGATGGTTGATGGCAGTGTTAACTGGAAGTACGTGAACTGCTATGGAATATTTAATTATCACTAGGATTAGGATTCTCCAATATGACATTAGTATATCTGATTAATAAAAACTGCTTTATTAGATACGGATAACTACGGATGGAAAAAGATGATCTGCTGTGGTGACCTCGAAAGGGAACAGCCAAGGGACAAAGAAGAAGAACGCTTTACCAGCTTATCTAACAATATTTTTCTAGCCGTCCGATCTTCCGATTCGGAGACAGACGCCCTACCCACTGAGCTACGGCCGCCTCAAAATATTGAGATCGAATTGCCATGCTTACAGATATTTAATTTGGGCAATTTTCCCGAAATAACAAGTTAATTATCGCGACCGTTTTCTCACGTTAATGAGAAAACAATATGTTGTAGTAATAAATAAGTGATTCATAATTGTGAATACCAAAATTGATACTTAATAATGACTAAGGAGTTCCTGTTATCAACACATTTAATTCTATTTCAATCAAGATTTAACACAGGCAGAAGTAGATTTTGTAGCTGCTTTTTGACCAGTATGTACGCCTTACAATGGTGCCTCCGGAAGCCATGATGTGCAATTTTCCATTGGCGATACTTGCTAAAATTTTCTCTAGCAAGTATTGTATACCTTGGTTGCTGTGGCTTTGGGTACGGTGTATATTAAGGTCAGTATTAGGTAAATTTGTTGTTTTCTTCCACTGTACTCTCATATATGTGAATTCCGGGTTGTGCTTGTGGTGTTGCCATGCCAATAGCAATATGGGTGCTTTTTTTCTAGTGATCACAAGTCAATTAACACTATCACGGACAAATGGCAAGAAATGACTACCTGCCACCATGGTCGTTCTTGGCTTCCATATAGCTGTATTGATGCACGTACAACAATATCCATGTGTTTGAGGTACATTTTAATACTACACACTCAGGGAAGAAAGTTAGTTGAACTGCACCTACGTGAACTTAAATACTATGCTAGTCTTCAGAACCTAAAATCACATCAACCCACACCTGCTCCAAAAATTTGCACTGCAAGAATTGTTGTTGGCTTACTTACATATTACAACTGGACCTATGCAATCATCTCCACATTGTAAAAGCAAACCCCTTGAAAAAACTATGTTTTTAGTAAAGAAAGCCGCCCCTTGTGGGTAAAATATGAAGTTTTAGATTAAAAAAGGACTAGACTGATCTCAAAATGAGACCATTCATATCCAACAAAGATGGACTAAATTGTACCAACAATTTGGAACTTAATGCTGAAAAAGAGTGTTATAGTTAAAATAGCTCCACCTAGCGAGTAAAAATTAAACTACTAGAGTAAACTATAATATTAATACAAGACAGAGCTTCTTCAGTCAACTCATATACACCAAATTTGGACCAAATGCTTGAGAAATTATGGGCAGAAAACGATTGATGATTAAGCTCCTGCCAGTGTCGGACATATAAAAGTACCTTTCCCAAAATCAATCCAATCCAGTTCCTACTTGTACTAAGGTCAATGCAGGTATAAAATTGGGAAATTATCCATTTTGAGTTATTCCAGAAAACAGTTTTTCGTAAAAAGTCCCCCCTGATGAGTAAATTGTAACATCCAGCGATGGCATATTTGTGACCGAAAGGCGTAGCTACATAGCAGCTTGCAGACTTTTTCAGGGACTTATTAAATAAAAATGGGAATATGCTTTTTTAACGATAATGCAAAATATGGTTCCAGTACATTAAAGTATTGCTCCAGAGAACCATGTGGTACAGTTGTACATGTTGTACAGTATTATCAAATGTTTTAAACATGGTTGATGTGCTTTGAGACAAATCATGTCAATGGCACATATATTCACAAACTCTTTGTCTCGGTTCCCACTTACACACTATATTTCCAGCCCTCCCTCTATATCTTGGTGGTTGTCGATCAATGAGCAGACCAGACACAGACATCCTCAGAGGGTCACACGGAGCAGTCAATTCTAGCAGCGCCCGTTGACAGCTAAGCGCTCGTTATCCAGGGCTGAGAGTAGAGACCAATTATATCCCTATAGTAGAGAGAGCTGATCAGGGGCTCCAGATGCAGCTGCGACGACTGTGAGGGTGGTCGTCAATTCCAGGCCAGACAAAACATTGATATTGGACAATTCCACACTTCCTAGTGTTTATGGGCTCAAACTGAAGGGTGTATCATATGTCTGATGTTTCTTTACAGACTCCCTTCATGTACATTATGTTACTGTGTACTTGAAATCATGAATTCAATAAAAAAAATTTGGACATCAGGGAAAAACACTTTTTTCTTTCGATTTTCTTAACTGTTGATATATACGCTTGTTTTCGGGATCAACAGCATAGTTATTCACTTGTTACTATTATCATCATGAGGAGAAGTTGGGTAAAATGTGCATCCAAACATCAATACTGATTAAGGAAATATCACAAGAGGCAGAGCAAATACTGTACTGTTAGGTTTATGCATGTGCAAATTGTCAAGTGCAACATTAAGGATGATGCCTTGAAAAAAGTATTTAGATGATTGACGTTTAGCATTTGTCCAGTATTTCTTGAGTTGAAGTGAAGGGGGCAATGAAGAAGTTGTGGGTTACTTAATTGGCCTTTTGAAGCAGTTCATTACATTGGAGGTAGGTGCTATAGTAAAGGGTAGTTAATGAGACATTAATGAGGTATATTAGGGACTACTATGATGCTGGCGGATTTAAAAGGGGTCCTCAGGACATCAGCTGGGACGAGATTGAGTACTGGTCGTAATGATGAGGGATGACTTTCCTTTCAGGTATGACATTGAGTGCCTCAAACTGTCCTAAATAAAAGATGAACATTTTTTCTTGGATACTTCAGAACAACTGCAAGGATGTTGTTACAACTGCTGTCAAAACAAACATGGTTGTGAGAATGAAGGGAAGATAAATCAAAGGTAAAGGTCATGATTACCCAGCAGCACCAATGAGCCAGACTCAGTGTTTTTGGAATCAGATCTTATTATCTCTTAATAAAAGCAACAAAATAGAATCTACATCAGGGGGATTGTTATTTATCATATTTATATGATTATTTAAAACGCATTAAGGCCAACCAGCCGCATCTTGCATCAAACAGTATACTGTTTTTATGTTACAATATAGTTTTACATACAGGATAGTTTTTTGCATGTTCAGTCGCAGCTCAGAAAATTTTGACACATAAAAGGGTCAAAATCTATGGTGTAGATTTTGGGAGGACAACTTGTCTGTATTTCTGAATGACTTATTGCTGCTGCTGCTGCTGCTGCTGCTGCCCATCAAAGTTGTTAGCTTGTCATTCAATGAACCCCTGCCTTTAGCACTGATTTACTTTCCCTTCTTTCTCTACAACTAAGCTTGTTTTGACAGCACTCAACATCCCTCTGACTGCCATGAAGTACCCCGGAAAATATTTCTCTTGCCCCAGAAGGAGGACATATCAGGAGTGGAGTGACTGGAAGATAGAAAACAGGACAGACCAATGGGTGCACCATTACGAAATGGCCTCTAAACTACATCTGACAATGGCCAAGATTGCACTTGAATCCAATTCATCGAGGTTAAGTGGCCATTTGAGAAGGTATGGTGGGGAATTGGTGTTTCTGGATTGAGACAGATAAACATGGAGTGTAAGTCTGTATATCCATATGTCACTCCTCTTCATTGCTATACACCAACATTGGAGGTTAGAAAGTCACTGAATGAAACGCCCTAATTCTCACACATGTACTGATAGAAATAAAAGACTTGCAGACCAGTGTTGATTAAAGCCATAAAACGTATGTGTTAGAGAAGTCAGAGAGCCACAGGGATGTCAAGATTCTGATACTACCCACATAGACCGAATGCTACAGAATTTTGAGTACTTACATCTATCATTTCGATGGCCAGATCCTTCATGAGTATAACTCAAATTAGAAATGAAACTGAAATAATCACAACCTGGAGCCTTATTTATAAATCTGTGCGTAGGATTTGCGTCAGAAGCTTGTGTACGACAAAATGTAGAATGTGCGCGTACACATAAATATTATGATTTACAGTTCACATGCTTGCATGTCATATGTCAATTTCTTTTCATAAACCACAACCCAATCGAAGTGTAGCACTGGATGTGCAAGACCCACATTTTGCTGTAAAAGTGGAACGCCAGTCACAAAGGAAGACTTAAAATAACAAACAATTTGAAATGGAAGTTCTCAGTGGAGAGAGATTGAAACAAGACAAACGGGGCAGTCTGCTGTACTGACTGTGGGGGGCACAACACCACAAAGGTCCTAAGTGTTAGATGCTGCTGACTCAGATAGTCTGACTGACAGGATATTTTTCTTTACTCTCCAACTTCACCTAAATGTTGGACTTTCTCTGAAATAAAAAACAAAAAACATACTGCGACACACCGCCACAGTCGGGGCTAAATTTTGTTCTCAATGAAAAACTAGTGCAGGGATTACCATGCTGGGTTGAGTGATGGAGGGGGACACTGATGATGTGTTAGACACACGGGAAACTGTGAATTTTATTTTCATTTGTTTTGAATTAGGGTATGCCAAATAAATAGCACGAACACACAAACACATGAATGTTCAAAAAATAACTGACTCTATTCACACATATATTAGGGCTTTGTTCAAAAACAATTTGTATTTCTTGTCACTGCGTGTTCCAGTGGGGTTAGCGGAGCTGCAGAGGGACAGGGTTTCCCCTACACTGCAGCCTCACAGGCTATGTTCTGCACCTGAAAAGGAACAGAATCGGCTTTCTCAACGATATTAACAAAGAGTTTAATCTTATGCCATCAGGAACATTTTATGCATGAAATGTATCAATACATGTACATGTATCAATAAGGATTGCAAAATGCCTACAAAAAGAGGCAGAAAATAAATATAAAAGATAAGATAACTCAGATTATAAGAACAAGTAAGGAAGAATATTAAAATGCATTTTTAGATGATAGAAAAACTATATTAAAGGTAAATGGAGTATACTGAACATTATTATAAGAAATAGCTTATTTATCCTTATTTTTTTGATAAGGATAATGAAAATTATAACTTTTCTAACTAAATTTTGACCATGCAGGAAAAGTCCTTGATCCAGGATCATCCGCAGAAAATTTGGATGATTAAATAGATCTTTCTGAAAGCTTTTAGATGAAAAAAAATATTATTATTCAAATATGGTTGAAAAATGTAACAACAATAGGTGTACTTATTTTAATGAAATTGATATGACATTCGTGAAAAAAGTAATTGAAGGAATTTTGAAACTATTTATATACATAAGTAAATTATTATTCCAAACTGGTTCATTTCCAAACAAAATTAAAACAGCTAAAGTCAGACCTCTGTAAAAAGTATGGAGAAAATACCACTTCACAAAACCACAGACTGATCTCTTTACTTTCACAGTTCTCTTAAACACTAGAAAAACGTTTCAAAAAAAGATTGGACACATTCCTAGAAAAAAAAAAAATTACTCACGGACAGTCAATACGGATTCAGGTAAAATTTGTCAACATCAATGAAAATATTAGAATCAATAGAGGACATCACAAGTGAGATAGATCACAACAAAAATGCAGATGGGGTGTTCATTATTCTCAAAAAAGCTTTTCACACAAGTACCTATGACATATTAATCAATAAACTGGAAAGATATGGTATCAGAGAAATTGCATTAGTTTGGGTAAAAAGTCATTTAAATAAGGGGACCGGTATGTACCGGTTTGTTAAGTTGAGTAATTCCTGCTCAACATGTTTGGACTTTGCATGTGGTGGGGTCCATGCTGGGCCCAAAACTTTTTATACTGTACATCAATGATATACAGTATAAAGAGTGAACAGTGAATTAAATGTTGCAGTTACTTTTAGTTTCATATGTCACGACTTTTTTCGGTTCTGGGGATATTTTAAAACAACTACTGGAAAATGTCATCAAAGAAATTAACAAATTAAAAATATCCTGACAAAAATAAATTACCCAAAACAAAACGAAAATAATGAAGAAAAAATATAAAGGTATACATACAAATAGATAGGGTTTAAATTGAAAGAGACGGGGGTTTAAATAGAAAGAGTTCACTTAAATTTATTTGAGAACCTATAGATGAAAGAATCTGCTGGAAATCCCTCATTAAACATTAACAAACTAAACTGCATTTCTATAATAAACCAAAAAACAGGTTCGGGCTCAACACTCCACATTCTTCTAAAGTACTCCATATTAACCATAAATTCTCCACAAAATAGCAATACAGATTATTAACAATGTCAAGTTTTAACTATATAAATTTGTGTAATTTTTTGTGTATTATATATATATATATATATATATATATATATATATATATATATATATATATATATATATATATATATATATATATATATATATATATACACATACACAATATATGTATAACTGTGGTCGGTGGTGGTGGCGTCTGATGCAGAGATACATAGCTTCTCAGAGGTTTTTAGGTGGATTCAGGTTCGGGGAACATGGGGCCAGTAAATGGCAATAATACCTTCATCCTACAGGAACTGCCGAAACACTCTGACCGGTTAGTGGGTCTGAGTTCCATCCTGGTACCTAACAGCAGAAAAGGTACCGTTGGCCAGCCCTTTGAGGTCTCTGAGACCATCCAAGGATCTGTCTCCCCTGACCATAACGGACACACCACCAAACCGGTCCGGATGGACGATGCAGCAACATTACGTTCTCCGCATTATCTCCAGACTGTCATGTCTGAAGCATGAGCTCAATTTGAACCTGCTCTCATCTGTGAAGCGAACGGGGCACCAATGGAGAACCTATCAATTCTGCTGTTCTCTGGTGAACACCGATTGAGCTCCACAATGCTGGGCTGTGATCGCAGGTCCCAGTAGAGGACGTCGGACCTTCATGCCACCCTCGTGCATTTTCAGAAACACCAAACCAGTAGCCCACTGGAGGTCGTTTTGTAGGGATCTGGCAGTGCTCCTCCTGTTCCTCCTCACGCTGAGGAGCAGATACCAGTCTGGCTGCTGGGTTGTTGAACTTCAACTGACCTGTCCAGCTCTCCTCGTGTAACGGCCTGTCTCCTGGCATCGCTTCCATGCTCTTGAGACTGTGCTGGGAGACACAGCAAACTGTCTTGAAACTGAACACAGGGATGAGCCATGCTGGAGGAGCTGGACTACCTGTGCAGCATCAGTGGACTGAAAGTACTGCCTCCTGTCAGAAGTAGTGTCAAAGACTCCAGCAGAACACAAAACTAGAGAAGAGTCCTTCAGGAAAGATATGTAGAGAGAAATGGATTGTTGCCACCACCTGCAGAACCATTCCCTTTACTCTTACAGTCCGAATTATTAAAATTTGCAGATATTGTGGAATGTCAATCAGCAAAAATAATGTTCAAGGTTTAAAGTGGTCCAAAATTGTTCAGTGATCGAGAGCTGGTTTATAACCCAGCTCTCGATCCAGTTATAAGAGGCCCGTTATATGGGGGAAATTCAATTTAAATACTACGACCAGGTGCTTTGCATATCAATCAGTGGAGTCAAACAGTCTTTATGTGGAGTTAAATCAATGTCCAAATACAAACCAGTTTAAAACAAGGTACAAATACTCAGCTTTCACCAGTTATAGGGTTGGGGGGGGCTTATATTTTTATTTTCTTTGTTTCAATTTTAGTGATCCTTTGATTCTATACATCATAATAATTATAATAATAATTATAATAAATAATAATAATAAACTTTATTTGTATAGAACTTTTTTAAACAGTTAACTCACAGGATAAATACAAGGAATTGAAAGACACAAAGAATTGCCGTAAATAATCATGAATGATTATGTGTGTATTGATTACTAAAAGGCTTCCTTGAAAAGATGTTTATTAAGAAGTGTTTTAAAAGACTATACTGATTCTGTAATCCTCAGTTCTTCAGGCAGGGTGTACCAGAGCTTAGGCGGCCTAACGGAAAAAGACCGGTCACCCTTGGTCCTGAGGCGGGACTCAGAAACAGCCAGCACAGCTCTGTCTAAAGATAGACCCAGCCTCATAGGTTGTAGCAGCTAGCTGATTTAGCTGGAGCTAAGCCATGAAGGGCTTTAAAGTAACAAGTACTCAAGGTCTCAAAATTAATTCTAATTCTAGGTAACGGTTAACCAGTGAAGGGAAGCTGAAATGGGGCGGATAGTGTCTTCTATTAAAGATATTCTTCACAATATTGTTTCCCTTATGTTTTTCAAATATTCTTGTAAAAATCAACTCATCAGTTTAGATAGACAAGCTGACACTCTAATCCCTAAAGCCACACAGCCAGTGTCTAAACATCTGATGATAAACTAGCTTTAGAATGGTTAAGCAAATGTGAGGGAGTATATCTGTTTGAAGCTGTCTGAATAATAAAATACCTTAAGTAAACATGCTCATGTATTTATTCCCCAGAAGACAAAATGATAAGCGTTGCAACGCATGTTTCTGTGTATGTGTGACTAAGTGTAGTCTTTTTCATTTCACAGGCTATGAGTCATAACAAAGACCACTGGAGCTAATATATTGGCAATCACACAAATCAGCCTTCGCCTCAATATTTAATGAGTTGAGCAAATTAACTATACAAAGCAATCTAGGCTTTCCTCCTTACTACGCCTGTACAAATACGGACAGAATCTTGTCCAAAGCTTATTAATCATGAGCCAACAATTCTGACACTCTGGAAATATGAGAAATAGATGGTAAATAGGCATAGGTAACCTCATGCACATATTCACGCAGAAGCACAAATTGTCCAGCTTCATTGCACAAAACTCAAAACAAAGTTTTGCATAATCAAACCAAAACAACAAACACTGGCTTGATGATTGCTGTAGCTCCTCGTATTTGTTGTCTGAAATGCAGATATTTAAAGAGACAATAGTAATGGCCCTTCCAGTCAATAAAACTGCACAAACCCTGACCAGTGAAGCGTGGTTGATGATGGAGCCATGTGCTTCTTGACTGGTAATTAAAATGTAGCCTTAACCTTGACAAACATCTGCCTCAGAAAGCAACTTAATTAGCTTGTTAAGATATCTGCTTAAAAAAAACCTTCATGATGCGACACACAGTGAGAGAAAATTAAATTTGTTACTTAGAAGTATCAGACAGTGTGGCTGTCGTCACATGTAGGTACAAATCTAAACTACCAAAGGTTTTCAGTTATCTTGCTCTTAAGTGCCGGCCTGACCCACATGCTGCATGATGCTTTAAACACGTTACTCAAAATGAGTTTGCGCAGCTAACAAAATTAACATAAACAAAAGCTGTTATCCTAAATTTGATGACTGACATAATGATTAAATCCAAATACTTTTACTTAAAATTGCAGTTTAATCTAACTGTCAAATCAGGACAAACATGTATGATGACTTAAGCAGTATAGCTGCATAACTACAAGCAGCATTATGGTGAAATAATCATTACTTTCTGAATCAAATTGTTTTTTATTAACGGACTTATACACATGCAGACACATTAGGTGAGGTTATGAATTTTGAAGTTTGTTTGTGGTCTCTCAGTCAACACAAAGAAGAGAAAGAAATAGCATGCTGATTTTCTCTTTTCAAACTGCTGGACTCACAGAACCCCCCCCTTATGCTTCCATAAGCATACATTTTGCTGCTAATAATAGCTCTGAGATGGCAAACCAAAGTGCCTTTGTCATTTTACTGGAGCATAGCCTTCTAAATTTGTCTGCGGGTTGTTTGGTATTGAATTGGTAGATGTAATAGTTTGTGGTAAAACTTAATTGGAGTCAAAGGTAGCTTATCTCAGTAACTTTTCAAAGTAGCATGGCCAACACTGATATGAAAGCATGGAGAAGTCTTTAAGTTTGTTCTGAAAACTAAGGTGACTGAAAAAATACTCTACCAATTCTCGTACCAGAAGCTGTTTATTGCGTTATCTCTATAGTCTTAATCTGTGTGTGTGTTCACCTGTTTATATGCAAAAATGTGAATGGCTGTGTGACAAAGTAAAACATGGAGGTCTGGCAGAGAAATCCTTCGTTTAAATACTATATCCCTGTCTCAACAACCACTCCATTTCAGCCTGCCTAGTAATCCCTGCACTCACTCAGCTAAAACTAATTCATGATGCTCCGGGGGTTATTCTCTCAGCCTCCACCAGGCAGGCTCCTTTTCTTTTACTCACATTTTATGCCACAATCAGTTGACAATATTTTTCCTTTTACTTCCAAAAAAGATGGAATATATATATGCATGAAGATATGAATAGATAGATAGATAGATAGATAGATAGAGAGAGAGAGAGGGAGAGAGAGAGAGAGAGAGAGAGAGAGAGAGAGAGAGAGAGAAGAGAGAGAGAGAGAGAGAGAGAGAGAGAGAGAGAGAGAGAGAGAGAGAGAGAGAGAGAGAGAGAGAGAGAGAGAGAGAGAGAGAGAGAGGGAGGGAGGGAGGGAGGGAGGGAGGGATGGATAGATAGATAGATAGATAGATAGATAGATAGATAGATAGATAGATAGATAGATAGATAGATAGATAGATAGATAGATAGATAGATAGATAGATAGATAGATAGATAGACTATCTCACCCGTCACAGTTTGTCCTTCGTTAGACCACTTTTGGTAGAAAGTTACAGAGGTAAAGAAGAATACCTGCAGTTTTTGATCAGTTCAATTCATGTTATTCACTTTCCATGTGGTTACAATGTTATGGCTGATCGGTGTATACAATGTGCAGACCTGAGTTATGGCAGGTAGAAAATCTTGGGTGAAAAATAGGAACAATTTAAAGCTTTGGAGAACTTTATCAGTATGGTTCCTTTCTACGCTCTGTTTTGACCCTTTTCGAAACCAAGAAACTTATTGTAATATGTATATGTATTTTCACTTGTTACATTAGAAAAGTACAAACATTAAAGTAAAACACAAATGTGAGGTTGGTTTGCTGATGTTTGCCGCACGCCACCATCTAACAGGTTTGATGGATCGCTGAAGGTCGTCTTACCCCCTTTCTCTGCCCCAGCATAATCATGTACAGCTGTCTTTTAAAAAAAGTAGTTTGAAAGTATGGAAAAATAATATGAAAGTCAACATTTGGTACTTGTCTGTGTTCAACCAATTCATCACTCTTCTATAGTTTCCTCATCAGTCTGATACTTTTTTTCCATTGAATCCTGTTTGCTTATCAGATTGTTGGTGGTAGCCAAATCTCAACCATATGTTTCCATTCATTAGGACAGAATTCACTTCTCTACTCCTCTGATACCTTTTCACGGCAGGCTGCACTTTGTAATTAAACAGGGTTGGGGACAGTCATTATAAATCTGCAGCTAGCTCCCTACTCTTTTCATTCTGTCTTGATCTAATTGGGGGAACCACTTTGTGAAACAATTTTGAGGCACTGTGAAGTATCATAATAAATTCATTCTTTTTGATTCATTAGAGACATGGTTCTCTTATCTAACCATATACTTTTAAAACTTATTTGCATTTTATGGAGTCAAACAAATGTCTCTTGGGGGAAAGAATAACGTGGACTTGTTGCTGTGAATGAAGCATCTTACTGGCAGATGCTTTTCAGATTACTCTGGGAAGTTTCCTATTAGAAACTACGGGACATTATTTACACCATACAGTGGGAAATATTTTAACTTTCTTTATTTAATCATTTGGTGACATCTTGATGCAGCTATTGGCTTTGTATGCATGATTGCAGTGCACTTAATTCCAAATATTTGTGCTGTTTAACTATCATCCATTTATGAAACATATACAGTAAAATCATAAAAATTCATACACAAGAAATATTTGGGATATGGGATGATATGAGTCATTTAATAAAGTTGAGTTTTCTCATATCTATGGGATACATTTTTTTTTTAACCAATGTTCTAAATGGTAGTGTGCTAGTGTAGGTAACAAAAGTAACGGTTGACCTCATTTGAAATATGGAAACTACATTTCATTAAAAAAACTACACATCCATGATCCACCGCCACATGTGTTTTCGGATTAGAGTTCTCAGGTTCACTTTGGCGGCGTGTCCTGACTGAATAATTAGCATCTTTATCATGATCTGTTGCGCTGCGGGTGATGATTGTTGAACATTTTTGGGAAGGATAGGATAACTTGACATTTGACTTCTGTTGAATGTACAGCCAGGATGTAACATTTAGAAACGTGCTTGCATTACATATTTTAACTATACTAATAATACATTTAATTTATAATGCACTTACTTATTTATCTCTTTTTCACATGGCTAAACAAACACTCTGAAACTCAACATTGGCTCTAGACTAATTATTCAAGATCAAAGTTGGCATATCTGTCTGTTTATATACCCTTTAGGTAGATCTCTTCTTCCACGGTAGAGTTCCGATCAGAGAGCCTAGAATTTACTTTGGATCTTGAACAGTCATGCGTATCTGAAATAATAAATCAATAAGCACAAATTAAGCTGCCAATAGGAATACACTCTGTCAACTGAAATAAAGCAGCCTTTGTGCCAGAAACATAAAGATATAAAACATACATGAAGTATGAAATAATCATGTTAAGCTTAACATAATGATTAAAAAGCTTCAACAACATGAACCAAGAACAATCCATTGCGTTAGCTTGTTAGCATTAGCTTGTGAGTATTAGCGTATTAGTATAGCATAATCCATCCCGCTCTATTAAATGCAGAATTGATCACAATCGACTCAGAACCACCAAAAATAACAAAACATGGCAAATGGAAACAAAAATACTTTGTTCAGCTACCTTCTTAAATCAGCACTTACATTTGCTCATATACTTAGGGTTGCTCAACTCAATGCCTGACCATAAGTGAGGTATAAACCATGTGGTAAATGCACCACCTAGTGAAGGAAATGGTGGAATTCAGAACAGTAATAATGTGCAACCTCAGAAAGTAAACATTTGGGTTTTTAGTTTACTGACCTATATTAAACAAGGGACAACAGGGGCAATAAAGATACAATGTCATGTTGTTTCTCTCCAGATTTCTTATGAGGAAACAGCGGACACACGTCCTCACTTTACTGTTCCCCAGGGCAAAGACAACGTTTCTGCCCCACTGCTATCAAAATAAATGTACCACAACAGGAGAAATCATTGTTTCTAACTGCTTACATATCCATTTAAAAAAATGTAAAAGAATTAGGCACATTATTCAATTGTGGGATCCCCATTTTAGGGTTGCCACATTAAAAATAGTAAAAACATTATACCCATGTATGAAGGAAAATGACTACAGAAACAACTAGATTTAAAGTTTCCAGGGGTAGTAAATGAAATGAATTATCTGAAACACCTTAAAATCAGACAATAGACATAAATCCTTTGTGAAGAACTGAGGCTGGGTTAGTGTGAGCTGTAGACAAACACAGACAAAAGCATATTTCTGACCAGACTGTGGGCACTGAGCGGTGATCAGCTGCCAATATGAGAGACTGATGAGAAAGACTCCTGGAGTAAGAGGGCAGCTTGTAAACCTGGGAGGTCCCCCCGACTTGATTTCTTCATCAGCAGGTACCAGGGTCCACAGACACATAGACACATAGACACATGCTACCAGCATGTGCACAAGGTGACATATGCATGCATATATTCACAATCACGCACACATACACAGATTTAATCTGACCCATGTGAAGGTCCTACCCAAGTGCCACACGGAGGCAACCCCTGAACAGTCCATATGACGTCTTGGACATACACCTGACCACTTTAGTATTTTATTTACTGTCATACTGCAATTTATCTTTGTACCATAATGGAATGAGTAATGTTTTTATTAGCCGTCCTATGCCGTCATCCACAACAGCAAGGGTATATCCCTAAAAAGTCCCACATCCCCTGCACAGTAAAAGCAATCACCAGATTGAGCTTCTTAAATTAAATGTGAAGTTATGTCCACTGTATTTTCCATAAAAATGATCACCCCTAGAGAGTAAGATATGAATTAAAGGAGTAGTACACAATTGACAGAAGATAAATTTCCCCGAGTTGAACCATATGCACACCATTTGGACTTAGTTGGATCAATGGTTGAGAAATAATTGCGCAAAAACCTCTTTTTAAAAAAGCTCCCCCTAGTGTCAAAAACATAAAAAAAACACCTTTTGACATCAATACAGTTCTTCCTCTCACTAAGATCCAGGGCGTATAAAGATTGATCCATGAAATATTCCGTCCAGGAAACAGTGCTTTTGTATAAAAAAGCTCCCCATAGTGAGTAAAATATGAGCCACTAGGGTTAATTATGATATTTAAATGAGGGATCTCTTTTAGTCGATTCAGTTGCACCAAATTTGGACTAAATCGGATCAAGGATTTGGCTGTTATGTCCGAAATCCACGTTCTTCATTAAATGACCACCCTAGTGTGTAAAATATTAACAATTAAAGCAAAAAACAAAATATACAAAAATAGATTATCTCGAGTCGATTTATATGCATCAAATTTGGACTAAATCTGATCAACGGTTGAGAAATTATGGCCTGCCGATTTTCGATGCAAAGCTCCCCCTAGTGTCAGAAATATCCAGCCAAACTTAGCCAAAGACACTCCCTTTTTCCTCACAATGAAGTCTCTGTGGGTATATCGCGCTAACACGGAGGTTCTGCAGCGGACCCGGCGGCGGCAATGACAATTCCATAATATCCCCGACTTTTCAGATATAATTAATCAGCCACAAAGTAGCCACCAAAGGTGAGATAGTTTCATCTGGATGAGCGCTCAGATGGGTATAGGCTCTGTGTATGGGAAACAATTTCAATATTTTTCTGTTTTGTTTTGTTTAATTATAATCGTACTTGCAACATATAACTTGAATCTGATGTCACATGTTTGTATTTGACTTACAATTTGTTAAACTTGTGATTCATAAGCAAGTAACTTCATCAACTGATTTTCTACCTGCTAGCAAACAGTGTATGAAAATCCAACATGAGGGGCAATCCTCTTTCCTACTCCTGGGAGCAAATGTGTGTGTATGTGTGTGTGTGCATACACATACTTCTCTGTATGCATAGAGTAATCCCAAGGACTGACCTGACACATGGATGTCTCTTCTCTCCTTTGGCCTCACTGCCAAATACAGAATGGGTATGATGAGTTGAGAAGGGAGTCCCTCAAGTAAAGGGTACAAACTATGCATTATGGATCCTCACGATAGTAAACAGGACACAATGACCTTTGGAAAAAATGGAGAGGGCACTAGAGAAAAATTCAAACAACAAAAAAGGAAGTGAGCTTTCATTCTTGTAGTACACCAGGATGTGATTGGCACACCAGGTGGAAGCATTGAGAGTATGAATATGTATCTACATACCATCTATAATTATTTACAGGCAATTTTTCTCTCCAATTCAGTCAGTAGTGTTAAGGGGCCATTATTATTGCAGCTCTCCAATGAGATCTTATGTTCGGGGCTAGCCCTCGCTCTCCCTGTGCATCAGTAAGCCTTAGGTACCCATGACCCTTTCGCAAGTTCATCATTTGTCCTTCCTGAGACCATTGCAGACCGGGAACACCAAACAAAACAAACAGTTTTGAAGATGCTCTGACAGCATCATCTAATCAAAGCCAAATTGACCATCATCAGAGTTGCTCAGATTGCTTCTTAATTTGTCCCGTTTCCAACATATCAACTTCAGACAACTTGGTCTCATATATCCCATCCACTGACAGGTGTAATTTCATGAGATAATCATTGTTGTTCTGACTTCCACTTCATCGTTCAGTGGTTATAATAAAGGCATTTTGACTGGATTGGTACTGAAGTTTATTTAAGTTGGCTTAAAGTATGAATAGTTTCTTTGAGTGATATGAAATTGTGAATCTTTTGGGTTCCTTTCGTTTCTCTAATAGGTCAGTTCCTTTTCAGCTATTTTTAAAATGAAAATGAATGAATGTGTAGATGTCAAGTACCCACAACAGCTGGATAGCAGTTGTCAGCCTATGAGGCCCTGGCGGCTTCCCATCCATGAATAACTGGACTGACTACCAACAGTAACGACATGGGGTGAGTGTTTTCCTTCTAAAGCAACATGATCCTCAGATCTAAAATTTTAAATCTATATTTCATATCAGCGCATATCAGTGCATATTTCATATCATTTCGTTTTTGCACACAAATATGTTTGTACCTAGAGGTATCCATCCCTTGTTTACTTCTCATTGATGAATGTCTTGGTTAAGGTTGTTATTCTTGACAAGTGACCCATGATGTCTCCAGCAGTCAGTACTTCCCTGTGATTCATGAGCTCATATTTGGCTTTACAATAACATTCATCAATGGGCAGTTTAGAAATTTAAGTCGATATTACTTTGTGGGACAAAATGTGTGATGGCCCAATCAGAAAAATACATTGAGGGATTTTGGCTTTACGAAAATGTAATATTATTGTAGCTAATACCTCTTTTGCAACTAAGGCAGTCGTGGAAACCAGACAATCAGTTGATCCAATAAAAAACACTTGCTCACAAAGTTTATTTCCCTCGGCTGCAGAAGAAAAAGTTCACATCCAACCAGACACATATTTAACTAAGGCGACATTGTTTTACCTCACTGTAGGGATTTAACTTCCTTATAGTTATATAGTTGCACTGTGAATTACATTTCATACAGAAACATTATTTTTGTTATTATTGATATATTGCAAGTTGGTTCATATTTGCATTTGAAGTTTAAATATTTGCATTATTTAAACTAGACAGTCGAGTTTTAAGACTCCTGGAAAACCCAGAAATCAGTAAGTGATGGAAAAATTTTGATATGTAGTTAACTCATAAAGGTTTGAGTTTTTACGTCATTTCATTGCTTGGCACCCGTTCAACTGGTGTCTACATGACTTTAAATGTAACAAACTGTAATGTCAAATACAGATGCAACCTACCTGAAGCATGGACCTGGACAAAATCTGTTATGCCTACTAACCCAGTTCAGTTGCGGGGATATATTTAGAACAATGGGTGCCAGATTAGAATTATAGAAGAGAAGAAGACCAAACAAGCTGTGGTTATTTGTCATTGTCAAATATGAGTTAGCCCCGGATCCTGGGGATTCATCATTCTTGACATATACTCCAGTGACTATACTTCCTGCACACAACAGCCCTATTTGAGAAGAATAGCTAACTACCACACTAGGGTTTAGTGTAGGGTAAATCCACATTTCAAATAAGAAAAAGCAGCTTTCATTTCCAATTCATTTTCCACAAGAGCCTTTTGTCTTTTGATAATACTGTAAACGTGAATACAGTCCTCCAATAAATAAATGTATTCCTTGAGAGCATGATGCAAAACATTGTAATTGAACTACACACCAATGCTGGGCACAAATTAAAATAGTGTTTGAGTGCAAAACTATCATTATTACTGTGTGAGCTGTTACATTAATTTGCCATACCATACAATGAACATATATATTTGCATTAGCCAATTTCCTCCCATTAGCCAAATTCCTCCCATCGTGATCATCGTCAAAAATTGATGGAGCATGTTTGAAGATCTCTGAAGAATGCATTTCAAAATAAACTAGACCTATGCTGTTGTCCGCAACAGATTGGGTATATTTCTGAAAAGTTACCTGCGGCCTATTAATATTCACAACATTTAGACTAAATTGGACCCAGAGTTTGGAAGGTATATCGAAAAAACTGTATTTTTTGAGGGAACATAAGCTCCTCCTGGTAAGTAAAATATGAGTATTTAGAGTAAAATATGATACATGCAAGTCAGTTCTCCTTGGGTCAATTTATTTGCAACAAATTTGGACTAAATTGGATAAAAAGGTTGGGAAGCTATGTCAGAAAAACTTTGTTTTTTCATAAGAGAGCTCACCCGTAGTGAGTAAAATATGAATTTTTAGAGTAAAACACGACAGATACAAAACAGATACCTTGACTCAAATCCCTTGGACACATTTGGACTAAACTGGACCAACAGTTGAGAAAAATGTATGAAGATGTTCAACGACGAAGTTCTCCTTAGTGTCAAAAAAACATAACCAACCTTTCCTGACATCAATCCAGTTCTTCCTCGTACTAAGGTCTGTGTAAGAATAACATTTAAAAATGATTCTTGAAAGACTTTTTGAGTTAGGCGTTAACGCAAAGGAGCTTCAGCGTTGGATGCAGTGGCGATACATGACCATAATATCCCTGATTTTTCAGAGATATAACTAGACCTATGCTGTCTTCCTCAACAGCAAGGGTTCATCCCCAAAAAGGTCCCCCTAGTGTCAGAACTATACCACTTATCTTTCCCAAAGACAACCAAGTTCTTCCTCTTAATATGGTCTATTAAGTTATAAAATTGGAAAATGATCAATGATTCAGTTTTTGAGTTATCTCGCTAAAATGAAGGATCTGCGTTGGCGGACACAGTAAGGACAATTCCATAATATCATTTCAAGTAAGTGAGTATTGCACAGCAGATATTTTAAAATTTTTATGATGGAAAAGCTTTCAGTTTTGAATTGTGTGAACAGAGAGCAAAGTTCTGTAATGACTGCACAAGAGTGGATACTGAAATCAGAGCATTTGTTCCCGAAAGGGCACTAATATCTTGCAAAGTATTTCCTTCATCCTTCCTTCCTTGAGCTTTACTTTTCATCCTAGAATAACCTTTATGAATAACGAGATGCTCCAAAGGTACCTATGACAAGTCTTCTTTGGAGGCTGCAAATAGGGACTGAGATAAAAGTAATTCAACACCTGACAAGGAAGTGCAGTGTGTTCGCTTCATCCTCTGAACACAGGGACGGAAGTCTGCTGATTAACGCTGACAGTATGAAGAGCACATTCTGCCAACACATTAATAATAAACTCTTTAAATGCCTGTGGATGCTTTTAGAGAAGGTTATATAGTCATGACAGGAAGGTAAGATTCAGGGATGAGGGATGAGCGAGGGACAACAGCAGGGTTAAAAGATAACTTGGCTTGGTTTTCACACACTTTATTTACGGCACTTGTCCTATTTAAATGTCTTAAGAAGAGAAAATACCTTATTTAACTTTTTTAGGCGAGTTACTAATTAGCCACTTTCTTCAGCATTGGATGATATTTTAGTATGTACAAAGTGCATAATTAATAAGCCAAGAAACTTAAAAGGCTTCTGGGGTGTTCAGCATTAATTGCTTCTGTAAATTAACATATCCGCCCCATCATTTTTCCCACAGTGACTTCAACACTCCAGCTCACTCAGGGTGAATTCCTACCACTTGGCCCAAATGTGGCGAGGACACAAAACTATCCTCAGAACAGCAACGTGTATTCTGGGATGCTCTACAACACCAGCTGGAAAGTTAACTTATATGCCCACATAGAACTTAGCATGAGGAAGAACTGGATTGTTTTTGGGAGAGGTCGGTCATATATTTCAGAAACAATCGGGAGAAACAGTTTTTGAGCGACAATTTCTCAACAATTGATCTGAGTTAGTCGAAATTATGGTGCTTTTCAGTCAACTAAAGGGTTTCTATTTTTGTGTGTAAAATTTATACTCTAATGGTTAATTTTTAGCTCATTGGTGGAAGTTTTTCTATGAAAATTACTGTTTTTCGGAAATAACTTCCTAATAATGAGTCCCATTTAATTTTCAGAAATTTATACATGGATGTCTAGCCCAGCAATGTAATACCTTTGGCCACACCTATTGCAAGCATACAGGACAAAAAAAAAAAATGTTTTTGTTTGTGTGTCTGAATATTGTACAATATTAAAAGGAAAAATTATTTTCAATGCATTTGATTTTTTTTTTTTTCATTTTTAAATAACTTAACCGTCGTATTACAATAATGCTCCTTGCATAAATATAGCTAATGAATTCATTTACTGAGCCGGTTTTATATAAGTAGGTTGTCTATGTTCTATTACATGCCTCTCCAGGAGTCTTCGTAGACTCTGCAGGTAATCTCATAGACCAATTTCTACCAAAAGAGCAACATAATTATGACATAAGGGCTTTACCACAGCTCCTCAAATACCTTTGTCGAGGGATTTGGACCATATGCACCAAGTCATAAATTGGACCCTGCATATAAATAGAGAATGCTGCCCGGTGTGCAAAGCCACTCTACCAGCTCAGTGGGTGCAGCCTCCCCAGTGTCATGTGACCAGGTTGTGAATCATTGATCTGAGCAAATCAATACTGAGCCCATCCATCTACCAGCCACTCTCAGTGGGTCACCGTCTGTGTGTGTGTATGTGTGTGCATATCCTGTCCAAAGTCATCACAGGAGCCCATCAGTACACAACAGGTGGCTGCCATCTGGGTCCTGCCGCTTAACACACAGCTCGGTTCCCTGAGTAGGAGAGTGTTCTTTTTATCAAGTTTGTGAGGGTAACCATAATTGTCACATTTGTGGATGTGTATCGTCAGTGAATACATTTTGTGTCTTAATAAACTGAGTCAAGGTATATCTCTAGGAGATTACCACGCATAAGGCTTCTGTCCAGTTGAAAATCATAGATGTGATACAGTTTATTATCACGCCACATTTAACAAAATTGACATTATGATAAAGTGTAAACAAGGTGCTCACTGTTTTGGCAGGCCACTATAATGATGGCTGGCTAACCTGGCTACAAAGAAGTCACAAGCCAGGGCTACTTCTAGTGCTGGTTCCTAGCCTGGATGAATAGGGAGGATTGTGTCAGGAAGAGCATCTGATGTAAAACCTATGCCCAATCAATATGCTGAACACGAAACCTATTTCCATACCGGACCGGTCGGGGCTCAGGTTAACACATCCACCACTGGCATTGTTAACCAGCAGGGTGCCGAAGAAAACTATGCTACTGTTGGTCGAAGAAAAATAACAATGTGAGGGGGAAGACGTGCCAGGAGACAGCGAGAGATAAGAAAAACTGGGAGTGTGGGGATGAAAGTAGGACCTTTAATGACAGGAAAAGGCAGAGAGCAAGCTCATATGATGTACTATAGAGAAGGAAGCTAGATTTGTTGTGTGTCCAAGAGACCAGGTGGAAAGGCAGCAAGGCTAGACGCATTGGAGGAGAGTACAAACTGTTCTATCATGGAGTTGATGTGAGGAGAAATGGGGTAGGTGTGATTCTGAAAGAGGGGTATGTGAAGAGTTTTCTGGGGGCTGTGTCGGACAGAGTGATGAGTATAAAGATAAATATTGAAGGTGTTATGATGAACGTTGCATGAGTTGGCTTTTAGTTAGAAGAGAAAGATCATTTCTGGTTTGAGTTGGATGAAGTGATGGAGTGTTTTCCCAGGGGTGACAGAGTGTTGGTTGGAGCGGATTTCAATGACCATGTTGGTAATGGGAACAGAGGAGACTAGGAGGTGATGGGCAGGTATGGTGTTAAGGATAGGAGAGTGGCTAGACAGATTGTGGTAGGTTTTGTGAAAAAGCATGAAAATTACTGTAGAGAATGCGTATTTCAAGAAGAGGGCGGAGCAGAAGGCTGACATATAAGAGTTGAGGTAGGAGCATGCAGATGGACTACATCTTATGTAGGAGGAGATCAAATCTGAGAGACTTTGGAGATGGCAAGGGGATGAGAGGGGAGAATGTACCAACACAGCATAGAATGGTAGTATGTAGGATGACTGGTTGAAAAAAATGGGAAAAATGCAAAGGGAGAGTTGAGGATCAAATTTTGGAAGTGGAAGAAGGAAGGCTGTGTGAATTAAAGGGAGGAGTTGAAACGGGCTCTTAGTGGTACTGAAGACACGCCAGATGACTGTGGAACTACGCCAAATTTGATAAGGGAGGTAGTTGGGAAGGCACTTGGTTTGTGTAAGGGAACAAGCTGGTACTCAAGGAGTCACAGGTAAGTTTTGAAGTAAAGGGTTTTAGTATAAACAAAAGAACGCAAAATTTACAAAAATCACTAATATAGTTCTGGGCACATAAAATAGGTCAAATAAACACGTAACTCAGGATTTTGCAAACAATAAATTTAAGCAAAGTTATTCACATAATGAAACTCACTAGGTGCAAATGATCTAACAAAGAATAACTGACCTGTCATAGAAAGACTGCATGGGTATTTGAGGTAGCTGACCAAACCAAATTAATCCAAGTGGGAGCAAATCTGAGGGATTTATCTGTGACAGAAGAGTAGCATAAACAGCGAAGGGAAAGGTTTACAAGATAGAAGTGAGACCAGCTGTTCTGTATGGCTTGGTGATGGCGGCTCTGACCAAAAGACAGGAGGTAGAGCTGGAAGTGGCAGAGTTGAAGATGTTTAGATTGTCTCTGGGAGTGACGAGGGTGGACAGGATTAGAGACAAGCACATCAGAGAAACAGTCCAGGTTAGACGTTTTGGAGGCAAAGTAAGAGAGAACAGACTGAAATGGTTTAGACATGTGAAAAGGATGTATAATGGTTACATTAATAGAAGGTTGTAGAGATGGAGCAGCAAGGCAAGAAATAAAGGGGAAGACCAAAGGGGAGGTCTCTGAATGTGTTGAAAGAGGACACGCAGTTGGTTGGTTTGGCAGAGGAAGTTGCAGAGACAGGGCAAGATGGAAACAGATGATCGACTGTTGAGACTCCTAAAGGAACAGCCAATAGAAGAAGAAGACTATCATGATGGCTGACTGTGAAATATTGAGTAGCAGTCCACTTGTGCATGTTTTGTGCGAAGTGTACAATCATACAACTATGTTGCACTGGGGTGTGACATTTCTTGACAAGCTCCTTTTCTCAGTTTTTTCTCACAGGAATCCTTGGTTTGGGTGGGCTGGAGTCATGGTATTCGACAGTCAGCACATATGAAATCATACTAAGAGAATTCATTTGTGTGAATGACAAAGAGACAGGTGGAATGGTGAGGATGAAAAGAGCTGAGGAGAAGAAGCTGCAGGAGCTTAATTACTTGGGGTCAACTTGTCAGAGAAACAGGGAGTGTGGAAAAGAGGTGAAGAAGTAACTGCAGGCAGGGTTGAGTGGGTGAAGAGAGTGTCAGGAGATATCTATTATAGAAGAGGTCGCAACAAGAGCGAAAGCCATCCCCCTGATTGAACTCCTCAAATGAAATAATAATTTAATTAATGAATAGTAATAATAAATAATTCCACAGTATTTCTAATTAAGAAAAAGCTCCCTGAAGGGGACCAAATATGAACTATTTGATTAAAATATGGGATAAATATATAAAGATATACACGAGATAGATCTCATCAAGTTGATTCATGTGCACCAAATTTGGACTAAATGGATCGATGGTTGAAAAATGATGGCACAAAAAATGTTAAAGGTAAAGCTTTAGAAATATTCAACAACATTTTCCAAAATCAATCTAGTTCTTCCTCTCACTGAAATCATGGGGGGTCTAGAGGTTGTAGTTTTTGAAGTATGTCTATAACGCAGTGCTGGAATTTCGGGAAAAATTGCATGAGAATTTTTGATCCATAAACTTTTGCCAATAAAGCTCCCCCTAGTGTCAGAAATATACAACCAATCTCTCCCAAAATACTTCCGGTCCCTCCTCGCATTAAAGTCAATGTAGGTAATAAATTTGACAATGATCCATGAAACAGTTTTTGAGTAATTTCCAGAAAAGCGAGTGGTGAGTAGTGAGTAGTAGTATTACTCTATTGAGTATAATATGAACTACTAGTGTAAAATATAGACATTTACATGATTGAGATCCTTGAGTCGATGCGCTGAATTTGGACAAAATCAGACAAACGGCGAAGGAGTTCAGTCCTAAAAACTGTTTTACGTAAACAGAAAACTCCCTCTAATAAGTATAATATGATCTATTAAACTAAAACACACCGATCATTCCCAAAATCTATCCAGTTCTTCCTCATGCTGAGGTATATGCGGTTATAAAATGAAAATGATGCATTAAATAGTTTTTGAGTTATGATTTTAACACAAGGATCTGCATCGGCGGATGCTTCCACAATCCTCCGACTTGTCAGGAATATAAATACTGTCAATGGAAATTATGTAAGACCCCTGCTTGAAACATACCATTGCACATGTAGAGATTTTTGTAATTAGCTAAGAGCTTAATATTTATATGCCTGAAAAGTCTGGGATTATATAGAATTGTCGTCAATTTATTTTAAGGGCAATGGAGAGGGATTCTTTGGAAACCTGTTCCTGTTTATAAAATATTAAGCTGCTTCTACTTGGCACTTTAACTGGTATTGTACATTGTATTGTATTGTTAAGTCTGTCTGTATATAAATGTTTTTATGTTATATGTTGTTACGTTACGTTTTCCCCCGCTTATCCGGGTCCGGGTTGCGGGGGCATCAGTTTCAGCAGGAAAGCCCGGACTTTCCTCTCCCCGGCCAGATCCACCAACTCCTATGGGAGGATTCCAAGGTGTTCCCAAGCCAGCCGAGAGATGTAATCTCTCCAGCATATCCTAACTAGATGCCCGAACCCACTCAACTGACAACTGACTCCTCTAGATGCGGAGGAGCAGCAGCTCTACTTTGAGCCTCTCCCAGATGTCTGAGCTCCTCACCCTATTTTGTACGGCTGGGCCAAGCCACCCTGCGGAGAAAACTAATCTCAGCCGCTTGTATGCGCAATCTAATTTTTCCGGTCATGACCCCCACTTCATAACCATAGGTGATGGTCAAAACGTAGATGGAGCGGTAAATCGACAGCTTTGCCTTTCATCTCATCTCTCTCTTCACTACAACGGATTGATATAGCGTCCGCATAGCTCTGGACGCCGCAATGATATTTCTGTCCATCTCCCGCTCCCTCGTGAACAAGACCCCGAGATACTTGAACTTGATACTTGAACAAGATACTTGAGTTTTTCGGGGCAAAAACTCCTCCCCGACCCGGAGTGAGCCCTCCTCCTATTTCCGGCTGAGAACCAAGGCCTCAGACTTAGAGGTGATGATTCTCATCCCGACCGCTTCACACTCAGCTGCAAACCATGGCAGTGCGAGCTGGAGGTCACTGTCCGAATTTGCCAATAGGACCAAATCCTCCGCAAAAAGCCCAGATGGGATCCTAAGGCTACCGCGCCCGACACCCTCCACCATTTGGCTGCGCCTAGAAATTCTGTCCATAAAAATAAAAACGGAATCGGTGTCAAAAGGAGTCCAAACGAACATGGAAACGTGTCGACTTACTGCCGGCAATGCGATCCAGACTCCGCCTCTGACAATACGGAGAATGGTAAGAGTGTACCATCCACTCTATACTCTTGGAGCATCCCATTAGGATGCCCCGGGGGACATGGTCCTGAGCCTTCTCAAGATCCGCAAAGCACATGTGGACTGTTTGGGCAAACTCCCATGCCCTCTCCAGCATCCTCGAGAGGGTATAGAGCTGGTCCAGCCTTCCACAACCAGGACGAAAACCACATTGTTCCTCCTGAATCCAATGTTCCACTATCGACCGAACTCTCCTCTCCAGTACACTGGCATAGACCTTCCAAAGGGAGGCTGAGGAGTGTGATCCCCCGATAGTTGGGTAACTTCCTCTGTTGGGAACCATCTTGAAAGGGTCATTGGTCATATGTTCCCAGCAGACGCTCACTATTCATTTGGGCCTACCAGGTTTGTCCAGTTTCCTCCCCCGCCATCTAATCCCACTCACCACCAGGTAGCGATCAGTTTATAGCTCAGCTCCTCTCTTCACCCTAGTTTCCAAAACATGCGGCCGCAGATCAGCTGATACGACTACAAAGTCGATCATTGATCTGCGACCTAGGTAGTCCTGGTGCCAAGTGGACTGGTAGACACCCTTATGTTTGAACATGGTTATGGAGAAACTGACTAGCACTGAAGTGCATTACACTAACACCACTAGGGTTCAGATCAGGCAGGCTGTTCCATCCAATCATGCCTCTCAGGGTCTCGCTGTCATTGCCAACGTATTCATTGAAGACCCTTCATGTAAGACGTCTTTGCCATGGGAGACCCTACCAGGGGCAAATTGCCCCCGACAACACAACTCCTAGGATCACTAGGGTACTCAAACCTCTCCAACACGATAAGGTGGCAGTTGTCGGAAGCGGTTATACGTTGTTATATGTTCAGAACAGGTCTCTCTTGTGAATGAGGCCCTGGGTCTCACGGAGATTACCTGTATAAGTAAAGGTTAAATGGCAAAAATAAATAAAAATGCATTTTTTCTCTTTTTCGTCTGTACATGTATGGAAGGCTTTATTCAAAATACCTTAATACTAACTACTATCAAAGTTGCAGTTGCACAGGCTGCACTTTGGAAAAGAAGATTAAAAATATTGTAAAACACTCTGTCCCCTGGTAAAAAAATCAGCCGCCATTCACAAGAAACTGACCTAAAAAAATAACCTAGATTGGAGTAAGTCCGGAATATCTTGCTTTTGCTGCTGCCACCGTCATCCCGACTTGAATGAACTTGATGGGTGTCAGATAGTTTCAAGACGATATCTCACTTTGGTTTCAAACAATTCCATAATATCAATTAGAGGCTAATTTTTTCAAAACATTTAATATCTGATATTCACTGATGTTGTTGAAGAAGTTTCTATTTCAAAAGAAGAAGATAAAACGGAGAACCAGGCAAAGACTTTGTTCAAATGTGAGTACACATCCAAGGGTGTCTGCTGTCTGAGACGTTTTTGAGAATGTCATTCAGATTAATCAGGGAATGAAAGCACATCCTATATGAGTCTCTCAGTGCCCTCCCAACTTCAGTCTTTCGACATGATGAATGTGGGACAAACACATCACAGCTCTGCTTCAGGCTCCGAAGGAGGAACAAAACTTAAGGTTTGTTGAAGAAAACCTACCAGTGAGCATGCTGTACGTTTCTGGTTGAGAGAGGACCCCGCAGAATTCGCAATTGGACCATCAGTCAAACGATTTAGAACATTACAAACAGGCATTGACTGGCAGTGGCATATTTTGACCAACAAAAGGACATAGGATTAGATAAACTTGCATCTTTATAAAACAATTTCTGATTTGTTTCTTAACATTCACATTAGATATAATATCTTATAAATAGGTGTACTGCTGCACATTTAACATTCATAGCCAAATTTCAAAGCATAGAAATAGATCAGAATCACAGAGAAATTAAGTACAAACTATTAGTTTGAATATAAAAAATGTTTTCTCAACTCCACATCCTGCTTGGATAAAACTCTTCAGGCGTTGCCAGCATCCCTCTTAAGGCATGGTTTGTTTGTTTTTGCTTTAAGTGAAAGGGTTGTATTATCATTATGTCCATCTCAGGCGGGTCGTTTGAATCCAGCACAAGGTTAATTAATTAATCAAGTTTAATGTAGGACCTTGGAGGACCCACTGAAGAAATATGTGTTTTATAAAGGCCTTAATGAATGTGAATTCACTGTTTGCCAGGGGTTTATTGATCCAAAAAACTCATTCTTTTTAAAGGTCTAACTGAGTTGATTTCTTTTTTTTCCTTACAGAACATTTACTGTGCTCTTTTCTCTACCCAAGGCGATATAATTTTAGGATGTACATGTTTTGAACCATTCTAATATTAATATTTCAGTATTTTAATAACATTTTATGGTGCACATTGCTGTACATTATTTAAGTAATAAATAAGAGCCAATCATTGGAACTATTTTTTACTGCTTTAAAATCAATCTGTGAAGACCTTATTTCACAAATTTATTCACATTCATGATAAACCGATAAATTAGGATAATTATACAAGATAAATCTAATTCATTGTTTAACTAAACGATTTTCTTTTTCATCAAAAATGGGTTCTCTTAACCAATTAACAGTTGTCAGGGAATTTCTCTCACTTTTAATTAATCCAACAGCGTCAATTCACTTTCAGAGCCCAAGACGCTATATATCATAAACCGATAACAGCATCATTATTGGTTTAGTCTCATTATTTGCTATGATTTTCCAGATATCCTCTTTTCTGGTACTGGTTTGCACTTTGCTGTTGGAACTAGTGTCAATAATATTACTAAAAAAGTGGATGTTGAACTTCAACGGTCAAATTAAATATCAGTCAGCATAGGTTGTCTCAGAAGCTTGGTCATTGTTTTACTCGTTACTGTAGTCCTTTTTAGGCAGAAAACCTGATCGTGCGTTTCTTGTATGCTACTATCAGTCATGGGTTCATGTATGACAGTGGTCCATCAGATTATCTCATATGATCAAGTTACCATGAACTCCTTAATTATTTTTTGCTTGACTACATAATAGGACAGGATACATCTTACATTCTCATTGTCTATTTCAGTTTGGCCATGTGTCTAGTCAGTTTTCATCATACAGCATGACAAATCAACCAGCACAATTATTTTATTGTTATTATTATTATTATTTTTATTATTATTTTATTTTAGCACTTTGAGATTTGATCCAAATGTAAAGTGCGTTAAAAATAAAACGTAATATAATAATTATTATTATAATTATTCAATGCCAATTTTGTTTAAGTTAAATGATTCTCACTAATCATATTTGATTTTTCATCAGAAAACCGATTTATTTCACTTTGGGTAAATAGTTTATTAAGCTCTGGCAGTAAGGAGACACACGTCAACCTTGTTTAATGCACTGGCAGACACTAGACACATTTGTTTGTTTCATAAGCACAAGAGGGCATATCGGCGCAAAATAAAAAGGTGTCTTTCCTGGTTACTGTTTGGTTTATATACCTTAAAAGCATGCAAAGTGTAATTAAAAATTTAAACAAACTACCTGCAAGTGGTCTGTGAAATGGAGTGTACTGATGAAGCTCCATTTAAGCGTTGATTTTTAATTAGCAATTCCCAGGAGTGACATGAGGGAAATGTGATTCTCGTTAAATATGGTTTCTGATTACAAAATCTTTTCAAGGTTTAGTAGAGTCCCTTTTCCTGTGTAAGGTTTTTTTTTTAACATATTTATATTTAAGTTAATTTAAGGACATTATTTATGGCGGGGGGGGCCACCAAGTCAGCTTGCATGGTCACACAGTGTCAATAAAATTTAAACTGAGGGCAAACAGCGAGCATCCAAGATGCTGAACGAGCTTTTCCTCTTCTCCGAGAGGAAAGACGGACACAGAACAAACTCTTGTAAGAGTGAAATCTTTAATTTCATTCATTTCCTTTTTACAATTTTTTCTGTTCTGAGCATTCATGTCCGATGACCGACCGAAATTAGTGGCAACAGAAGTTGGGATTTATGGTCAAACATAAAATTTGTATTTTTGACAAATTGCCCATTATTGGTTTATTACTGGTTTGTTTTTTACTCCACCAGTCAACTAAAAAACTAATGATCATAGTTTTATTATTGATTTTATTATTCTTATTATATTTGTTAATGATAAAATACAAAAAATGATTCTAAGGATGATAGCACAGTTTTTTTCGTTATACATTTAGAACAATATCATGAATAATAGATCATTATTGAATGTCAGGAAAACAAAAACAGCTGAATTCTATATATAAGTATACATTTTAATCTTTACTTATTTTTATTGGGTAAAGTTAATATTCCCCAATACCGATTGCGGAATATGTGACCATAATAAATTAATTTGAGGTTGAAGTAGTTTACATCAAAGTCAGTTACTTATGTCGAAGGACTGTCTGCTATTATTTGTATTTCATTTTTTTATTTTAGGCTTATGTTTTTTTTAAAACTAAAACATTTAGTGACACAGAAAAATCTGTCACATATCATATATTTTGTGACTAAGAAGGTTTTTTTTTCAGTTTGATTTGTTTTATTTATTTATTTATGTTAGACATATAATACATTTTAGTGTCTTACAAACTTACATGCAGTGCACTGATACATAGAAATACACGACATATGAAGGATTTCTTCTTCTTAATAATAATAATATATTCTTTATTGATCACATACAGCCATACACAGTACAACATAGTGAAATTATTTATCTGCATTTGACCCATCCCTGAGGGAGCAGTGGGCGGCCCCTTTGAAGCACCTGGGGAGGTAGGGTTTCAGGGTCTTGCTCAAGGACCCTAAGACAAGTAGACCCTGTTGGGACTTGAACTGACTGCCTTCCAATCTTCCGACTGGGAGACTCCTTCTCAATACACTGAACTACAGCCGCCCCATACTACTGCACATAAGGGAGGGACATCACTTGAACAACCATCTATATCTCCCTTCTGCAACTGATCAAAAGAAATCCCAGTTTTCCTTCTAGAAACATGATTGGTTTGGTTTGTCTCAACATCGATTCATTTAATTAATACAATTACTGAATTTCATGCAACACACAAATGATTTAATGGGACAGGGCTTGGAATGTTTGAATTTGCTGCAGGTGCTTTCAGCCCTACTACCACCCCGGCATCCACTTGTAGGATGCTGAGGTTCAGAAATGTACTCACCCCTCCCCCAAACAATCCAGGGGAAGGTAGTGATGAGGTCAGAGCCTAGACGCCAAACTCAAACCATGTTACACTGCTATAATAATATTAACAAACATTTCAATCGTGAGTTGTCTGACGGAAATAGAGTTCATCTTGGAAAGAGGAAAATGCACCGTACAGAATTGAAGTTAGACATCAGCAAAGGTAAAAGTCAGCTGCCTTCCTTTGTTTCTGTTTACCACAATGCTGATTGATTGATTGAGTAACCTGAGGTATTTACTGCATTTGCTAGTATTGTCACTTTGTCGTTCCAACCTTAGTTTGACAGTCACAAGGCAGCCGAGTTAAAGGCCTTTGTTGGATCTCCACACAGAGGTCACATATCCAGCATACCCAAATATGTGCACACACATTAGAATATGCACATATGCAGTCAGTTGGAAAATTGTTTGGTGATGACGTGCCGTGTGTAAGGAGAAACAGATTGGTAGTCTGATAGTAAGCGGGATTCCGAACTGTCTGTTGAAATGTTGACAAATCCCTTACAATTAATTTGTTATCTCTCTCCTACACAAGTTATCATGTAATATATTTTATGGATAAATCACAGAATCAGGAAAAAAGTCCAGTTGTTTTGGAAGTTATGATATAAAACCTAAATATAAAGTACATAGTGCCATTAATCCATCCATCCATTTTCTTCCGCTTATCCGGTTCGTGTTGCGAATCAGATTCCATGTCCCCGACCACCCCTGGAATATGTTGGAAGTTCCTCTGGAATTGCGAGTTGAAGATCTGATGGACAGGGGCGTTCACCAGACGTTCTTGGTTCACCCTCACTATTAATTTGTTTCTACCAGGTCTGTCCTGCAGCCTCCCTCTACATCTGGTCCAACTCATCGCCAGGTGATTATCAGTGTAGAGCCCTGCTCCTCCCTTCAGCTGAGTGCCGAAGACATATGGCCGCAAATCAGATGATACAACCTGGATGGGGCGGTGATGTTGCTGGCCCTATACACACCAAGTAGATCCCTCCTCAGCCTGAGACCCAATATCACGTCAATCTCCACATAAAACAACCAAAAGGCAAGCGTAACCATTAGAGTACATACATATTAATTCAAACATATTCTTCATTCAAATAACTTTCAGGAAATTGTATACACCTGAAAGTTTTTTAAAATGCTTGCCTTTATGTTTTCTGGCCAGATGTCAGACACGTTTTTTCCTGAGTTCAGTCCAACATTGTCTGGCTTTAGGTCCCGCGCAGTAGAAATCGGTAAAACCGCGTGGAATTTGTCATTGCTGATGCGTGATTGTGATTAATTGATTTTATAATAAGCTCATGATTTCGTGAGGAAATAAGTTAAATCAGTTTAAAAACAGAAAATAAAATCATTCATTAAAAAGGGTCAGTGATGACAGCAATAATAATATATCATCTTTATTATTATTATCATTATTAATCTTATTATTATTATATTAAAAATAATAATAATATAATACATAACTCACCACTTAATAGGTAAACTATGATTGTTATTTAAAACAGTGTGAAAACATTAGCAGTGGTAAGATAAAAGGTAGAAGTAAAGGTAAAAGCCCTCGTTTTCAGCATCCTGGAACTCTGCTCACAGGCTACCAATGCGTTGAAGTTCTATTAACTCAATTTGAAGGTGATGGCTGCACTGGGGACATCGATGGTGAAGGATCAGCAAATTCTACAATGTTTAATTGCTGTGCTTTAAAGTCAGAGACGCACCGATCAAATTCATTAATCAGTCGATTCAATTTGGTAACCAATCCAGTGCCTTAAAAAAAGCAAATTGGACTGATGTTGAGATGCTCTGATGGACAGGCAAGTGGTCAAGACTGTCCTGTTCGAGTTGGGACTTCCATAAGCAGTTTCAGCCGTAAAGCCGTAATGTCACGAATACCCCCATGATGACTTGTTTGTGGCCCTGCAGCCTCTGAACCAGTTGCGCAAGATGCTCTGTTTGTCACACACCATTGCAGAATCACACAGATAATTTGGATCCGACAGTTCGGACAAGGGATAGGGTTAGGTTAAGTCCCTTAACTTGGCATGAAAAGAGCAATTTTTTCCCAAAGTTCGAAGAAACGCTTGAGGACAGCGCTCCTACTCAACCACTTTACTTGTACAATGGTACATTATCGAGGGTGTGTGGCAGTAACTTTTTTGCATTTTCTCCTTCACCACTCCAACTTAAGAAGTTTAATTTCTTGCTTTGAAATTTGTAAACATTTTTTGTTGAAAACGCAGACTGCCTTTTAGTACTTTGACCTATTCTTGCCTTTCTCGTGTTTGGTGTCAAAGTGCCGACGTAAATGGAATTCCTTTGGCACCGCCACTGCCTCGTAGCAAAGCATTAGTGATGGGAAACTCGATTATTTTTACTTACTCGAGTTTATATGAGTCACTCACAAAATTTAATCAGATTTTTGGGTCATTTCAGACACTGAGTCAGTCATCCAAAGTGTCCACCCACTCCCAGTTCCCACTGATTCATACCGCTAAAAACCACTGATTAAAAACTGGAAAATTATCCATTTCATTGTGAAAGAGTGAAAGATCAACAATTCCCGAAACATTACATTTTTCTTTCTCTAATTCACATATAACAAAATTAACTAATCATGGGAAAAAAAATATTACTGTTAATGCAACCGTGCAAAATTACAATGAATCAAGTTTTAACAGTGCAACATTAGAATAAGATAACTATGTACAGTAGGGAGTGGGGGCGGCTGCTTTGAGCAACTGAGGGAATTGTTCGTTCACAGCTCAATGTGAGGAGGTAAAGGAGGGGTTGAGTTGAAACGAGAAACCGTATTTGTTGCTTTCCCCACAGGGCTAATACTGCGATTAACTTGATATATTTAAACAAATGCAGTTAGAATAGCAATAGCAACATTAATGACATGTTGTCTGATGTCTTCTTTGCAGTAGCGCAGAACGAGTGAGTGAACGAGTTAATAGAGATAAGGAATTATGACTCACGAGTCTTTAAGTTACTATCGAGTTTTGAACGATTCGTACAGGACTCGCACATCACTACAAAACGGACATACCGACTTGTCACCATTGAGCACAAAGATATATTTGTTTTTCCATAACTCTCACTCCCACTAACCTCACTGCTGACAGTTTGCCATTGGGATGAAAGATGCCATTGTTCCCACAGACCTTCCTTACACCCTCCGTGCGTTTGCCTACCTTCTCAGTCAGCTGCATGCCACCAAAATGGAGTTCCCCAGAGAACTTAAGTACACTTTTGAAGGTATTCTACAAATCTTGATAAAACTTTCCGGCAGCTGCTCACAGTGTGTCAGGAGCTTGAAAACCAAGCTCCTGCTCAGAGTCAGAAGCCCTTTTGCCCTTTTTCTTGTAATGCTGACTGACCAATTTTCTTGTGTGACTGTTCACAGCCTGGAAATCTTATTGCCATGGTAATTGCCCTAACATTATACGAGACTTTGTTTACATAACCAGTCATGTAATTGTAAATAGTTGAAAAACTTTTCAATTAAAATTAAATGTATGAATATTTATTGGTTGTGCATGCATTGGTTGTCACCACCGTAAAAAGTCTTACTACTCTGTTTGAGTCCCCGATGAAGGCTTGAGCTGAAACAGGTTGGAGCTGATGCCATGACAGAAAAGACATTTTCTCAGTTGTTAAAAGAGTATACCTTGGAATTTCTTTGTGATTTATGAAGTACAGTATGTTGTAATTAAAAAAAATAAAAATTGTTTTACCTTTATTTTTTTCAACTCTTACATGTTTATGCTTTGAACATTGTTAGTACAGAATGTTGTAAAATTTCTGATGTTTATGTTAAACATGTTAATCAAAATGTTTTATAATTTTTCTTATTTGTAATAAAGTGTAATAAAGAATTAGCTGGCATAACATCTGTTTGGAAGGCTTAGAATGTAAAGCATTTATTATCTGAACAAAAAATAATCAGTTGAAATGACTTTTATGATTAAAATTTCTCAGTATGTGAAACTCAAAATTCGGAACTTTAAGACATATTAAAAGATAAGTTATATGAACAATAATATAATGAGTTTGATCAACTGTTTGCAATTCTCAAACTTAGAAGTTGGAGTTTGCATTCAAACTCAAAAAGTAAGTGCAGAAGGTTGCTTTGAAATATGGTTCTCCTTACTCTTTTGTTTTTACAGTTTTTATAACCTTTTTTTCCCTTTTGGCCTCAATGAAACATTTGTTTCTAAATGTCCTGATATACAACTAATTTGTTTCTCCAGTTTTACAACAATATAGAGTAAGTCTCTATTTTCTGAATCATTCAGTGCCATTTCCCATCCCTTGCAGCATTTTAAACCTATAAAGCATTTGTAAATTTGTTAAACTTGTGACGTATTAGAGACAATATGAATCAGATTTTCTAAATAGAGTCTGGTGGCGTCCTCTCGCCTCTCTATACTTTCAGATTTCCTACTAGAGTTTGTGTTTCAGAAATCATGAAGCATCGAGTGGTGATTTTGTGTTTCTTTAATTAAAGCCGTTGGTTGAGTCTTCGGTTTGATTATAACAGTGTGGCACAGCTTTTTTTGTGAGGGAAAAAAAAGAAGTTACTCCCTAACATCGCTTCTCATTAGAGACACTCCCGGGGAATCATCAAAGATCTCCTTCCCCTGCTCCCTCATTTCTGCCACCTCCCTCCCATCTTCCGTAATGCACCATTTTCCCGGTACACTGCTCTCTACAGCTCCAGGACATGCTTTACAAATTCACCATCAAAACACTCCTGATGCTAGCATTTCAATGTTTTGCCCCAAAATAAAAAGATAATCTCTTAACTTCATTGCTACCACTATTAATACTTTGACAACAAATTTCAGTGAGGGACATAATATCTGTTTTATCCAGGGTTTCGTATACTTATGTTGCTGTATGAATGTCTCCACAAGTGAAAAAGTCTGAGTGAAGCTAAACCCTAGCTGTATTATCCCCATCAGCTGACTTAACAAGAAAACTAAATTTTATCTCAGTATTTCTTAAGATACTCAATGGAGAGAATTATGAAAGGCTTTACAAACTGAGTAAGGGAAAATAGATATCACTTAATAAACTATTTCATGGATCATTTTCAAATTTTATACCCACATGGACTTTAATGTGAGGATGAACTGGAGATATTTTAGGAAAGGTCAGAAGTATATTTCCGATACTATATTTTTCGGGCCATAATTTTGTCAACCATTGGTCTGATTTAGTCTAAATTTTGTACATATGAATGGACTCGCAGAGATTTATTTTGTACATATCATATTTTACTCTAATAGTAAATATTGTTTACTAACTTTCTTTTTTGAAAAAACACTGTTTTTGATACATAACCTCACATTTACTTTGAGTAGTTCAATCAGGGGGATTGATGGTACAATGCAGGGGATTGGGCACAGTTGGGGGATAAACCCTTGCTGTCAGGGACAGCAGCATAGGCCTAGATTACTTAAGAAATTGCGTACTCTCTCCCGTTCTCTGGTTTCACGGACACTTGAAGGATCTGGGATGTATCACATATTGCCAGATCAATCTATTATAACCTCATCCCCTGTGTGCATGGGTAATTGGCCATGCTTCGAAATAGGGAAGTCCATTGGTAAACCCGAGTAAAGCGCGTATGTTGAGAATGTACTAAATAAGAAGAGGCAAGATTGAGTCATGTGAAACCTCCCTATACATTTTGTTTAATGCATAAATGGTGAAGCAGGTTGAGAGGTAGAGTGAGAGGGAGGTGAAGCTTTTTTGAACAGACAAATTGGTCAATAAGCAATTGAAATGATTAAAGTTTGAGGACTTCCCGATGGCGATTTCAAGGTTTTTTGGATTAAAGGTACTGAAGGATTTTCTTAATAGGAGCGGATACACTCAAACAAAAGCAAGCTCTCTCAGTCATCACTTACGTTCTGCATGTATGAGGCAGCGACCGCATCAACTCTTCCCTTTGCCTGTATTTCTCTATTTCACTCTAGTCCGGACCTTTCAAGAATTCATCAGTATGGAAGATGGATTGTTGTACTCCATTCACAGGTCATCAAATATTTACAATTTGGCTGGTGGCTCAAGAATCATTTATTAAAATTTCAAAAATATAGTAACTAAAAAAGTATGGAATATTCCTTTCATTTTTGCAACCATCCAATTTGTGATAATAGTATGAAGGAAATTTGTTGCTCGAAGGATAGATCACAAAATTGAACATAGAAATACAGCAAGCAACATAGACGTTCTCTGTGAGAAATTGAAGTTAAACTTACTTTTCATGATTCATATTTAAATTTTGCAAAAGTGTCAAAATTCAAAGAATGTACTAAGTAAGGATCGATCACAAAATGACACGGGATGACAAACACATCATCCAAAATACTAAAAGCGGAGTAATAGTATGTTGTTAGACTGGCACGTGACAGTTGAAGGGCTATAATGGGCACTAACTGATTATTCTGTCCTCAAAGTTCTGTTGGTAGCAGAACAAATGTGCAAGCATAAGGATCTGAGCAACTTTGAAAAGGGCTCAATAGTGATAGCTAGACATTGATCTGTGGAGCGAAAGCTAACCCTCTGATTTATAAATTAGTCTTAAACCAATGTTGTCCAACCCCATAGAAAAGCGTCTGCTTGTGATGAAACTTTTTTACCACACGGACCTCATTAGCCATACTGAATCTGAAGTATATATCTTGAGTAGACCTTGATATTCATCCTTCGTCCTTTGACTCATGGTTTTACAAAATAAAAAACTAAATCAAATATCTAAACATGTCTTTCTAAAGGAACTTTATCGCTTGATAGGGTACTGGATCCGCAGCTTCTCCATCCTCTTTGTCATCATCATCTCCCCTGTCAACTCTCCGCACTTCTCTGGAGGAGATAAAGGTGTAGATGAAAAAAATCTTTCTCCAGTTGAACAGCACCAAAACCGAAGCAATTTTAATTGCCACCCCACATCAGACCCAGTCTTCCTCCATAACCAGTATTACCTTCTCTGGTCATGACATTCTCCTCTCTTCATCAGTCACCAACCTCGGCGTAAGATTCAACCCGCAACTCACTTTTGAATTCCACATCAAAAACATCTGCAAGATGTCCTTTCACCATCTCAGAAATATTTCCAAACGGTGTTCTTAACTCGCCTTAAGTGATACTAAAAAGCTGGCTCAAGCTTTTGTCTCCTCCAGACTGGATTACTGTAACGCACTTCTCATCAGGATCCCTGATGAAAATCTTCAAAGACTACTGTATGTTCAAAACAGTGCTGCAAGGATCTGATGAGAGTTTGTAAACATGAACACATCACCCCCGTTCTTCATTCCCTTCATTGGCTTCCCGTCTCCACCAGGATTGATTATAAGATCGTTGCTTGAATGCCGTGCCCGACCATATGAGGGCTCCACAGACGACTGAGACTTTTAGAAAAGGACTCAAAACTTTCCTTCTTAGCAGAACTTATGACTTTTAATTAACATTGATGCTTTTTGGTCATATTATTATAATATTTTTTTATAGATGCTTTCATCTGATTTTCCCTTATAGCATTTTGAGATTTGATCCAAATGTGAAGTGTGTTTAAAAAAAAAATTATTATTATTATTAATACATCCTAGACAAAGACATATTTTTGACAGTTATTTTGGCCACTGTAGATTCTTGGATAAGGACCTGAATAGCAATCTGGAACCTCCGTGCTAGATAACACTATATTTTACACGAAATACCTTTAAAATATAAAAACAATATCTGTTTTTTTTATCTCAATCAAATTTAAATGATATCAAGAGGTGTCACTAAGCCAAACAGCTTTGGACTTTTCACAGCTCATGAGCTGTCATCATAGCAATATAACATATAAGGCTAAATTAGGGGAGGAAGATGTGTTCTCGAGCTCACAAGTATTGTGAAAAAGAGTTCCTACTACGACAGTTCTTTAAGACGTTAAGCGTTATGAAACCAACAAAGTTAGAATGTTAAAATTGCATTGTAAGCCACTCTGTAATATGGTTTTGAAAAGTGCTCTCTAAATAAAGATTATTATACTATTTCAGATTCTGCTTACACTTTCCAACTCAAAAATGGAAGAGAAGAAAGAGGGAAATGTCCAAGGCAACACAGCACTTAAGGTTCTGGGAATTGTCCCACACAATGTGGCCTAATTATGTGGCATTCGGTAGTTTGGCTATAGGGTAAGTCATCCGTTATCCATGCTCCCTCTCTCTCTGCCTCTCTCTTTGCATTTCTCTCTTCACAGCAAATTGCTTTGAGACTTATAAAGCTCCTCTAGCACGGCTTTCACCTGGGAACTGGCATAGGTCTACGATCTATGCCTCATGCACTTCTAACTTTAAGTGCGTTGCCATCAACTCAGCCAATTAAGCCTCTTGTTTCCCTGAAGTCCTCCATTCCTCCTCTAACACCCGTCATTGGAAATGAAAATAAGGTAGAAGGTGTTCCCCAGATAGCAGAGAGGAATATCCTCCTCAGGCCTTTGCCTGTTGTTGGACAAATCAAGCTTCCCATGTGTGCCTAAGCTGGAGTTTAAAGAATAAAAATGAAACAACCCTGTGGAAAACTGTCAGTTTTTCATCATATGAGGTGATTAAATATCTTGTCAGCCATGGTTGTCACCATACAGTCTCTTAGCTATCAGGGTTATAATTATGTCCAATCTCGAGCCATGCACAGAAATGGAAACAGTACTGAAATCCGTGTTAACCCCTTAAAAACTCAAACCTTTCTTGCTAAATTGCAGTCAAGTGCCTAGGGAGGGATGTGGTTGAGTAAGTGTCGTCTCTTAGTATTAATTAGAATTCCATACGTCCAGTATGTCCCATACACGTTACAGAAATATATAGAAAGAGAGGTTTAATATTATGATTTTTTTTTCTAACTCTAACATGCATCGGGGGAAAAATGGTTCACCTCCTCGTCTCTTTTTCATGTTTTTTTTAATCTTTATCATCTATATCACGCTTAGAGAATTAAAAAGTCCCAATTTAAATGCCCATGCAAGGTGCAGTGACCTCTATAATTCGACAGTATATTCACAGTCACATTAAATCTGTAAAGTATAACTGATGGTTCACATTTTACAGAAATGTTTTAAACGACCTTAACTACAATGAAATTTTGGAACGCTGAATTAAATGTAAGAAGTTTAAACAAAGCCAGTCAAATCACTTTTACCTCGATCAGGTAAACAATATAACTGATTTTACTCTCTCAAAGAAATTCTTCTCTGTGTGGAACGACGCTACAGGGGTTTCTCAGATGCCAGACCTTCACCATTTACAACAGTCCAATCCTCTGTGAGGATGTCTGGGTATACTGTATCAACAAATCTATCAGAGTTATAGCAAGACTAATTTAGAAACTTTAATTCTATATATCTGCTGCATTTGATTCTAATAGATCACCATTTGTATCAATTACACATGCATGACAAATGTTTGCATGCACTGCATATTCATAATTTTGCTACAAACCTACTTGAGCCTATTTATGATCAAAACCAACATATTTTTCTCAGGTCTGAGAGCTGAATAGCTAAAACATGACATGGACCATGGTGCAGTTTGTTTTAAATGTGATAATCAATGTGTGATTTTAGCACAGTTCAAAAAGCAAAATTACTAATAAATCTATGTGAACATTATCATCATTATGTTACCAAGGTAACACTTATGCTTGATGGTACCGGCATTGCCCTTGTTAATATGCCAAAGCTATTAAAAAGTGTATTTAAGTCCACTGTAATGTGTGTAACTGCAATCTCACTTATTTATTGTTCATATCACATCTTTGATTTCTAGACTCATACTAATAATTCTCAAGATCTTTCATATATTTTTGACCTTAATGTGGATTGGGATTATAGAGTCATGCTGTAGGAGTTTAGGATGTGTTTCTAGCTCTCTCAATTTGGTAATATTAATAAAAGTGAAAAATAATATGTGTATCTGTATCTGATCTAGTGCTGATCCAAAATGAATGGGGACGTAATTGGTATTTGCTGCATGCTTCTAATAAAGTTAGATGGCCATTAGTTTAACCGTAATCTTTTGATAAAACAGACTAGAGAAAATAGGAAAAACATGAACAAAAGCACAATGTCTTTGGCAAGGGCAAAAACCTAAAATGGAATTCGAATTATGTGGCTAAAACTTGCATTGTTTTTTTTTTGTTTTCTTCTTAAGGTATATAGTGGATAATCGTATTTTCTGTATTTCAATAAAAAAGCAACTTTTTGTCAAAAATTTTCTTGACAGGAATAATATAGTACTTGACATTATGAGCTCTCTGGGGATGTGTCTGTTAATTCCCTCTCCTTCCCTCCTCCCTTTGCTTTGACGTTCATTTGTGCCCTGTAATTAACTCAGCATATCCCTGCCATGAATTGAAAATGAATCGCAATTTAGCTTGGACGACAGTTAAAGCATATATGTGTTTGTAGAGGTAATGGTAAGACAAACGATAGCAAGAGGTTAATGGGAAGACAATTAATAGTTAGTTTCGATACTAATTAGCATGTATATTGTACTTACAACCCCTAACCCTAACCCTAACCCTAACCCTAACCCTAAGAGGGAATTATAGAAAGTATGTACATACATATCTAGTTTTATATACATCCACAGTTTTACATGAATAAACTTATTTTGGAATCTTTTGTAGGAAGGTTTAATATGATTTCCAAAGACTACATCTTTCACTCTTTCATACAGAATGTCCCTCTCTAACACTATGTGTAAAGTACTGATTGACCGAGGATGGTGTAAGTCTCAGTTGTTCTCATTTTGTCCTAATAGAGACCACTGTCTCCTCCTCATGTCCACCAGTGAGATGCAGTGAGGTAAAACGAACCCCACTGGGTGCTGCTCCGGCTGTAGCTCATACAGGTTGATAATACACTCTGATAAGGTCTCAGCTGAGGCTGAGTGGTCAAAGAAAGGTGACTGATAAAGTTTTAAAATGAAATAAAAGAGCTAAAGTATTTATTTCCCTGAAAAGTCTGGGATTTTATGGAAGCGTCACTGTGTCCGACGAATATCCTTTGTGTTAGCACGAAAACTAAAAAAGCATTTCATGGTTCATTTTCGTATTTTACACCCACCTGGACCTTAGTCTTGTTAACTAGATTAATTCTAAGGTAGATCAGTTGTATATTTCTGACACTAGGGTTGGAGGCTTTAATTTGTCAACCGTTAATCCGATTTAGTTAAAGTTAGTTATAATTCACTTCGGGCAAATTTTTTTACCAAAAAGAATGTGGGCAAAACTTCACAAATAATTTTTGGAGTTCAATCAGGGAGATTGCTTTTACAATGCAGGGGATTATGGAATTTATGGGTACAAGTGTAGTTATATTTGTGCAATATGACTAACAGTATGATATATATATATATATATATATATATATATATATATATATGAGTATACTCTGGTTATATTAAGAACACCTTCATAGTATTGCATAGGACCCTTTTATCCATCGAAGGAGCTCTTATCTGTTTTGAGATTTGATAAAAATGTATAGTGTGTTATAAATTAAATGTATTATTATTGTTATTATTACTTTCTATCTGTTTTTATCAGAATTAAATTGAACTCCCTGAATTAAACTTAATGTTAGGTCCACAATATTCTTTGAAAAAAACAAACAAACAAAAAACACAGAGTGAGTAAAGTATTAACTATCACAGTAAAATATGAAATACAAATTATAGATCTCCTTGAGTCGATTCATGTGCACCACATTTGGACTAAACCGAAGCGATGGTTAAGAAGTTATGATGAAAAAAATAGTGTATTTGTTAAACCTATTTAAAGGTTTCAGTGTCTAAAATAAAAGAAAAAGTTTAATGAGTAAAGTATAAACTATTACAGTTAAAAACAATGTACCCCAGCTAAATCTCCTCAAGTCCAATCATCTGCCCCAAATTTGGACTAAAGCGGATCAATGGTTGAAACATTTGAGATAAAGCTCCTTCTTGTGTCAAAATTAAACAACCCACCTTGCCCAGTATCAATCCAATTCTTTCTCACACTAAGGTCTAAGGTGGTATAAAATATGAAAATGAATCCATGAAATAGTTTTTGAGTTCTGTCCGGAAAATAGTGTTTTTCATAAAAATGCTCACCCTAATGAGTAAAAACTGAAAAAATAATGGACACTTAATCTTCGTATTATGACAACAAGGGAGATGAAATTACAAGTGATTGTGAATCAGGTGCAAATGAAAGTGATAATAGGTGCAATGCAGATGCAAAAAGGGGATGGTTCTGCAGGCTGGTGGCCACAATCCATTTCTCTCCACTTATCTTGCCTGACAGATTCTTCTCTAGTTTTGTGTTCTGCTGGTGCTTTGTTACTACTTGTGACACGAGGCAGTACCTGCAGTCCACTGACGCTGCACAGGTAGTATAGCTCCTCCAGGATGGCTTATCCCTGTGTGCAATTTCAAGATGGTTTTCTGTGTCTCCAACCATAGTCTCAAGAGCATGGAGGAATTGCCAGGAGACAGGCCGTTACACGAGGAGAGCTGGACAGTTCCTTAGAAGAACAACAACCAGTAGCCAGACTGGTATCTGCTCCTCAGCGTGAGGAGGAACAGGAGGAGCACTGCCCGATCCCTACAAATTGACCTCCAGTGGGCTACTGGTGTGTGTTACTGAAAAAACGATCAGCAACAGACTGCGTGAGGGTGGCATGAGGTTCCAACGTCCTCTACTGGGACCTGTGATCGCAGCACAGTATTGTGGAGCTCAATTGGTGTTCACCAGATAAAAGCAGAATTGGCAGGTTCTCAATTTGTGCCCCGTTCTCTTTTACAGATGAGAGCAGGTTCAAACCGAGGTCATGTTGCAGGTGTGACAATATCTGTAGATGCTGTGGAGAACGTAATGCTGCTGCATCATCATCCGATGGGACCACATTGGTGGTGGGTCATGGATGGCTTAGAGAGAGAGATCCTCGGATGGTCTCACAGACTACCATGGGCTAGCCAATGGTACCTTCACTGCTGTTAGGTACCAGGATGAAACTCGGATCCACCTTTAGACCTTACACTGGTCCAGTGTTTGACCAAAATTTGATAATTATCCATGAAATAGTATTTATTAATTTCTCCATTTTTGTGCCAAATGAACACAGCAGCAAGTGGTAGGATATAAGGCATAACCTTGAATTAAACCTTAAATAACTCTAACCAACCAACTTTTAAGAATAACAAGCTGCTTCTTAATGAAGTGAATCTGAACACAATCAACCCCGAAGCAGGTTTGTTCATTTTGTTTTATGCACGCTCGCCTCCTCTTTGTTTTGCTGTTATTTGTAGATGGGCTTTCAATCAATCATCAACCAAATTTTATTTTTATAGCGCCAATTCACAACAACAGTTGCCCCAAGGTGCTTTCCAGAAAGAGCAGTTGTAGACCTGCTTTCTCTTTTGTATTACCAGAGCAAATTTTATTTAGTGAAAGGAATACAAATCAGTGTTCACCCACAATAGTTTTTTGGTGTCCTAATAAAGGACTCAGCAAGAGGAAAGAAAGGATTACAAATTTGCTTGAGGAAGGTGAGCGTTTTAACAAATAAATGTAATTTTAGGATCTAGCCCTTTAGGCTTAAGTGAGGGGTACAACTGCCGTGTAAAAGGACGGCTACTCTTCTTATTCATTCATATATTTTCGTCTCAACATATAGGAAATAATTAAAAGAAAAATGCTTTACTTCATTATAATACAGATGTCCAGCATGTACCACATTACTTGTGGTAGTTTTACAGTTATGTATCATAGACTGCATCACTCTCAGATTAGTCACTTTTTTAGGTCAAATGTATACTTAATGGGGTTTCATTAAAAAAGTGAAGACACAAGAGTGTAACATATGTGCTAGAATGCCTTAACAAGCCACAGAATACAGTATATTGATTTACAGAACGATTCAATAATCCCATGCCTGTTTCACAAGTGCAAGCTGCATCTGTCCTATTCTCTTTCCATTCTCCTTCATCTCCCTGACTATATCTTATATCACTTCTTTCATAGTGCCCCTACACTTCACATTGTTTTATGCCCTCTTCACACCTTTGCACTTCCTCTGAGCCCCTCATTCCTGCTGTCTTTTTCTTTTCCACTTCACTCCACTTCCATCCTCTCACACAAACACATCTCAGCTAACCTCCAGCACTTCCCCAACAGTCTCCGTAAGGCAGACTTTGTTTTTCAGTGTTAATTGGCCTGACCCCCCTCCCGTTTTATGTGTCCATATATGAATTATTCCATGGTCAAAGGTCAAAGAAGCTGCAAGTCTGGGACATCAAGAAACTGCTGTTCACAAACACTGAAGCAGGATTACAAACTTCACTTTGAATAATTGCAAGCATGAATAACCTACAAAACATTTTTGTTTGATTACTAATTTCTTAAATTTAGTATTCTATTTTAATTATTTTAACCTTCATAATGATATGTTTATGAATTTTCATTTAGAGCCACCTTGAACACCATTTCTGATTGATTAAAATTCATCATGCAGCTTTATTTAATTAAAGCTGCTTTAAGTAATTTAACAGCAATGGGGACAAATAGAGTAAAACTCACATCATGTTGGAAGTGTGTTTCTCATCACCTTACATATGTAAATAATGACTTGCAATTTGGATGTTATTTCAGAAAATGATATATTTGCCTCAGAACTCATTAAGTTATTATGGCTGTATGCTGTGTTTGTGAAGACATGTTTAGTTTTTTTGTTTTTTTGTTTTTTTGTTTTTTCTGAATAAGAAGGTCTACAACTGTATTCTCCTGGATTCTGTAAATGTTGCCCCCTCTCTCGGATTCTGTTTTTGATTTTTATGGACAGGATCTTGGCCCAGTCATGGTGAGTAGAATATCAAGTCTGAGAACTTCATAATTGTGTCGCCTATTGCAAATTATGTCTTTATGTTCATGAGTAACTTAAGCACCCACTTGAGCAGTTTGTAGCGGAGTGAAAAGGTCAATGTAGGAATCAGCATCTCCAAGTCATAAGCCAAAGTTTGTTATTGGAAAACGGTAGATGCTCCGCATGGGTTGGGATTGTGTTTCTGGTCCAAGCACAACCTGCTTCTGCAAGTCACATTAGAAGGAACTTGTCTTCACTTATTATTATTTATGACTTTTTTGCAGTAGTTATATGGTTGACTCACTGGAATAATGTAACATTTGTTCTGGTCACAGTTAATTGAGGAAAAATTCAAATAGTCTGCTGGACAACATTGTACGAGACAATGAAAAAAATAATCTCTGCGCATGAAATTTAAGAAAACTTTTTATCTACACACATTTATATGTATTTTTTTTACAGTTTATACCATTTTAATTATTATCATTCCATCATATAATCTTACTTCCTTTTCTTGCCATGTGCTTCTCTAACAATGTGTCGGATGAGAAAGAGAAAACACTTTTTGTCCATTCTGGTTGGTTGCCATGATTTGAAGAAATATGCATTGCAATGAACCCAAAGCACTATCAATGTAATAAAGTTCAGCTAGCTTGTGTCGATCTGTTCTCATTCAGTTAACTGTCAAATTTGACACATCTTCTAAAGTAACTCAACTTAATGCAAAAGAAATTTGCAAAAAGTAAAATACCTGCCTGGCTACGCTGTCTTCCCCAAAGGGGGAGCATCCCAATTCAACCCCCTGTGTTGAATAAATAATTCCCCCGATTAAGTTATGCTCCTTTTGAGCAAAAACTCCCCCCTTGTCAAAAATATACTACCTAGCTTCCCCAAAAATGTATCCAGTTCTTCCTCTCACAATGGTATCTGTAGGTATAAAATCAGGAAATAATAAATGAAATAGTTTTTGCTTTATCACAATGAATTCTACAATTTCTAGCGGTTTTCATGGCCTGAGGCCTCAGTCGGGTGTTGTCTCGATCCTCCTTGTTGTCTTCTTATCTGGCGAAATATGCCACCACACAGTTTCCACATCTCATTTATAGCTCAGCATGAGCAAACTGATCCCGTTTGTGCTGTGTAGACATGGCTTTTCTCTATGCAATAATTCTCACTCTATCAGCGGCCGTGTTCCTTTTTGGATGACACTATTTCAAATTTATTAAGCCACCATTTGTTTTAGAGAGTCTGCAATTTAAAGTGCCGGCTGCTGTTTCCTCACATCTTTGTACTCTCTCCGTGTGCCTAGTCTACGTGTTCACAGCGGTGTTGCAGCAAGCATGACTTTGTCTCTGAGCCTCTAATATACAGCCTTCTGTGCTCTCCACTGTGCAAATGTTTGTGTGTGTGTCTGTGTGTGTGTTCTGTTGAAGTCCTCTCTTCACTCTCTGCCAGAGTAACTCAGCCCAACTGAGTTCATTCAACTCATCAGCACCCTCCCAACACACCCTGCAAATCAAGCAGAGGCAACAATTGTTTACTGTGTGACAATACACAACAAACTTAATAAGCAATATGATTCAGCAAATAAAAGCCTAAGTTTGCAACTCTGACTATGGTCTTGGTCTACACTTTCATAATTGACTGTTTAATCCATTCCATCCAGTTTCAACCCATCAAATTTCTGAATGATTTCTGTTTTTTGCACTCTAACCAGACACTGGACCACAATTATTGTAAAATGTAGAGATACAAAGAAATCTTTTTTGGGGATATTTGCCCCTCAGCAGCCATTCTTTACTTTAGTCATAGGTTGTGCTACTTTTTGCCACGCAGGAGAAATATTTATAATTCCCCGAAACGTAGGAGTTATTATCGAATTGTCATGGCCGTGTCCGCAGATTAGTCGTGTTAATGCGATAACTCAAAAAACCATTTGATGGATCAATTTCAAATTTTATACGTAGATAAAGTGTAGTGCAAGGAATAACTGGATTGATTTTGGGAAAGGTCGGTTGTATATTTCTGACTCTGGGGAGCTTTATCTCAAAAAGTTTTCAGACCATGTTTTAGTCAAAATTTGGTGAATAGGAATTGACACAAGGAGATCTCTCTTGTAAATATTATATTTTACTCTAATATATCGTATTTTATTCTCGAGGAGCTTTTTCCATAAAACACTATCTTTCAGACATAACTTCCTAACCGTTGGTCCAATTTAGTCCAATTCTTGTAACCTTTATGTGTAGATTCTGATTCATCCAGGTCGTGTATTAACATGACCTGGAGGAATGTGGTTGAAGATGTTTGAACAGTTCTTATCACGCCCAGCTCTCTTTTAGGCTCCCCACCATTTCTCTCAATCAATTCCTACAAAGCACCCAAACAATCTGGTTCAGAGTTCCTGTGGGTAGGCATTATAGTGAGAATGATAACACACATACATTTCCCTTTCTTTCTGTCAACCTCTCCATCCACACAAACTTTTGCTAAGCACTGCATATCACAGAGAAGTAGAACCACAAAGTATGTGGTTTCCCTCAGACACCCAGTGGCATGGAACCCTCAGCACTTTCTCCACAGGAGTGTGACACTCACCCACTGATACTGTTTTAATGTTGTTGCGTTTGCTATTAGTGTGTTTCAAATCTCAACCATGCAGTACCCCATTGTTTCTCAAATGAGTGTACACATACCGGGGGTACATTGGAGTATTGCATGGGGTACCTAAAATTACAATTTTCTTTTGAATGCGAGTTTGAACACATAATTTTGCATAAATTCTTTACTAATGTATTATAGCAAGTTGACAAATATAGAAAGCTTTCTTGGAAATATGCAAGTTCAATAAACTTACCTATATATTAAGTGTTGCAATATTAACTTGGCCTATGCTTTTTGTCCCCGACACCAAAGGTATATCCCTGAAAAGACCCCAATCCAATGCGTTTTAGAAGCAATCCCAATGATCGAACACCTTAAATTAGATGGGAATTTTGTGCCCGGTATTTTACATAAGAAATGGTGTGTAAAATATGAACTCATAGAGTAAAACAAGATACATGATAAAATTTGCTCTAAATTTGGCTGGTGGTTATGAAGTTATCTCTGAAAGACAGAGATTTTGTAAAAACGTTCACTCTAGTGAGTTAAATATTAACTTTTACAAAAAACACAATGTACAAGATAGAGCTCCTTTAGTAGATTCACATGCGCCAAATTTGAGGTAAATCGGACCAATGGTTGAGAAATTATTGCCTGAAAATGTTTGCCGATAAAGCACCGTCTAGTATTGGAAATATTCATCCAAACTTTCCCCAAATCACTCTATTTCTTGCTCACACTGATGTATAAGTTGTTATGAAAAATTAAAATGATCTATATAATAATTTCAGTTATCATGATAACATCACGATAACTCAGAAACTATTGCGACGATGACGATTCTATAATATCCCTGACTTTTCGTGGCTGTACTGTAACGCGATTGTTAACAGCCATGAACTACAAACAACAAACATGATCAACATTCACAACCTATGCTCCAAGGGGTAAAAACAATATCATTATAGGTATTTGAATATATATATAATATATAAGGTTTGAATTTACAGTTTGGAGCCAAAAGTGGCAGAGCCGCAAAGTCGGATTGCAGTTAAGTCACTCTTCAATGTCTGGCGATGGTAGATGAGGGTGCAGGGGGCTGGCTTCAGCAGGGATTTTCTACTGCCGATGATGACTGAATGCAAGGCATGTGTGAAGCCAAGCCTGCTGCCAGGATTGTGTGTCTACCCCCACTGACACACCCGCACTCTGAGGAGAGCGACAAAGGAGGAGGACGAAGCAGGGAAAAAAACACTGAACGGTTGAAAGTAACGTCTGAGCCGTGACGATATTTCAAATGAGTTACTTAACTGAGAAACAATAAAACAAAAGGGGCACACTATTGAAAAAAGGTGTGTAGTATACTATCTTTAAGCGATATATTTTCTTGTATAGCATGTGTAAATAGGCCGTGTAGGGAGGTCTCCAATTGTACGCTGTGACACTGCACCTTCTGGATCCGATGTATGCAAATGTATTTAACTTTACATTTAGTTCAAATTTAATCCAAATCATACAGATTTAATACATTTTTGAAAATAATTTGATCGAAGTTGATTTTTAAATGATGTCCCATCCCATATTTGGTTAATCATAAATACTATAGTTTAGCTGTGGAACTTTTCCAACAACTTTTAAATAAGAAAGTTAAATGATAAGACAGTCACGTTGCTGATTGTGTGGACTTCCATCTATCTGTTAACACTTCAGGAGAGCAAACATACTTAGTGCAATGCTCTCTATCTACTCCATGCTGATGTGAAAAGTTTATACTGATTAAAACTCTTTGTGTGTGTGTGTGAGAGGGTGTGTGAATGTGAGCACATTTATGCAGAGAGTGTGCAAACATGGGAACAGATAAGTGGGATATCCAGTGAGAGTGGGAATGAGACTAATTGGCCAGTAATATAATCTGTGGTTTAATTACTCACACAGATATTTGGCTTGTCTGAGGTAGAAATCTGAGCCCTGGAAAACTCTGTTCAAGGTCATAAATGTACTACAGCAGTTAGACCGCAGTACTTGTTTTTTTGTTGTTTATGCATATATCAGTAACGAGGTATGAAACAAAATTTGTTACTTAATTTTTAATGTTATTTTTTAATGTATGGGGTATGACCCTATAGATTAGGAATATATATTTATATTTTCTCTTTAATACCATAACTCGTTTGTGGTATTATTTGTGGGTCATTTTTGTTGAATCAAAAAATATACATTTACATACACAAATGAATTATGGATTACTGTTGTTCACAATACAAAAGAGAAAACAAAAAAAGAAATGAAACACTATTTGTTTTCACACTCAAAGTAATTTATTTCCACGAGCATATTTCATTTTATGTTTCTGCATTTTAATTATGACTCAATTATAATGGAAAAATTACTCTTAAATAAATTAAGGGTGTTCAAAAGCACTAGATCATTTTATATTAGCAATTGGCCCAGTTCGCCTGATGTACAGTCTACTGCGTCAGTAATGTTAAAACCTCAATCACATGAACATATGAACTTTTAGGTATTTAAAATGTATGAACTAGTACTTGGTAGGATCGGAATAATTTCATTTTACAAATCAACGACATTCTGAGTTTTCTGGCCATTTGTGAGTGTGTAAGTAGCCACCAGATTAAAAACAACATAAGAATCACAATAATACATAGGATTACCATATATCTATATATCTATATATATATATATATATATATATATATATATATATATATATATAAGTACAGGGTGGGAAGTGCCAATTTTGTCCAAACTTGCCTTACCTTCTTCTCCCTCGCCATCACACAAGCCCTGCTTTCCTTTCCTGAGTTGTCGGATGGTTTGCCAGAACTTCTTTGATGCCGATTGTAATTCATTCTCCATGGCCTCCCCGAAATCCTCCCATACCCAGGTTTTTGCTTTCCACAACTGCGAAAGTTGTGGCCCTTTGGTCCCTTGGTACCTGTCTGATGCCTAACCAAGTCCAAAGTGCCTCCTGCTTCAGCTTAACAGCTTCTTCACCGCTGGTAGACAAGTTGATGCTATGTTTACCATCGAATTCACAAATACGATTTAGATTAAAATGTTAAAAATGAGTTTGTGAGAGGGGTACTTTCTTATTGTATGCACATGCATTAACCCTCTTTGCCCCATTTAGCAGGAGTGAAATAAAATATAGTATTATCTACCTGTGAATGCTGTGTCTGATTTATCTGGCTTGGTAATATTTTGTCTTAGCCTTTTGTCTTATCTTCATTAAATTCTTGCAAGTTTTTGAAACAAATAACTCCTTTTATGCATCTTGAACACAAGCAACAGCTCTTGCTGTCTCTCTTTGAGGCTTATTTCCCTCTTTTATACAAATCCATGATCTTATGGCAGCTTTTCGCAAAATTATCTGCATATAATAAATATTTACCTCAATTATATGATTCTAAATTAAAATAAATATTTGCCACTCTATGTTCTCCAAGAAAAGACTAACCTGAAACAGAAAACCTGCTTGTGATGGTCAAAAACCTGTAAATGTAAATTCTTATTCCTTCCATGGCATCATTACCTCACATAACACAGCAACTCATCCTAACTAAAGGTAAAATAATCCTGCAGCTACTCCTGCTGCCTATGAGCACTTTTAGCACCTCACAGTGAGCTGAAACAAAATGTTGTCACAATATGTTGAGAGTCTGATTTATAGGGCAGTATTCTATATATATACATAGATATATATATACAAAGACAACATTGATCTGATAACCTTCACCAGGAACTCCATGCAACTGTGGAAAACCAACCTCAAGACAACTCTAAGGCCATTGTCACCATCGAGTCACCATCAAATGCAACATATACCAGTTGATGCACTGTCCCTGCTGCTGTTCTGCATTGGCCTGAACACCCACAGTTGGATCATGAAAAAGAATAGATATAAAATACAGGTTCAAAAGTGGATCGACTATCAGCCACCTCCTGTACATGAATTACATCAAGCCGACGCCAAGTGTGAACAAGAAATTGCCTCACTGATTCACCACAAGGATTTACAGCGAAGACATTTAGATGTCTTTCGGCCTGGACTAGTGTGGCCATATGCTGTCAAGGAGAGGGAAAGTGATCCGAACCGAAATGGTGGATACATGTAAGTGTGTATATATATATATATATATATATATATATATATACACATATAAACATATCTACTCAAAGACAGGTTAAATTTATTTGTGTTTTGAATTTGCGCATTAACTGAAGGACAGCTGTTCTAGTGGAAATCCCTTTCAAATCTGAAGGACACAGGAGTCATGGGCAGGCCAGTTGGGCCGGGCCCACCCACTTGAACAGCCTTCCCTACACATATATTTTCTTTCTGTTATCACAAGTAAAGCCTGGACACATTGCAGCAGCCCATTTTTTGTTGGTCAAAGCACATACATAACTGCTGTCAGTCTGCAGAAACTGTTGTTCAATAACATAGCCCACAGCTAAATCCAATCATCGTTATGGAACAACATACTCATAAATACGTTCATACGTCTGCAGAATGATGTCAGTTTCCATCTATGTACAATAGTTCGTACAGCCAAAACTGTTGAACCAGTAAACAGGTGTTAATGTTGAGGCTAATGGGTATATGTACCAGCAGTTTTTCAGAGCTGCTTATGTTTTTCCTTTTGAGAATAAAAGACCGCAGAAGGTAATGCCGACAAGATGGCCACATCTCTTCATATCACTTATAAATAAATCATTACTGTTGAGGAAAACGTTGATGAACTGACAGCATACAAGGTGAGGTTGTCTATCTTGGCCTCAGACACCAAACAAATTCCTTCTCTTAATGTGAAAATCCAGAATTAAATATTATTATTCCAAAATTGATGGAAGTATTTTTCTATGTGACCAAATCATAAAAAACAAAAAAGTGATAATATTTATACTTTCCTTCATGAAATTAAGAAACAGCTGTATATTAACGGAGGATTACTCCTGCTGGAGGCACGAGGGAGAGAGGGAGAGAAAAGGCGATGACAACACCAAGAATACCTTATTGATACCTCAGAGTGGTATTGCTTTGACTAATATGATATCATTACGACGTTATCTAACAATAACTTATCTAGGGAAGCAGTGTTGTTTGGTAGTTTTGCCAGAAATGTTAGGTTAACATCAATGCAATCCGAAGTAACATTAAATAGCAGAAATTCCTCATCACGCAATTCTCCGTAAAAACCCAAATCCACACCACGGTCGCTGATATTCTTTCATTCATTCTTGCATTAAAAGTGAAATCGATGGCTCTGATCTACGTTTCTAATTGCGGGATTTATCCTTGTAATCTGTGTCTTCAATGTTATCCAGGGTTTTTTGTAATTAGTTTCTCTTTTCAATCTATCAAGTTTCCTGACAGCATTGCTTGTAGATTTCATTATTTCTTACTTTCCCTCTAAATTCTTAGAGGGTTTGTATTAAAAACAAATACTGCTGCCATCTAGATCTAGAGTTGTTCTTCAGGGGTTTCTTCGCAGACTTGATGAAAGCCCAGTTGGGTTAGCCGCATAACGCCTAGTGGGGACTCCCACCCCCGTTATTCCAGTGGGTGTTGGGAGTACAACATGAGGTGTATAGTCTGTTTGTAGTCTTGTGCTAAACTTCAACGCTGAGTTCTGAAAGGCTTATTCTTACCCCCTTGCAAGGGAATGGCATTTATATCGGAATGATAAGATTCAGATTAGGTTTTTAATCCATTTAAACCCACTTTTTGTCGGAGCAAATGTCAGCCATGTCTGAAATGCATTCAGACAGGCTACATGGTGACTCAAGTCAGTCGGACAGTTGCTGAAACTAGAGAAATCTTTCTTCTCTGTTTCCAAAATTCATTTTTTTACTTTATTCTGAAAAATAAGGCTGCCAGTGTGTACCACGCCTCCCATTCGATGTAAAATGGGATTGGCACCAGATCCCGCAACGGGAACGGGATTAGCGGATAAGGTTGGTGAATGAATGAATGAAGAATAAAGTTCCTTTTTTTTTAAATTAAAAGCTTATTTCCGATAGCTCAGGAGACTAAGAATATTAATTTAAAATATTTGTCAACAAATGCATCTTAAATGCTTGGTTGACCCTGAGAGATGACTATATGAGTGAGGAATTTTCATTGTAGATTCTTGTGAATGTATGCAGAAGTACAGTGTATAATACATATTAAAGTGAAAGCAACCTTGAATTATTATTGACAGTAGACTTTGTTGCTAGTTGTATAGAGCTGCAGTGTTTGGTTATTGGTCTGTTCTGCTTATGTGTGGTGTTTATTTTATGAATTTTAGTCAGTGTAATAAACACAAACTCCAAAACATGGGCATGTAATTAAAACATGTCAATATATTATTAATTCCATATCATTCAAGGTTAAACTCTGATCTAAATCTGAATTTGTTTTGTATTGTATTTAAAATTGAAATGTGATTGAACTCCCACTTATTGTTGTGTTCGTTGTTATTAGTCATGGAGTTCCTGTTTGACCTTGCCAATCGATTGTTGGGGTTATTGCAGCAACATTTTGTCCCAAATAAACGCACAGGAACATTAGTATTCATAAGGACACGTCTCTTCATCCTTTAAAGTTCTCCTTCATGCCATTCAACAGTGATTGACGTACAGTCCTATATTGGACTTGTTGTAGTCAACAGACAATGATCATATAATAAGTCAAAGTCAACTGTTACACCGTGTATACATAGTTTTGTTGAGAGAGTCAGATGGAGATTAATGCTAACATCATCCTGGTTAGATGATATTGCTAATATTTATGAGGTGTAACAGGCTATTAACTCCCAATAACCAAGGTAAACACCAGTGGCCAAGTAAATTCAATTAACGAAGGTTGATTGGGGCATAGTCCTCGCTTTTCACCTGTGACAATGTTGACTTACTTAACCCAGTCAGTTTTTTTTTCTTAATGATGCGGCAAGATCGGTATATTCATTCATCGTTGTTTCAATTAGGAAGGTATCATCATGCCTCATATTTTACTATTATTAGAAAGTACTATTACTATTTTAACATTTATTGTATGTGTCTGGTCGTAATGTTAGGACACAACCCAGGATGAAGATGGATGGATGGATGGACAGATGGACAACAGGAACAGCTGTCTATGGATGTGCACAATATCTATAGATCTCTGTATTATCACTCCCTCATGAATCAGAATCAGAATCAGAATCAGATTTATTGGCCAGGTATATGCATACATGGAATTTGACTCCGGTTAACTGAGCTCTCACAGTGAGAACGTGATATGAATAATTTTAAATTAAATGGACAACGCAGCAACAAATATACAAGCTATAAACAAATGGAAATGTTCTTGTGTACAGGCTATATACATTTAAATATATACGTAGTAATATGTATATATAAATATATATGACAGAACAAATGTGATGAAATATCACGGTGTCTCATGCAGTTCATAAACCTTAGGAATATTTCCAACAGGAAATAAAGCTCCAGGATTTAAAGGAGCATTTCAAATGATTTCAGAAAAGAACTGGACATTTTACTGATTAAAATATATTTAGATTTCCTTGATGTAGAAAACTGTTATGCGTGTGAACCTTTGCAGAAGTGAGTATAGTGAAAAATGTGACCTTTGTTGAATATTCAGGTCACTGAGAATCTGTCATGGTAAATTGTTCTCATGAGATCCTGAAACATTTATCAGAACAATTCAACATTTTACCTTCAGAGTTCTGCCACTGAGGAAGCATTTAAAGAAGCCACAGAAGAGCAGTGTTTGATGAATAATTTAAAGGACATTCTAAGGATGTAGGAGTTTTTTTTTTTGCACTCTATACTCAGAGCGTATGGGGAAAAAAACATAAATCTCTAATGGCTGACTATCAAACGAAAGGAATCAAATCTACAAGCATAACAAAAGGTTTTCTTGGTAAGTTTTTCATTCCTTTGGGAGAAATGCACAAGTTGGTGTGTTTGTGTGTGTGTTTAACACACGCTCCTTTTCTCTGTTGGAAAAAGATGAAGGTGAGGAAGAAACAGGTAGGAGGAAGCTTTGTGATCGTGTGCTGTTCATTCACTTTTTCACACTATCATTGTGATTTTTGAAATTCTCCTCAGTTATAAAATCAGTTTTCAATTAAATGAATAATTGTACAATAAATAAAATACTTCCAGCCAAACTTAACGGTCAATATGGTTCAAAGGAGTATACATGTATCTGGGTATTTCAATAAGAAGATAACCTTTTGATTGACAATTTTTCTGTCTTAAGAAAAATAGAATTGATATCAATACACTTTTCTTCTTCCATCATATCCCTGTATGCCACAAATATATGTTAATAAATCACTCTTCTCATTATACTGAGATGAAAAAGCAGAATCAATAATAGGATTATGTTCACAAATCATTTGTTTCAACGGAATACATCCTTTTTCCAGTAAGACAGATCTACAAGCAGTTGACAGGTGATTTTACAACATGTTGAAAAATTCAGTCTGATCAATATTTGTGTCACTATCCAGATATTAAGAATATATCATCAACACGTTAAGAGAGAACAAGCTGTGCAACATTAAACTTCTTTCAAAACAAATTCACCAATTCATTCATCAATTTTGTAAAACCATAAGAAATTGACTCCAGATATTTATCGCTTTGGGGGACAGACTGAGGTTCTTTGGAGGACAGCCTCAGTTAAGCTTGAATTATTCATATAGGAACATGTGACAGGTATGGTTTTCCTTCATCTCTTCCTCACTGTGGTCCCTCAATCAGGTGTTCCACCTGCACTTTGATTGGAGGTAGTGTTGCGCAGCGACATACCTGGATCCGTGTCCTGCCATCCCGTGTGAGGTCCTTCCTCTCCTTAGAATATGGCACCTGTGTTGGTTGCATGGTGCTCGGCTTGGCGTGGTAAAAGCTTCAGTTCGTCATATGTGTGTATGCCTCACGCTCAGCTCTCCCAAATACTGAGGTATGAACCTTTGTTGTACTGTGTGTAGCCATTTGCTGGCGTGTTTAATTGGTCATACACCTGTTCTGCTTCTGTCCTCGCAACATGGCTGGCTCATCTGCAACTCCGCAAAGTAATTTGTTTGTACGTTGAGCCACTGTTATACAGCATTCTTTCCCTGACGTATACTGGCTCAAGCCATCTTTCCATTTCATTCAGCTTTCACTCTAGCTGAAATCGTTATTTGTTTCGCTTTATACTGATGTGTGAGTTCTGCATCTATAAGTCCCCACTTGCTGTATGGAAGATTGTGCCTCAGTTCTCGGGACATCACTTAAATTCGTTTTTAATATAATTGTATTTCCCAATTAGTAACTTTAGTATCCTCTGCACTTTTATTGGCACGATGCCCTCCATCACTTCCTGGTAGAGCGGCCCTCTCTACATAATTTGTCACTGATCAGACAACCCTGTTTCGCTCAACAATCTTGCCACCAATGATCCGCTGATCGAGTTTTAACGGGTTCAGCACACATATGTTGAAATAAAAGGTCCCGTTCGTCCTAATTTTGTACCGTTTCTCAAATTTAAAAATTCTAACTTGTGGATCAGGTGTCATGGTAGGATTTATTTCTCAGCATTAATTATTTTCGGTTGATTTAGAATGTTATGTATTTTATATATTTTGGATAACTCTAACATATTCTCATTTGTATGTAGCATGATTTTTAAGCTTTCATCTCTCTGGCAGGACAGGAGCTGTGGGCTTAAGTGGGAGGCAGTCTGTGTTGGTTCCCCTCAAAGATCCCCCTTATTACAGAGAGCTCAGGTTTTTCCTTGGATTCAGTGTTTACTGGTGGTGTGTAGTTTCAGGATCCCTAAGCCTTTTTTTCCCATCTGGAAGGCCCCAGCCATGATCCTAGCTTTTTTGTGGATTAATTTGTTGAATGAAATTTAGACCTTTTACAATCGCGTTTTTGGCCTAATGTCTAGCCAAAGCTGTGGCTTCTTTGAACTTCCCGGCCTGAGTAAATTATCAATTGTCTAAATATTTCCAGGGGCGAAATTCTCCAGGTGGCTTTGGTCGAGGCCCACACAACCATCCTCATCTCCATGTCTTGCAAGGAAAGCATCACAAGTTATGGGTTGGACCTATGAGTGGTACCACTGTATATACTGAAGACCTGTACCATTTTTTCAACAGGCACAAGGTGCAAGGCACCTCCACAATTTCTTACTGCAAGAGCAAGACAAAAAAATAAAAATACCCCCCCCCCCCCCCCACACACCCCCGGCGACACGGACAATAAAGGAAGCAGAGCAGAGCAACTTTGAACTATTTAGCCCAAACTCCTCCGCCCTGCTCTGCACAAAGTGGAAGCTCAGAGTAAAAAAACACATATTAACTACACTTCTATCTCTACATCTTTGCTTAGCTAATTGAGAGAGGAGTGAGGAGTGGAGAGAGCATGGAAAGAGAGAAGAGGAGTAGGTGAAAGGCTCGAAGCGCTGAGTATAAGATCATTTCTCTCACGGTCTGATACTGGGCATGTGAGGCTTTACCAGTTTTTTCTTCCTATAATTACCTGTAAATGTGTGTATATATATAACAATGTTATTATAATGTTATTGTTTTTGTTTTTCTCTTTCTTGGAAGTAAAAGCTTTCTGAGAAGTGAGAGTTAAAAACTTACAGGAAATGGCTAAAGCAAAAATAGTCTGTCCTTTATGACACCCATCACTTTTTCCAGATCTCCAGACTGGAGTAAACAGGATGAACAGGAAGGGTCTGCCACGAGGTCAAACCCAGATTCTATATGTGTCATGTTTATACACTCTAAAAATTGATTTATGGGGTTAGTACTTATAACTTAAAATCAAGAGTATTCCCGTCATAAAAAATTAGGTTTGCTACATGTACACGTTATCGTAAGTTGATAACTTATTTGAAGGAGTTGGTCTAAATGAAAATAAAGAAAACAGTCTAAACTCAGTAATATATCGATTTTGAACCAACATTTCTGCCTTATCTTATGTTTTTTTTAAGTTTGGGCAACATGAATATCCACTAAGCCTACCTTCAAAGCAGAGCTGAAGTCTGACTTGCCCAGACGTTGTTCTGCCAGACCACACAATGTCACAAAAAATGGAAGGAAGCTGACAAAGGACGGGGAGAAACAGGATTTTCCACATAATATACATTATGGTTTGATGAGTAGAAATTTACATTGTTTTATTCATAACAGTTAATAACTACCAACACACAGAACAATAAATTACTCTTTCACATCATTGAAAACTTTTCATGAGCTAATTCAGCAGTGCTAATATTTAAGCTGGTAGAGTTTAAGCTAGCTGGTGTCCTAAGTTTGGACCCTAAGTTAGTCTTTTTTATGCTTTGTTTTAACAATGAAAGGCTGAATGAAATGGATGGTGTTAATTGACACTGAATTTCCATATCAGTAGTTGTAACTCTGCAAAGATAAGACAATAAGCGTTTTGCTTCTTCTGTATTTTGATGTTTAAGTCTAAGAATTATTATGAGGGCAAAGTTGCTTAATTAAGCTGCAGCGAAAGAACTGTGTCCAGGTACAATTTCAAAACGTTGGCAAAGATGGGAACACCATTTTGTTGAAACGCCACATAAAATAGAATTTTGCTATTTTGGTTGTTATCTGCTGATACTTAAGCACAATTATAATATTAATAATAATAACAATACATTTAATTTATAACGCACTTAAGGGATAATATCTTTGATTTGGCAACATCAACTAACATTTAGAAATTTCTCTTACATTAAACATAGGCAGTTGGCACATTTTTTTATTTGGTTGGCAATCAGTAAAATAAGTCTTCACATTTTTGTTCTCTCAATTTGCCAAACAAGAAAGATGACTTTCACATTAGGACAATTATATTAATTTGATGAGGATTTAATACCAGCTGATAAGACTAGATTATAAGACTGTATAGTTGCAGGATGTTGGAAGGTGCAAAACAGCCGAATCAAACCATGATGATGTTGTGTGTTGGAAGAGCAGGGAGAGAGAATCTGCAGTATGGCTTTAAGAACAACATGGACTCCTGGATCCCACAGTTGTTCCAGGTTACCCAATGATGGATATACATTCAAAAGGTTTGCCGGTGACCAACAATAAGATGTATACTTGTCGGTTAATAGTATTGCAGGCTGTAGAACTCTGATGGAAAAGCGGCGAACAGACAACGCCAGGGTCTACTCCCTTCAGCGTCCAGACTGATACTGACTTACTTTAACTACTCAACTTAGTTAAATATCCCACTGTCCTCTCTCCTAGACAACTCTATACCTTTACTGGTATGTCATCAGTACCCACCAAGTTGTCATTCTTCATCCTGCTCTCACATCATCCTTATTAATCATTTAGCTCCCTGGTTTTTACATCTCACAAACCTACAACCTTCTGTGTCTAATTTTCTCCATTCATCATTCCTTCAAAATACTCTTTACATCATCCCATCATACTCTCATCACTTATTAGTACATTTCCATCTCTGTACTTAATCACCCATATCTGCTGCACATCCCTCCCATCTTGATCCCTCTGCTTTTTGAATCGGTACAAGCTCCTTTCTCCTTCCTTAATGTCCAACTTCTCATACAACTCGTCATAGGCCTCTCATTTAGCCTTTGCCACCTCACTCTTCACAGTGTGCCGAATCGCTTTATATTTCTGCCTACTTTCTTCATCTCTCATGCGATCCCTCGTATTCTTTGTCAACCTTTTAATGTGTTTTCTTTTCAGCACTGCCTTATTCCACCAAAAAGTCTCTTTATCTTCTTTCCTCTGTCCAGATCACACGCCAAGCACCTTCTTACCTGTCCCCTTTATCACCTTTTCTGTTGTTACTCAGTCATCCGTCAGTTCTACAATACAACCCAGAGCCTGTCTCTTTTTCACCCTGAAATGCATCCTACATACTACCATTCATACTGTCTTGCTAAGTTCTCCCATGTCACCAACTTACAGTCGCGAATATCTTTCAGGTTGCATCTTCTGTATAGTATGTAGTCCAACTGCGTGCTCCTACCTCCGCTCTTATATGTCATCCTGTGCTCTTCCCTCTACTTGAAATACGTGTTCACCACCTCCTCATCTCCTCTGTTCCTTTCACCAACATGATAATTTAAGTCTGCACTCTCTCTTCCCTGGGAACACTCTCCATCACTTTATCCAGCTCACGCTAGAAATTTTCTTTGTCTTCCAATGCGCTGACAACGTTCAACATTACACGTTCAATTTCTATCTTCATACTCATCACTCTGTGTGACACTCTCTTCACCTACAGAACACTCTTCCAGAAGTCCTCCTTCAGCATCCAATAGTTGAATCATTTCCACTGAACCCAACTGATACGGTTTGGACATCATTTTCATGTTTTGCATATTGATAAGGCATAGGTTTTATGTTGGATGCCCTTCCCTGACACAGCCTTTCCCATTTATCAGGGATTGGGACTGGCACTAGAAGTAGACTGGCTTGTGACCCCTTTTTGGCTTAGTTAATATTGATCAGCTATTACTAACACAAAATCAAACAATTCTTTTTGAAAAGCTTAACAAACATTTGTGTAATTTTTTCCAAAATGAACACAAGCTATTACAGTGTTAAAACTATTCAATTTGTTAATGGAAGGTGTCTGTAGTGCATGCAGAGCACCGTTTCTCTGCTTTGATCTACTGCAAACTAACGTATTCCCAAATGTTTTGAGGCTTATGTAGATGGTTTTCAGCGGACAGTAGTCGGCTTTACTTTGCAAATGTGTGCTCTTATGATGGACCGTACTCAAGGAGTTGGATAATTCTATGAATGTAGTAGTTAAATGGCGTATTTAGAGTTGATTATGAGAAAAATCTAAAATGTCTAGTATTGAGCTAATCAAGCATTACTGCAAACAGCGGACAAATAATATATGTTGGAATTACAATTTGGTTTGAATGATATAGCTTCCGCTTTAGATAAAATTTATACTAAATTGACTTACGCATATAAAATAGATCCATGCATCAAAAATCATTTAAGAATAATAGAGAAGTACCTCTAATACACACCTTTAACGAGTATTACAGCTTTAACAGGTACAGGTACAAGAGTTGGTAAATAATGATCTTAGGTTTGACTTGCATTCAAGTGCAATTTTGTTGGAAACATCAACACATAGCAAGCTGGACCACTAGTCTACATTTGTCATTCCGCTTCTCAGTGTAAAAGTTTCTTATTTTAACATTTTTGTGGATAAATTCCAGTTCAGTCAACAGCAACAGACACATTGTGCTAAAAAGAGCTATTAATGGAAGTATTGTAAGATATAGCTGTCTTATAGAGCCAAATATGCAGTGTAGAATAGGTATTCCTTAATAAATTGAAAATAGCGAAGATTAATTTGGCTACAAAAACAACGCATTTTACTAGCATTTACCTCATTATATGTTATCTGCTCTGTCCAACAAATTACCTACTGAGTGCAAAGCCACGAGAGAGAGAGAAGGATTTTCTCATTTAATTTGACAGGAATAAGGCATTTTCCAAATGTTTATTCCATTTTCATACAAGAGTAACTGTAGCAGAGGAAAATAAATAAATTTTTTTTTTTTTTTTTCCTTTACTGATGTTGTGTGTTGGAAGAGCAGAGAGAGTGATTAATCTGCAGCAAGGCTTTGAGAACAACAGGAACTCCTGGATGCCACAGGAGTTCCAGGTTACCCTATCAGACATGTTCGGGAAGACACGGGTTTCTAGTATGTCCCCACCAAAAGGAACCCGGTGGACATAAAAACAGTATTCATATTCGGACACTTTTAAACATCTTTCGCATTTCACATTTTGTCTCCAAGGCGTCTAACCTTGGCTGTCGCTCTGATGTTCTTGTTTCTAATCCTGCCCATCCTCGTCACAGTCCCTTAACCATACAGGAGAGCTGGTCTGACTACTATCTTGTAAACCTTTGCCTTCACTCTTGCTACTACTCTTCTGTTACAGATAACCCCTGACACTCTTCTCAACCAACTCCATCCTTCTGCACTCGCTTCTACACCTTTTTTTTTGCCTTCCCCATTTTTTGCTCTTAACAGTCGACCCAAAGTAATTAAACTCATGGACCTTCTTCATCTCTACTCCGTGCACGCTTACCGTTCCACCTGTTTCCACCTGATTAATTCGGCAAAAAATATATAAATATATAAAAAATATAAAATATAAAAATATTCTTTGGAACATCTGCTCTGCCCAACCAATGACCTACTGAGATCACATCCACGAGAGAGAGAGAACAATTTCCTTATCTAATTCGAGAGGAGTGCGTGCATTTTCAAAAAGTTTATTCTCTTTTAATGCAATAATAACTGTAGCGGACGACAATAAATACAACGTTTTAACTTAATTTACATGTATTTATTACCTTTCAGTGTCATATTTCAAATATATTTTCCTCTAAAATATTTGAGTACATGACAGAGATATACAACCCCCAGCATTGTTTGGTATCCCTCTCCCTTTTCTCCACATTAAAGGTGCTTTTCCACATCTGCTGTTCTGAAATGTATCAGTACATACTGTACAAATGGATCAGTACATACTGTAAACTGTAGCTGACAGTTCACATATGTGATCGATGAACTTTTTCCAAAAACTTATTGAATGCAATGACAATGCTTGTCATAGTGAGCTCCAATGATAAGATGCATCCTAAAGGTTTTAAGGCTTACCCCTTTGAAACTGTTTGGTGAAATGTTAGATGCCACAGAACAATGCACATGATGAAACTCCGTGATGCGTGTTGGTACACTGTGACACTCATATTCAATCGTGGACTTGCAAGGTTTGAAAGTCAGAAGATGAACACGGGATTTGTTCAGTTGAGGCCCTTCTCAGTCGAAAGCCTTATGGAAATCGAGACATTTTTACTGACGGAGAGCTTACCAGCTCTCAGACACTCATTGTTTCAAATGATCTTATTTACTACCAAAAAATAACAACTTTCAACATGTACCATCAGGAAGAATACACACTCACACACTCATTATACAGTAGGTATCAGGGTAGCTGTAGTTAAAACAGTTAAGTGGTCGAGAAAGACTGAGTAACTCCTTTACTTTTTCTGGTAAATGCAGGACAACACAGACAGTAAAAAGCAGATATACATTATATTAACAGTTGGTTTGTCATTGCCAGTTGTTTCTATTAACCTGTGAAATGGCAGAAATGTGTGTGGGTATGTATGTGTGTGTGTATGTGTGTTTGTGTGCTTGTATGTGTGTGTCGGTGCGGCTCATTATACTTGCAGTAAAGAGATAGCTCGGCTAGTTGCTAATGGACAGTAAACATTGGCAAGTGGTTGACATTTAATGGACACAATCATGTACTTTTTGTGACTAACCACAATGTGTCACTAACTTCATCTACTTCAAAGATCAACAGTAAAATAAATTAAAATCTGCAGCTATTAACATTTTGAGAGGAGTTGCCTCAGAAGTGGATTTATTCTGAGGCAACTAAGAGATTTATTTATTTTATCTTGAGAAATTTTAACTGATATTACTATTATGTCTTATTCAGCATTTAAATTCAAATGTTTGTTCTCCAGCAAAACATGTGTTTTTTAACTTTGTTAACAACTATTGCTTTGAAACCAATGAACACATGATTTTGTTATTGAAACAAAAATGGGAAGTGTCAATTGAATTGTAAGTTACGCCCCCGATTATATAACTGTATTATGTGAGACATATGCAAACCTCACTTAATATCTGTCCTAGATATGTTATTATCAAAATAAAGAGTTGTTACTTGTCTCTTCCACCCTCTCTCTATATTGTGAATTGAAAATAAAAAAGCACAATTATTAAAATGGTTTATATTCAAAATCTTGGCATTTGCTTGATTTACATTCTGTTTAAAAAAATTTACAGTCTGAAACATTTCGTTGATTTGATCCCAGAAAAATTATTTAAAAAAAGAAGTTGCTCTCACTTCCCAGATGGTACAGTATCAGTTACTGTTCAACCATGCCATTTTGTGACAGATCACATACTTAAACACTAATTGTTAAAAAATAGAGACTAAGGCTTCAGTGTACACTATGATTCTGCCAAAGCTATGAGCGAACATGATGAAATTCCATGCACTCCAATACTCTAAACTAATTTAATTTGAACTACATGAGTAATCTAAGAACTCAGAGAAAGCTGCTGTAGTCATAATATCATTTTATAAATTATGTAAAAATGTAGCTGATAAACTTTTAATGCATGCACCTAAACCTCCTTCCCATATAAGCTGATGGAGTTGAAATTATTGCAAAAGAAATGCCTATAAACAATAATAATTTTGTTATATATATATATATATTTTTTTTTTCTATGAAAATTACATATAAAACGATGACAACATCATGGATGTTTGTATGTTCTTACTGTGTTTGCGTTGGTTCCCTTCAGGTACTCCTGCTTTCTCCCACTGCCCACAAACATTCAATATAGGTGAATCTGTGACTTTAAAAAAGCCCAAATTGAGCAAGATGAGTAGTTACAGAAAAAAGATGGAAGTCACTGAAATCTACTTATATACTTGCAATTAAGTTTCTATGATATTACTTTCCATCAGAAGAACTGCTTTTGAAAAAAAAAAGCATATTTGAAGACAGAGATGAACCTAATTACACGAAAAAAATGCAATATTGAGATATTCTTTGCTTATAATGGGTTTCATAGGCTTTCATGATCTGTGGTAGGTAAAGCAGGCACAAAATGAATGCATTTTATGCACTGGTTATGTTTAAAAATCATTTCCCGAGCACAATAAAGAAGAAACAACTAAATCTGACGTGACAATGACAAAAGTAAACACAGAGTTGAAAAGACTGATTGAGATGTAATGCATATGGTGATGAAGCAGACCAACAGGCACAAGCATATCAGCTCTCGGAGAAGAATGATGAATGTAATAATTGTTTTTCCAAGATAGTTTGATGCACAATTCAGGAAAATACCCTGAATAAACCAAAATGCTACAGATGTGTTATTGAATGGTGAATAGTAAAGACAGGAGATGTATTCAGTATCGTTTTTTTTTCTCTGCTGATTAAACAGCTTCCTTAAATATAACCATGAACTACTGTATTATGTATTTATGTATAGATATGAATATGTTTAACCATCATGTATATGTGATTATGAAAATTCTTTAGACTACAGACAATTAATAACAGTAATAATTAATAATTAAACAAGGACAGAAACTCAAACTCTTCTCCATCGCTCACTCAACGGGGAAATCCTATGATATTCAGTAACCTGTGGAGAAGGAAGTACTCACTGATTATATATTCAAACGAAATGCAGACTCTCTTTTGAACCAAGTGTGTCACAATAAGCCTCTGTCCTACTGAGAGACATGTCCATTTATTCTGCTGTCGCTGATCAATCAACACATCTGAGTCTCGGTAAGCCGTGATAAAAAAGATGATAGTAAGGGAGCAAAAATGTGAATGTGGCACCTACCATTCATGGTTTTCCTCTCTGTGTCATTTGCATGATGAGGCAAGTGGATGAATTGAATGCTGAACCTTGGTGTCAGGTCATAAATGTGTGTGTTAAGTGTGTGAAGAATAGTTGAGGTTTCTTTCTTTTTGACTTGTGTCAGCCCTGCATTTCCAACCACATTCTGTATCATAAATCATCCTCTCTTCCTCTCGTAAATATTCATATGCTTTATTACCCATCGTCCTTTACCCTTATAACACCATAAACAAAACAAAACAGAAAATATCAAAAACATTGAATAGGTCTGACAAATTGGAACATCACATAAGAAGTAGAATAAAAGCCAAAGGAACAGCAGAGATTGTATAAACTTTGTGCTTCTTTAATTCCACTTTGTAAAGTCCTCCTCTGTCCTAGTTGTGTTTTAGTTTAAACTTTGTTATATTTAATATATAGAGAGAGATAAGTGTACACGTATTATCCGCACTGAGGTTCATTTCATGTGGCGAGCACAGTTCAAGCAGAGATGCTACCAGGAGCACCTCTCTTTTTTCCTCGATTTCTGGTTTGTCCTTTCCTCACCATTCATTTGTTCGTTCAATCATTCATTCATGATGTTTTTGTCATTCAGTGGGCTCCAAGGTCCCAAAGGTTTGGGTCAAACAGGAGACAGTCTCTGTGAAAAGGATCTTCCCCCACTTGTTTCTCTCTCTTTCACATTATTCCTGGAATCCCTGTTTCATCATTTTATTCCCTCAGGTCCGTTGTCATCTTTGGTTGAGTGTCTGACACTTTGGTGTGTCTGGGGAATAAGGTGGAGGGGCCGCAGAGGATTGTGGTTGTGGGAGTGGAGATACATTAGAGGGTGTAGGTATGGATAAATGGGATGGAAAAAGTGAGTAAGTGACACGTTAACATGGATAGAGTGTCATTGTCAAAAAGCATTAAGTATGTTCACCTTAAATACATTATGAGCATTGTTTTATTATACTGAGTATATGGAGGGGAAAGGTTCAAAGGATGCATAGCAAGAGAAACTAGAAAGATCATTTCTTCTGCTGTTTATCTAAGCAAGAGGGGAATGGATACATAAAGGACAAAAAGACAAGTGAAGAAGGACAGGCAGTTAGGTCACTTAGACAGATAAGATAAGTGAAAAGGGTAGAGAGAGCAGAGTATATGATGCAAGACAGGGAGTTGTCTGTCACGAGACGGGTGGTATTATGGGAAGTGCTCATCATCTTTGAAGTAGCAACAGGAAGCAGGAGAGGCCAAAGGTCAGCCATCTAGCCAATGGCAGGGAGTGCGATCCACCAATTAGAACTGTGGAAAAAGACAAAGAAAAGTCCTGTCTCAGCTCATAAAAGACAACCTACTGCCTGATCATAGTAGAATTATGATTCATGTACATATATTTTATATATTTATTTTATTTTATTTTATTTTTACATAAGTTCTAAACACACTTTAACATGATGTATTTTTCTAATACATTTTATAACTAAGGCATAGTGGGAAATCAGGAGGCTCTTTGCAATCTATTCTTTAAATGGTATACACTCATAATTTATCCTTTTGAGAAAACACAAGAGAACCACAAGTTTTGGGTCCAAGGACACAGATTCCTCTGCTACTGGAAAAACTAAATTTTGCTAGCGTGGATGAACAATTACCTCTTCATGATAGGTGAATCAACGCAAACAGACGTGAAAATGATCTAATATCAAACCTGCATAAAAATCTTTAAATTAGCAAATGGAATAAACCAATAATGAGGTTCACATCATTAGGGACCCTGCAGGGCATGTGAGAAATTATTTCAGCATTTTTTTAAGAGAGTTAGATAGACAGTTGCCTTTTACGCACAACGGACAAATGCAAAGGTAGACAGACAAGCTTAATGCCCTTTTTAAAATCACCTCAGGGACAGCGATGTTGGATTTAAATCCACTGTGTTTAAAAACAAATGTTTGCAGTTCAGTCTACAGAGGAAGAATTTTTTTTTCTTTTTTTCTTCAAATGTGTAATATAAAGTTACATTAAATAAAAAGTGTCATTCGTGATGATTTTTCTTTTGGCTTTTGTAGCTTATACCTAAGAAAGAACACATGCTTACCTTGGACACTACGTTAACCCCAGGCTCTGTAGATAACTGTACATGTATACTGTACATTTATCTCTTTGGCCTACGGCTGTTCAAAGCCTGGTTGTGGCAGAGGTTTTAGAGCTTTTTTCTGCGTGATTAAAATCACCCTATTAAAAATACGAAACCCTGGTGAAAGCAGGAGGAAAGTTGCACTATACAAATAATCTTTGGTTCAAGATGTCACGTAAAGAAAAACTCATGGCATCGCAGGGGTTGGTAGGGTAGGGATACCTGGAGTGGACCTATATACAACCTATAGGCAAGAGATATCCAAGGGGAAAATTATATTCACTATAGTAAATGACAAAATGGTGTTGTAGTGCAGCAAAAATAATAATAAACAATCGTATGTTGAGCATGTTTGAATTTGAATTTGAATCAATTTTATTTGAAATGGGACAATACGCATTTAGCAACACTCAAACAAGTGTAAATGAATACGCGTTAGATGTTGGAATAGTAAACATTCTTTACATTGCAGTAAAACCCCTACACAAATACAATACAGTTATCAGCACAAATGTCATTTAGCCCAATCATAAAATTAGTGATGGCAGTGTTTTTTAATAAGACATATCTAAGCGGGATGTTGAACATTTTAAAATGAAATATACCAAGTCCAAGTCTTAACCCTAACCATAAGCCGAGCCTGGTGAATCGAGCAAGCAACATCAATAAAAACGAAGGCTGCTTCATTCATGCAAAGGGCACCAAACCCAGCATATCAACTGTTTGCCAAAATGCCAAGTCCTGTGGTGCTAGAAATTGGGAGTTCTCAATCAGTATTTGTTAATTCCTCCTGTTCTCTCAATCTGTTCCAAATCTGCACCAAACCTCTGGTCTAGCTGGCGTAGTCTATGCTCTCCCAGAACTCTGACCAGAACAAAAACATGCATGTCTAGCCAGGCTGATCATACTATGCCCCTTTCAAAGTGGAGAGAACTGTGGGCCAAGGACAGCTCTGCCTCCTGCTACAGAATGAAACAACAATGAGAAACATCAAACCATCCACTTATCAAAACAGCTTAGAGAGGGGAATATTAACAATCGATATCAAGCATCGTTCTACACAAAGTAACTAAATTATTTGTACAAGACAGGTTAGGCTATACTGTATTGTAAGATCAATATGATTTGATATCAAGGTTCCAAACCTACGGGCAGAAAATCAATATTTATAATAAAGCTTTGATCCATATGGAGCTGAATCACTTCCACAAAAACAGACACATAAACATTCATATTGAAACCTACAGTGTCTGAGCAACAGAAACCCCCTCTTCCTTCGTTACACGCTCTCTTTCTCGCTCTCTTGGTTTCACCGATATGTGCGTAAGTGCTTCGGGCCATATAGCATAAATATATATGTTCTGTCATGAAATAAAAAATGGAAATATGTAGAAAAATGTACTTTGTGCGGACATATTTATTTTATAGTACAAATTCTGCACAAGCAAGTAAATCAACTCACATAAATCTTAGAGTCTTCAACTGTCCCCATTGTGTAGCACCGCTGCACCCCTCAAGAAAATAACTCACTGTTTATTCAAATAACTCTACAACATGTCCTCACCCCGCTTTTTGAAACAACTGTAGTATAATGACAACCTTTGACGATCACATGGTTGCTCAATACAAGACAAGAGACAGGCGAATTGGAAGTCATAGTTGAAGTTTGAAGACAGAGTTGGGCAATTATTCAGATCTTAAAAAAAGTCTTTATTATATATACTGATCAGTTACAACATTATGATGACTGACAGGTGAGGTCAGAATAAAGCTGACTTTCCATGTACAATAGCACCTGTCAGTAAGTGGGACACGTTTTGCAACAGGTTAAAATTTTGTATGCAAAGTTGAAGCAGGTTTTGTTTTGGCCAGACGACTGGGTCAGAACATCTCCTGAGCTGAAAGTCTTGTTAGTTGTTCATGCTCTGCAGTATATAGTGCCTGCCAAAGTGCTCTAAATATGGATAATGGTGAACTACTGACTGTGCCATAAATGCCTTACGCTCAATGACGTGCATAGGAGATGAAGGCTAGACTGTGTTTTCAAACCCCACATAAGACCTATTGTAGCACAGACGGTTGAAAACGATAATGTTGGTTCTGATAGAAAGTTAGACAGTACATCACAGAACTTCTTTGGAGCAGAAAAGGGACCTACAAAATATAAGGCAGGTGGTTTTAATATTTTGAGTAGTTGGTTTAGAATTAAACTTGACTGAAAATTAATATGTATTTCCAATCAAGACAATATTTGTCTGATATTTTTTGTCTCAATTTTATATAGTTGATTGATTGATTGATTGATTGCGTAAGGACCTTCTTAACTAAGCTTTGTGCCAGTGGAAGGAGGAGGTTTTCGAAGTTAACGCAGTCACAATTTGGACTAAATTGGATGAATTGTTGAGAAATTATGGCCCAAAAATGTTTGTAGGTAAAGCTAGGGTCAGAAATATACAAACAACCTTTATTTAAATCACTCCAGTTCTTTCTCTCACTAAAGTATATGGTCGTATAAAATGATCCATGAAATAGCTTTGGAGGTATGTCTGGATAACAATGTTTTCTGTAAAAAAAAAAAAAAAAACCCACTTGTGAGTAAAACATGAAATTTTAGTGTGAAACATGATATATACAAGATAGATCTCCTTGAGGCGATTTAAATGGACTGAATTTGGACTAAATTTGACCGACGGTTAGGTAATTATGTCCAAACAACTGTGTTTTCCATAGAAAGCGTCCTAACCTGAGTAAAATATGAACTAATATGTAAAATTTTGGTCCAAATTTCGGACTAAATCGTCCCAATACTTGAAAATATATGGCCCCAAAAAATCTGCCAATGACTCCCCCTTGTATCAAATATATACAAGCAATCTTTCCAAAAATGAATCCATGTACCCGGGAGGTGGTGAGGAGCAGTTTTGGGCAAGTTACCCCGAAAGTGTGATAAGTTACCTTTGGCTTATTACTCTTTTAAAAAGTAAGAATACTACCTTACACCAACCTGGAAAAAGGTGACATACAAGCAGATTAGCGATATTAGAACTGATTCAATTTATTGGAACAATAATTTACCTAAATTAATCCTACTGTGGGAGTCAAAAATCAGTCAAAAAGAATAACTGTAAACACTGCAGCCTCTAAAACCTGATGGAATACAGAATATGTATATATATACATCAATATTTTTAAAAAAAAAATCTCTGCCCTGACATACAATGTCAAACAATGATTGTATCTCATTAGCAGAAGCTTTTCAAAACGTCTATCACAGTCTGTTCCTTGCAGGGGAGCATTAAACCTAACCTAAAAAATGCTTTACCAATTTGCTAGACATGGTTGGGGTGCTGTACTTAATCTACTTTTTTATGTTTGAGTCTCAATCTCATATCCCCGTAATTTCAAATAGTCCATTACTTATTATCCGCTTTCCTAGGGTCTGTGTCAAATGAAAAAGGTAAATTTCGTCATCTGAGGTCGTGAACACAGGGGCAGGGTCCTCTCCAGGAGCAGTTGTGCGATACTGTGCTCTCAGAAGCTCCCTCACATGTTCCTTCCTATCCTCTCTCGGCCATCTGAGTTTGAATTTCGGACAACTGTCAGCAGGTCCATAACTGGGCCAAAAATATTTTGAGGGCAAAGTTGGGAAAATAATAACATTACCCTAATATATTACTACGTAACGCGTTACTGCCCAACACTGGTGACGAGCCAAAAGTCTCCTTCTATTCGCCTTTCCAAACTTACTGGAGGCAGTAACGTCACACCATCTGGGAGGGAATGTGATCGGCGAGGGAGCTAGTATTCTGCATTATGTTGAAATCTGTCATGATGAAATTTCCGGCAGACTTTGCAGTTCACAACACTTACCTCTCAGTGGTTTCACAAATCGGGGCTGCACGTTTACTTTGATGTCAAGGTTTGATGCTGTGTTTCTTTTTCTTGTGCTAAATAGTAAATATGATCCTCTACTTGTCAAAACACAAAGCAGTTATATGGAAATAACTTATTTATCATTTTCTTGGTTCTTAGTGGCGAAATGTGTCTTCATCGTCAAATACTAAACTCTAGAAAGACTATAAACTCACTAAACCTCTGGAGCCAGTGTTCGTTCCATTATAGGCTACTGTACAAACATGGCAGCACATCGTGGCAGCAATGAAAAGGGAATTGCTCTCTTTGGAGGTATAAAGGACTTTTTTTCAAAACTGACCTTAAGAAAAAGATTTTCTTCAGTTTTATTTTATTTTAACAAATATAGTTATGAATATTACTAAATTTTATTTATTTTTTGTTTATTTTCTTTTAAATTGCACATTTACTTTTGAGTATTCTGGCAAAATTATAATCGTTGTTGTTGTATAACTAAGCTTTTTTCCACTTAATCATATTGCTTTTAATTTCAACATACCTGGCAAACATGAATTGAGTTAAATCCTTTCTAATCCTCATTCTTATTCGCCAACTCCATTGTGGCGGGTTTTGTAGTCAAGACAGAAGCATTTGTGCTTCTTACAGTGGGAAAGTCTCGTTAGTTCCCTGCCTGATAATTACCCATCTGTCCGTCTGCACCAAATCTGGAGGATGGTGTGCACACGCATATATAAACGCACGCTCAGAGAGCTCAAGAGCTTTCCTCTTCCTGTTCACATCTTCATCCATTATTCAGCTTATCCGCCACTGTTTTCGTATGCACATATGCGGAAGCTCACATCCACAGACATCTCACATTGCAGCTATGAAGAGGTAAAAACTTGATGTTAATAATTTACTCTCTTTTGTTTGCTGCTTTGTGTTGTGGCTCTTTTCTTTCATTGTAGCAGATCCCAGCGATACCCTAAAATGGCACCCCTCCAAAACAAATTGTTCTGGATAAATAAATAGTTAGATAGCAAATAATAAAAGGCAAAAAAAAGATTCATTGAGTGGATGTTCACCACTCTGAACATACTCAGATAAAAACATAATTTTTTCTACGTGAAATGTAGCCTATTTCAGCAGCAGTCCCCAACTACCAGGTCACACAATATGATTCAGGGGGAAAAAAAACAATTACAAAACAACAACAGAGATTAATAAACTATTTTAGGACAATTGCTATCGTTATAGTAATTTAGCGGAGAACTGTCTTCAAGTCGGCAGATAGACTTTTCTCATTAAACAGTCCCTATGATACTGGAATTCTGTACTGGAGTTTGGACTATGAGCAGAGCCCAGCTCAGTGAAAAGAGTGAAATGGCTGTCATTTATTCAAAGTACTTTTTTTTTAACATTGGTCTCATTTAAATTTTATTTTCTATTTTAATGTGTATTTGTTTAGCCATAAAGAAAAGCTCATTCTATGCAGAAAAAAAAGTAAACATTCCTGTAACTTAAATTATGTTTAACCTGATACATTAATGTTTACCCTTTTCAGTATATGTTTCTTTCTTTCTTACTATCTTACTTATTTACTTATTTACGTACTGCTTACTTATTTCTTACAATACTTATACATATAAATCACAATAAATGTTATGGTCCTTTGAAGAGCAGACCGTTTTTCTATTAATTGAACTTGACTGTAGTAAATTTAGTTTCAATTTATTATTAAATTGCTTTAGTTCTTAAAGTTCAAATAAGCAAGTCTCAGGTAAACTTATCTCATTAAGTGAGTTTGGTAAGATAATAATATAGGGTGTCACTTCATACCAAGAAGGTTGTGAGGTATTTATGTTCTCCCTGTGTGTGCGTGAGTTATTTTCAGGTGCTCTGGCTTCCTTCTACCGTTCAATCACTTGGAAAATAGGTCAACTGACCGTAGGTGTGAACGTGAACAGGAATGGTTCATCTTTCTATGTTTCGGCCCTGTGATGAGCTGACATAGGCTCCATCTGTCCGTGATCCTATGCAGGATATCTGAGCACAGGCAATCGATGGACAAATACAGCATATTGAAAGGTATAATTAAAAAGTAGAGTTTCAATTCAATCCACATTGAAAATGTGCTGAAGATTTGAGGGGAGGGAAGTTAACGAAGGGCTTCTGACTCAAGTAGATTGTTTATGTCTGTATGTTCAGTAAACATCAAACCTATATGACTGTTTAATAGTAAAAAATATTAATTTCCAATTAAAACAAGTTTGGACTTAAATTTTGTGTTTTCCAAAAACAAATGTTAAATCAAAATTGAATGTTTTGGCCTAGCCAGTTACAGTCAATGAATGGTGAGGGTTTCAATGTTTGTGTGTGTGTGTGTGTGAGTGTGTGTGTTCTATGTACGCTTGGCTGACATACTTCAGCTCTTACTGCAACAAAACTGCTCGCAGATTTTAGTTTCATATTCCCTTTCTTCTTTCTCTTCTTGGATGTATTTTCTTTCTGTAACTTACACACTCAGACACACATCCACACATAATTTTGGTCACTCTGTCTTTGAACTATGCTCACTCTGCATCTTTTCTCAACACTCCAACCTTTTCAGCCATCAGTGTCTGTCTCCATCGGCTTACACGGACATGCACTCTCTGTGACGTTTCTTTTTGTCTGGTTCACCCTTCTGGGAAAGGGAGAGTCACAAACAGCTTTATAGTTTTAAATAAAATAGATAATATCATTCTGCTATTGTTATTATTGACCGATAGCTCAGTTTGACTTGTCTTTGAAGTCAGCATGAGTTTTCTCGAGGCGTTTTTGGTCACCAGATGGAGCAAAAATAAACTCTTTCAGTCACTGATGTATTGCCAGTGCTGGATCCAGATGTGTTTCTCCTCACCCGACTTGTAAGTACATTCTCTTTCGCACATGCTGTCTTTCAGCAAATACTTATCTTTGCAGACTGTCTCCCTATCTTTCTCGCTCGCTTTCTATCTACAGGTAAATAACACAGGCTTTTAAAGATGAAGAGCAGTGTGCCGAGGTATAAAGATGACAAATGGTTAATGGCTAATACAGAACGGACGGTAAGAGGATATAATGAAGGGGGTGTGGGGGAGGCATTGGAGATGAGTTGTGGAGATTTAGAGAGTGCATTTATAGAGAGGAAGTAAATAAAAGGATTGATGTAAAGTAAGGACCTAAGGGATTATGAGGGTTCCAATTCAACTCCATGCAGGAGCCCTTCGGTGTCCTCTTTTCTTTTTGAAGTCCCCACACTGATAACCTTTCCTCTGCATATTTCCACACCTCTCAAACACCAAATAAGTCATTAAGTTCTTTCTACGGTCTCTATTGCAGCTAATGCCCATCTGTTGGACCATAAATCACTTCATTACATATAAATTAAATTTATTGCTGTTTACTTCTAAACAAGTCTTTTATGAATTTGTTTTATTTCAGTTTCCCAGAGTGTGTCTGTTCCCAAAAGCAATGAGTGAGGAAGCTGTTTATCACAGATACATATTTGATGTTTATATCCCTCCAATCAAAAAAGAAAAAAATCTTACCTGTCTTACCTGCATTGGCTACAGTGTTCTCCTGTTTGCACTTCCCTATGGTGATAGATACGTCATCGATTGCAATATCCCCCTCGAAGCTTGGGCCTCTTATTCCTTCAAACACAATCTGTATTGGGGAGAGACAAGATACATTAAGGTGTAGGTGAGACCGTATGATGAGTGAAATACACAGTCAGTGCAATGCTAGAGCAGACTTAAATCAAATTATTTACAAATCTCGCCTAAAACTCATTCATAACTAAAAGTACCCAAAGGAGATGACGCTGCATTTGAAAGAAATAGCCTGAATACCAAAAAGTAATTTAAAAATTGAATTTCTACGGTTAATTATTTCTAGACCACATCAATAAAAAAAAATAAAAGAGGAGATTCTTCTGAAAAACTTTTCAGGCAGCTTCTCCATTTAAGTCCTCAGCCACCTGGTTTTGATTGACAACCTAATTACTATGGTATGCCCAGGCACCCAACTAATCAAAACCAAGCGTATTCCCTCTGGAAAATGAGGTGGGGGAAAGAATATAAACTAGTGGTGCATTGATCGATTGACTGACCGATTGAGCAGCGTTGGGAGGCCTAGTTTTATGTTATCGGCAATCGCAGCCTCCCTCGGCCGATTCGACGCCGGTTAGACGCACTCCAAGCACGAATTACCACAGCTCGAAACATCTCACAAGTGCACCATGAAACACCAGAAAAAACAAAGCGCTTGCAATTCTTAACCCCAGTAAGGATAAAACAGAGGAAAGAGGAACAACCCCGAAAACGTTCGGAACAACAAACTTAAGTAGACACCTCAAAGTTAATCACCCAAAGGAAAATAGCAAGTTTCCGGAACCGTTTGTTAGACGAGCGGCCAAACTTAGTTATAGTGCAGAGCCAGCCAGGAACCTGCTGTATGTATCTATATTGTCATTTATGGTTTAAAAACATGTGGACAAAAGAAACCCAAGAACCCTGAAGTCTCTGAACAAAGCCAACATGTAACGTATAATGGACTGAACGAAGCTTAGAAGTTTTATTTTCACTTAGAAATGTCATACAATTGGTTTACGAAACACACCACGAAGAGGATGCAGGGTATATAAATTTCAACAGGTTAGAATGCATATATAATGCCGACCAGCCTTATTTCCACTAATTCTACAAAGTAAGAGCACTTAAAGTACATTACTCATTATGTTTTTAAAACTTTAAATAATTTAAAAAAAAACGGAATCAATGGTCAAACTTTATAAAAATAAGTAATATGTGAAGAAAGTTGCAAGTGGTGCAATATTAAATAGGAGATTTTCTTCTCTTTAAAATAACAACAATAACAAAACTTAGACTGCAGCAGTTGGTTAAACTCCATATTTTGTCATCTCAAAAAAGTGTTGAGGGGTTCTTATGAAGCAATTATTAGGGGAAAAAAGTGAATGGAGAGTTCTGTATACCTCTAAACATCCTCTTTGTTGTCCTCAACATTTTTTGTGATTTAGTGTTCCCATAACAATTATAAAATGCATTCCATATGTCCCATTAGAAATCTGATGAATCCCATACATTAAATTTTAGGAGTTCAATAAGCGGATTTGGGGATTTTTTGGTGATATACCCTCACTGTAGGGCAGGCCTGGCCTGTGTATGTGTATGCGTGTTCGCAAACGCGTTTGGTGTGGACGCAACATAAAACTGCCCGCTCAGCTTGGAGGAAGGGAAAACCTTATTGTTGGGTAAACAATTTGTGTCAAGTTTGCTCTGAAAATGGCAGGGAAAAAATGCACAGCAGAACGAAAATATGAAGATGAACACAGGAGATTTTTAACAGAGTGGGAGAGTTTATATTTTTTTGTTAAATGTAACGGCAAGCCATTCTTCCTTATATACCAGGCGTCATTAGCGCATTTCAGGGCTTCATATCTTCAGCGCCACTTCAGCTCACTCCATGCTAACATTGACCAGGAGTTCAGTCCCAAAAGGGGGACTGAACTTTGAAACCACAAGTTAATCACTTTGAAAAGTCAGGCAGAAAAGCAGACACAGTTGTTTGAAAAATTTACTAAGCACTCACAGACCGTAACGCTTGCATCATATCAACTGTCTTGGAACATCGCACGGGCTAAAAAGCCATACAATGAAGGGGAGTTTGTTAAAAAATGCCTCAGTGTTGAAATCTTGTCTCCTGAAAACGACAAACTAAAATGAATGGTATCAGACGTCCAACTGTCCCGACATTAACACGGCTATTGAATCGCAGTTGCACTTCTATCTTCAAACATGCAAGTATTTTAGTGTTGCATTGGATGAGTCTTGTGACATACAAGACAAGCCTCAGTTGGCAATATTTGCACGGTCTGTGTCAAACGATTGTGTTATCAAAGGTGACCTGCCGCTGCACTGCACTGTGTGGTGACTGTCAAAAGGCAAGGTACTTTCTCGGTTCTTTGAGCTTTTGGATGGCGTGGAACTGTTCATGGAAGAGAAGGACAAGGACTATCTCGAGCTCTCGGCCCCCAAGAGGATTATGGATCTGGCCTTTTTGGTCGACATTCTGTGTCACTTGGACAGACTGAAACTGACCCTGCAGGGTAAGTTAAAAGTGTTGCCTGACCTGGTGCAAAGTGTGCTTGCGTTTGTCAACAAACTGAAGCTGTTCTGGACGGATATTCAAAAGGGAGATTTGGCGCATTTTCCCGCTCTGCTAAAAGCCAACGGGTAAATCACCAGCGCCGCCCTGAATAAGCAAACAGGTAGATATAGAAAAACACTGGTTGAAAACCTGCATGAAAGCTTTGTGACCTGGTTCCGTGATCTACAACTGAAAAGGCCACAGATGACGTTCCTCGTCGACCCGTTTAATGCGGAGACGGACTGTTTGAAATCCCGGCTAGTCACAGATGAGGCTGCGGCTGAGTTGGAGATGATCGATTGACTTTGTTTAGGAGGACCAACTGAAACCTGTTTTAAGGGAAGAGACCATTGAGTTCTGGAAAAGTGTGCCAATGGAAAAATACCCCAATGTCACACGGGCTGCGCTCAAGATACTATCATTGTTTGGGTCGGCATATGTCTGCGAGTCTGTTTTCTACCCTGAAACACGTGAAATCAAAGCATCGATCTGTTCTGCCTGACACACATGTGAAAGAATTGCTTCGAGCGGCAACAACGGAATACAAGCCAGATTTGAAGAGGATTGTTCAAGGCAAAGGAATGCCAGAAGTCCCACTAAGCAACATGCATAGTAAGAGAAAAACTACTTAAGCTATTGTAAATTCTTATATTTTTGTTTGTGGACTTGCTGGAACTGAGAGTTTGTGTGTGTGAGACAGTGCACACAATGTTCATTTTGGAAAATGACTGGCCTGTGGTCTTAGTACTGTAGGAGTCCAGTTCTGTCATTATCAAGTTGGTGTGTGACATTTACAGTAAATCTGGCTGAGCAGAAGTCTGTGTGTGTGTGTGAGAGTGAGAGGAAGGGATGGGGGGATGTTCATGTGTGCCCGTGTGTATGATGTGGCTCTTTGCAGTAACACAGTAAAAAATGTTGGTTCTTAGTCTCTGACTGGTTGGCCACCCCTGCTCTAGGGGATGACGGCATTTAAATACCGAGTAGTATAAGTAGTAGTTTTACTAAAAAAAAATTCTATTCAAATTAAAAAAAATGTTTGTGGTGTGCACTTTTGTCATTAAAGAAGAAGTAAAGCAGAGTCAAAAAAGAAGGGAAAAAAGCCCTTAGAAGTTTTGAGCTTAGCCAACGACTTACGCATCCCTGAGGTAATGTTCCCTACAAACTTTAGTGAATATAAGTCACCTAAACATTCTACTTTCTGTTCCTCACTCTGTGTTTATGCTATCCCCCTATCCAAATAGAGCGCCTGTTCAATTATGTTCATAAATCTGGGGAAATAAGAGAACTTCAAGAACCAAATTTATTTCTCACTTGCTTTCTGATTTTGTTGTAGAGTGAGAGATCTTCCATGAATAAAAAAAATAAGGTAATTAGGAGAACCTTAAACTTCATGGATGATGTGGACGGAGAGAGGAGAGGAGAGGAGAGCAGTGCAACAGAAGAGTCTGATGTATTTTAGCGGGTCAGTTCATGTGTGCAAAAGGATTATTTGATTTACAAGGCAGAAGGGTAGCTGTGATGGAAATTCATGGGGAGTATAGGGAGTTGGCTAATTGGTCAAAAGTCTCTGGTCATCTATTTTACAAATTCTACACTTCTGTTTCACTGTTGTGTCGCTGAGGCTAACATTATGTTTTATTTATGTTCTTTCTTTTAAATTTACATGGCTAATAGAACCAGCATTGCTCTCTAAAGGATCCCTATAGGCATCAGCATTCTCACATGAATACCAACACACAGACTCAGACACTGGAGCTGTGCATGAATGCCTGAAAGTAATTCTGAATTTAACCAGTTGAAGCGAATATGATACAATGAAAAAAATAATTTAGGGGAAGGCAGGCAGGAGACTGGGACTTGGCCTCGACTTATTAGTCCAAAGAATCCTGTTATCAAAATAATATCCGTGAAGCTACATAAAAACAGCACCATGCAGAGCCTCAATTCTTCAAATATTGGCAAAGCACAAAGCAGTGCAAAAATCCTACTATGCAACACAGGACCTCAAAATGTGTTTACTTTTCTGGAGAGGCATGTCTGTGTCCTTTCCATTAATCTTTACTTCTGACAGAAAAAGTAGTCGCCAGAGCCATCATTCCCCCATGCTTCGAAATTACTGCTGGGCACTGTTCAAAGTCGGAGTATATCTCAGAGTTTCTTAGTTTTGAGAGGGGTTGGGGTTGATTTTAAAACTAGTCTTATATTTCAAGCTTGATTGATTTGTAAGACATATTTTCACTCATTCATTTTATATAAAATATGTGAAGCGCATGATTGAATTTTTTCTATACACTTAGGATTATATGTAAAAGTATATTACGGACCATGAAGTGTTGTTTATATAAATAATGTGCTCAATATTTAATTATAATACTAAACTTATACTTAATAAATTCCACAATGGTTTTTAAATCCAGACCACAAAATTACAAAATAACAACTGTAAGTAGGATTATCTTCAGTTGTGATACTTCTAGCTGCAGTGTGTAGTGTGTTACACATGGTGTGTATGTGAGCAGAGTGAGATCAGCTATGTGACTGTATGTGTGAATACAGGATCAAAGGGTGCACAATAAAGTGTCAGGCTGGAGATGCGAGTGTGTCGCCTTGTCCAGCCTTGTAACCTTTAGTATTAATATTGATGTGCTGTCCGCGCATCAGAGGGTATACCACCATGATGGAGGGGGGGGGGGGGGGGGGGGGGGGGGGGGCATTTTGTGTGTGAGATAGTGAAAGCAGAAAAAGAGAGACAGAGAGGGGCTTTGACATATTGGTGCAGAAGAGAGTTGGTGCACACAAATGTGGGTTGGCCCGGTTTCCAACAAGCCCCCTAGGTACCAAATCACTGGGAGGAACACAGATGGCCTCTGGGTAATCCAAAGAAAAGCGAGTAGTCACACACATAATGTACTACAACATGTTTCTCCTTTTTCTTTCATTGATTTTTCTGTTTTAAAAGTTTGAATCAATGAACAACCGAAACAAGCCGGTTCACTCCAATTATTTAAGAATTAGACAGGAATAGGATTGGCAGGCTGGTGGAGATGAAACAGATGGGGGATATATGGGGGCCAGATATAGTGATTGACTTTATTATTACTAAATCCTTTTTTTTTTCATTGCAAATGAGCAGCTGAAACTTCGATGCTTATTTTCCCTGAAGATACAGTGAAGCTAAAAGAGTGGCAGCTCTCATTTCATTAATTTACAACTGCAGTACATGCAGGCAGTTTGCAGTAATTATGGCCAACAGGCAATAAACAATTTAAGTTTTAATGATTTCTTATTTCTGTTTAATCTTAACCCCCTGTTTTAATGCAAGCCATCAGCTGGGCTACAAGTTTTTAGAAAAGGCAGGATTGGAGGTTGTTTTCAAAGACATTGCAGAGAGTGGCAGCCCCTCGAAGGCCTTCGTTGTGTGCAGTCAGTGAGGTGCTCACAGCACTAGAAAGTTTGTTTTTGTCTATGGTTATGCTCTCAACATGAGGCAGGAATGAAAAAAAGCATCAATATAATGTTTCTCCTTTGCTCTGTGGAACATAAAAACTTTCACTTCAAAAAGACATTCCTTTTGAAATTTAACTGAATTAGAAACTCGTGTTATTCAGTCAGGAAAATGTGAAATGTTAGAAAATGGTCAAAATGTTTTTCATGTTTATGTTTATTCTTAATGTTAGTTAATGGCATCTGAACCGGGAGAGAAAAAAATTTGTTGAATATTTTCTGATCAACATTTGGTTGTGGTAATGTGACAATACATTAAAAACATACAGTTTAGTATACTTAAAGCATAAACTCAATAAACTCGATAAAAAAAAACTTCTGTCCATCCAACATTATATCCACCCATCCCTCCTTTTCCAGCGTCCAGGACAGGTAGGGTATTCCTAACCTCCCTCTCCCCAGCTATGCTCTCCCGCTCTTCCCTAGGTATCCCAAAGTAATGTGAAATATGTAGCAAGACATTCCAGGAGTCCAATGAGTTCTGGGTCCAACTGAGGGGTCAGCTCCCAGTTGGATTTTCCTAAAAAAACTCCTGCCCTGGTGACATCCCAATCATCCTAATCAGATGCCTGAAACACATGAACTGACTCAATCATTGCAGAAATCGGTTATGCTGTTGGAAGTGGAAGTAAGGCTACCTCAGGCTTTTCAGCCGTGATTTGGATCCAGACTGTCAGGGAAGGTATTGCATCAAACACACCTTTCAGTCCACATCATTTGTAAGCTTGACGAGTTCACTTTTCCCGCAAATGTATGGTTTGTCGGGGATACTCATGAATGAATCATTGATCCACTCCTTTGTATTCTTTTGTTTCATTCTCTCTTTCTTTTTTAGGGAAGTAGTGCTCAAAATCTGTTGACTGTGCACTAGCTGGAATAAGAATGGCCCATGTTTTAGTCTTGTGAAAAAAAAATCCTAGATAATATTTGGATTATGTCAAATATGGCACTGTCAACTCACAGTCCAAGTTTGTCTTTGAATGCCGAAACATTATCTGCCAACATGAATATAGGTTTTTTTTCTCCCCTGAAGAGACAGACACAAAATTAGTTGTCGCAATGTCAGCGCATTGCAACACTAATTTTGTGGTGGGCATGATAGGGGTAAGGAAATATGTGGCACTGGCAGTTTCAACTTCAAGGCATTGGTAAAATACACTTGAAATAGTCTTTATTTTCCATTTTCAAAATTAATAAAGGAAAAATATGATAATCAGCAGAAGACTGTCACAATTGTGTCGGGTGATACCCTTTGTTAGGAATCACAGATAACCAGACAGTAGAGTTAGGAGCTGGTGTGACATACAAACAACAGTGACATCTTTTTGTGATCATACTCAGTGCTGGGCATGCTCCATCGAAGAGTCCTGCATTTATCTCAGAGAAATGTAGCTAGCTCCACATGACATAAATATTTTTTTTTCCACAGAAAAGCCTAATTCCAAGTCAGTGCGATGTTAATCATAATAGAATCAGAAGTCAGAACACAGAATAAAGATCATTCCATTTCCTTTTTCACACTCTGCTATTATTCCGGCAAGTAAACTCAATTTTAGCGGTTTGTATTTCTAATCCCTGCAGGAGGGACATCGTAAGCATCCACCAAAGGATTTCTGCGGGATGTCACCTTCATATAAAAGTGTTCCCATCTTCCACATATTAACATGTGTGTGTGGTAGTGGTGTCACTTTCTGACCCTTACAGTTTAGGTTTGAATGCAACAGGAAATTTCATAGCTGAGCTCCAGCTTCAAAGGTGTTTAGAAATTGTAGCTTGTGTTGCAGTAGTATGGTACTTGGTCAATAAAATAGTTATGCACCTGAAAAGCCATTTACTTTGGAAAATACACCTAACTATTGAAAAAAGTAGTTCAGTTAGGAACTCTATCACTAGGAAAATTGAAAATACCCAATCTCTGCTATCAAATGTACGGTATGTATTTTTGTCAATACACTTCTTACAGTGTTGGCTACTTATTTTCTTTTGGTGTGTAGCCTGATAGCTGATCAACTGAGTTTGTATGAGTCGAATTGTGCATGCCTGAGATTCTGTTCAGCTACACACAGCAGAAAAAAAGAAACAGACTCACATTTGGCTTTGATGATGCTTTAGCCAGAAGCTGCATCAGGTTCTCTAGCTGTCGTTTGGAAAAAAAAATCGAGCGATGGCTACACAGAAAAAGTTTACGAAATTAAACAAAATGTCATGAAAAAAATGTACATTTATTCATCACATCATTCCGAAATGTTGCTCGAAATCTTTAGTGGCAGCTCGTCAACCGGGGAAAAGCTGCTACAGTTCTCTTGTATCCAAAACTTTTTTTCTCTCACACTTGGATATTGCTTCACATAGTTGTTGTTTTTCCGCTAGTTTTATTTACAACCATTAAAGGGAGAAGAATAAGAAATCAAAGTGAAATTCTTAGTTGGTCTTTCAGTCTATCTGCTCCGCTTTTGCTTTCAACACCAAACGGACAGCGCTGACCATTAACACTGGGATGGTGGAGGGAATGGAGAGCGCGCGGTTGTGATGGGGGGTCTCGAACACCAGCACAAGTTATCTTGTGGGTTGCGACTCAAAAAGGTTGAGAGGTTTTCCATATTATGCCATTTATACACAAGACTCAGGTTGCCCTGCAAACCAGACTGCAGCTGACGGGCTCACTGATAATCAAGTACAAGCCAGAGACAGAACGGTCAGGAACTTTCTCACCCAAATGGAACGTGATCACATACAATATTATCAATTTTGCATGTGTTTTTCATGCTATCTCAATATGCTGTGGGAAAAAAAGTATCGATCTCAATGAGACCTAAGTAAGAATCATTGCATTGACACAGCGGACATTTCCATAACATACAGACACACACTCGCAGCTACACACTCATCCCTATGTGACGGAGTGGACAAACCTTTTTTCTATTTAAGGAAAATAAATCATTGTGCCTGCACAAAACAGTAACTTACTTTTCAAGATATGAAGAAATGGGAAGAACAATGAAATAAATAAATATACTTATAACTGAAAAATGAATGAAGTCTTTACATGTATGAATAGTTTCAAACCTGTACATACTGTAATTCTTACATTATTTGGAATGTATTTTATGTGTGATTTTTTTAATGTATATGTACAGAGAGGATGAACTACATCTTCAACGCCATAAACTCAAACAAGTATGAGAGACATGACGAGATCTAGATCTCCATCAGGTATGTCAGAGCAGACTGACCACAGCTGTGAGCTCTGGAAGACAGGGAATTAATCTGATACTAACCCAAAGAGCAGCATCTCCCCACTTTTGTTGTAAATGGTTATAAAGTCCTATATAGCTTATACATTAGCTTATACATTAATACATTAATATGTTATGTTTGCACTCTCTGGTAACAACTGAATGAAACAGAATATCATCCTGTAATGTGGCTAAGTTCTGAAGTTGTAGCGATTAGATGTTTGGGTGTAAGATAAACCAGGAAGAAAGAAACTCGCCAAGGCTACATTTGTTGTTATATTAAAAAAACATACTTTTTTTCAAATTAGTTTTTGGTTTGGTTTTGTCTCATCAAATATAGTCAGGTCATGGAGGGGAAGTTGAACTAAACATGTGATACATATATAATTTTATATGGTACTTTTAAAGGAAAAATCAAAAGTATTCAAAAAACTGCCTATATTCACCAAGACATATAGACACTGCACTCTGGATTTGATCTCATTTGCTTTGTTTGATTGATTATTTCCACTTGTGGTCCCACACTCATATTGAAGGCCTCGGTCCAGGGCCGTAGTCCAAGTATTGATATTTTATAGTTTAATGCACACACTCACGAGAGAACCTACAAAAGCAGCAGAGACCAGAAGCATAGTAAACATAAAGTAAACACACCAATCCGCCTTCAGTTTTTAAGGAGACAACCCATCTCTTACATGTATCCTTCCTCATAAAAACGAGCTTGCCTCACCTATCTTTGCCTGAGTCTCGATACTAATGGAGGATGAATATTTAAGATGCATTAACACACATACAAACATTCATTATTCTCTCATGTTCAAACAACCTCTTTCTTTTTCTCTCTGCTCATAACCACATACATGTTATAATTCTTGCCATCTTTTTTAAGCTTCATATAGCAGGTTGTAATGTCTGCACCAATTAAGCTACCTGCTTTAACACAGGAGAAGGTAATCCCTGGTGTTAGCTTCTCCTAATGCACAGTCTGTCTCTGCTATATGCATAGTGTCTGCATGCTTGCATCTGTGTCAGGAGTGTCTCTCAGCACAAACACACTAATGCTCAGTGACACAAAAACTATGCCTCAATGGGTCACAGCTGGTTTGGCGGAAGATGCATATATACATAATATGTGCTGTAGGAGGATACGCTGCTAAACTTTGTGAAATTTGAGACACCACCCAAAATCTTATAAAATAGGAATTTACGATCGATTGATTTAAGAAGATTGATCAAAATTACAAATCAGTTAAAAAGAACTCAAGTTCTCGATCGCTGCCAACATTGTTTTCTCTACAAAAACAGGCAGAACAATTACTTTGGCTAATTAGTATTTAATTATTTAGCTACACTACACAGAAGTATGTAATCACAATGTATGATTTAATAGTAATACAAAAATAAAGAGATTACTGCATGTGTGTGAGCTGATTCACATTAAATACTGCAATGCAAAATACTGTACTTTGATAAATGTTACGAGAGATAAAATAGCTGTAGAAGAGTAGACTGGAGACTGAAACTTAGGGAAAAGAGGCTGTAAGAGTAAGCAAAGTGAGAGAGAGTAAAAAGCCTTTAGACAAAGAGTTAAGGTGCCGTTTTATATCTTTGAGTTCAAAAGCAGTGCGTGAAAAAAAAGAGAGGCAGAAAGCCTCTCTTGTAATTTTTTTTTTAACATCCTCTAACGTTCCTTTGTCTCAGATTAAGAATGAATTTAGTGTGGACTTAGTATGAGCCTCCATACTGTGTGCCACCATCACCAACAAAAGTTTACAGTACCGGGATCACCATAAACTCTGATGCTCGGGAGATATAATTGTTTTCAACGGTATGATTAGGTTTCATTGAGACAAATTGTCATCTATTAAAAGGAAACAGTTCCAGGCTTACTAATCAAACATTTTAACATTTTAACATTTGATCATTCAATAGAAAGAGAAGCATGTTGTAGTATTTAAATGATAAATGTTTTCAAACATTTATCATAATAATAATTAAGAATTACTCAAACTGATAAGCCTAACTCAGAAATATTTGAGGAAAAAAAAAAAGACCATTTACATATAAATTAGACAAAGTCAGAGATTCAGAAACATAGTAGATGGTTCTGTGGTCCAACTGGAGACAACTGGAAGTTAGCCAGATTAGAGATGGAGATTTCAATTTAAGAACCCAGTGTGTTATCAGAACCACAGACTTGTTTTTGCAATGTGGATCATTTCAAGATAAATTTAGTTGAACTTGCAGAATGGTAGTATGGAGTAATAATTACACACCTTAAAAGTCAGGGTTATTATGGAATTGCCATCACTGGCGCTGTCGCAGATCCTTCGTGTTAGAAAGATAACTTAAAACTGGTTCATTTTCAATTTATATACCCACATTGACCTTGGTGTGAAGAAGAATACCTGGATTGATTGTGAGAATGGTTGGTTGTATATTTTTGACACCAGGGTGAGCTTTATCGCCAAAAGTGACCAAAGAGATGGTCGTATTTAGTCCAAATTTCAGAAATATGAATTTGCTCAGATCTATTGACTCTTCTCTGTCACTAAGATCTATCTCGAGTACATTGTATTTTTACTCTAATAGTTTCTTACAAGGGGGCGCTTCATACAAAATACAGTTATTTGAACATATCATGCCTACCTAATTTACTTTTTCTATGGGAAGGATCTGAATGTGCCCTGTTGTCATAGCGGAAATCAGTTAGATGTCGTCGTGTTGCAACTCTTAGCCCAAATATGATGGTGTGTTGGTGGAATTATAGCACTTTCTTGTCCGAACAATCGAAATGTGTCACAGTGCCATGGTAACATCATGCTATTGACCTTAAACATTTTTAAAATCTAGAGCATTAACCATATGGTGAATTTCATTAATGTATGTGTATCACATCAGCTGTTCTTTATGGGAGCTAGTGAGCCATATATTCACGCCCATGACCAAACCCACATAGTTCTGACCACACCAACACCTATCTGAGCACACCCACATGCTCTGACCAAAACAAGATAGCTCTGCCTTTACTGCATATTCCAACAATACACTGAGGTCATGTGACCCATCTGTGTGTCATCACATAACTACGATTTAACAGATGAGAGCTGCAGCAGGCGGACAGGCAAATGAGAAACATCGAACGTCGGAATAACTGAGCTGTATTGCTGAAACGGTCACACTTGTTTTTTTGCAGTCAATAGCTGTTGCACAATCTGCTGCTTAGATCGGTAACTTTTAATTTATCAGAATTATAACAATATATTTTTCATAAGTTTCATAGATTCATAGGTTAGCCCGCCTGCGGGAGTGAAAACCGATTATACCAATCGGAGGTCACAAAAATGAATGTTCAATCGGTGTCTGCATTTTCCAAAACTATGTCGGACACCGAAATTTTCTCTGGACCCCTCCCCAATCGTTCAACCTCTGGCTGCCAAAGTGGTGTCCAGCAAACTAAATTGGTCTGGTAGACAATAGGCAAACTTTCTGGGGAAAGCCTGGTCTGATTCGGAGATACGGTACCATCCCACATTAGAACCGCTCTCATTTCCTCATCCAAGTCAACAACCTGTCTCCTAGACCCCATCCAAACTAGTCTGCTTAAAGAAAGTTTACCCTTAGTCAGAAGCTCTCTATTAGAAATCATCATGTTTTCTTTGATTTCAGGCTGTGAACCACTATCTTTTAAAATAATCATAACCAAAACACTGCTTAAAAAGCAGACACTTGATCCAGAGGTTTTAGCAAATTACACTCCAATACCTAACATTACCTTCATCCCTAAAATCCTAGAGAAAGGGGTTCCCGAACAATTGTGTTATTCTCTGCGTGACAATAGTTTATATGGAGTTTTGCAGTCTGGTTTTAACATAATTTGACACTGAAACAGCATAATTTGACACTGAAACAGCATAATTTGACACTGAAACAGCATAATTTGACACTGAAACAGCACCAGTGCCACAGAGACATCACTGGTCAAAGTTATAAATGACCTTTTAATGGTATCTTATGTGGGACTGGTCTCTGTTCTGGTCTTGTTAGATCTTAGTCTGCATTTCATACTATTGAACACCAAATTCTAATACAAAGGCGGATGACACACAATTGTACTTATCAATGAAACCAGGTGAATCTAATCACTTATCTAAACTAAAGACATGTCTCAAGGACAATAAGACCAGGATGACCTGCAATTTTCTATTATTAAATTCAGATAAAACGGAAGTTATTGTGCTGGGACCAAATCACCTTAAAACCATTTATGTGATAAAATATCTACTCTGGATGGCATTACCTTGACCTCCAGCATCACTGTGAGGAATTTTGGAGTTATCTTTGATCAGGATATGACCTTTGACGCCCACATAAAACAGATTTCTAGGACTCCCTTTTTTCATCTGCTTAATGTTTCTAAAATGATTCACATTCTGTCTCCAAAAGATGCAGCAACGTTAGTTCATGCATTTGTTACTTCCAGGCTGGATTACTGTAAGGCCCCAGTCCCAATAAGTCTCAAGCCCCTCCAGCTGACCCAAAAACCTGCTCTACGTGTGTTGACCAGAACGAGGTTAAGAGAACATATCTCCCCTGTATTAGCTTCCCTACATTGGCTCCCAATGAATCAAATTCAAAATCCTTCTGCTTACGTACAAAGCCCTTGACGGTCAGGCACCAACGTATCTGAAGGAGCTCATAGTTCCATATTGTCCAATCAGAACTCTGTGCTCCCAGCATGCAGGGTTACTTTCAGTCCCTAGAGTCTCCAGAAGTAGAAGGGAAGACAGAGCGTTCAGCTGTCAGGCTCCTCTCCTGTGGAATCATCTCCCAATCTGGGTTCGGGGCAGACAACTGCCCTGTATTTCAGAGTAGGCTTAAAACATTCCTTTATGATGAAGCTTATAATTAATTGGCCTAAGCTAGCTCTTAGCTATGCTGTTATATGTCTAGACTGCTAGGGGATCTCCCATGGTGCACTGAGATTCTCTCTCTTCCTCTCTCACTCTTTATACATCCCTCTCACTTTAATGCATTACACTGGATTACTACATGTTACTAACTTGACTTCTTCCCTGGAGTCTTTGTCCTTTTTCACCCTGCAAGGTTCTTTGGTTGGTGACTGCATCTACTGCTGTGGACCTGCTGTCTACTGATTACAAGATGATTATGATGATGTTACAATTATTATTGTTATTATTTTAGTAATAGTATACTATTTTCCCATAAGCTATTGCTAAATGTTATATTTCTATGATTGCTTTATCAACCTGGGATCCCTGCTGCAGCCGCGGCCTGACTGTGGAGAAGCAGAAGAAAGTGGATTACCATAGCTGATATCATTGCATCATTTTCCCCCGTCTTTCTCTCTCCTCATCTCGCTCTCTTTTCTCCAACCCAACAGGTCATGGCAGTAGGCCCTCCACCCTGAGTCTTTGATCTGTTTGAGGTTTCTACACATTAAAAGGCAGTTCTTTTCTCGCCACTGTTGCCAAGTATTTGCTCACGGCGGAATCTGTTTGGTCTCTAAGATAATAACATAAAGATCTCGGTCTAGACCTGCTATTTCTGGAAAGCACCTTGAGACAACAGTTGTCGTGAATTGACGCTATATTAATAAAGATTGATTGATTGATTGACAATAGCGATCCAAAAAAGGGCTGAATATGTTGATACACTGTCTGACCAAATTAAACATTAATGGAAGAGTGAGTTAGAAAGAAATTTAGATTTTGAGATGTTATGAGAATCATCAATCAAATTTACAGCCGAAGTAAATCGAGCAGTTGTTGGTTACCATTTTTATTTGAAACAAACTAGCACAAATATCATTCATTTATTAATTTCAATTTTACAATTATGCATTTGGCGTAAAACATTATAGGATTTATGGCAAGTTGTTCAGGAAAATTCCAGATAGCTTTCTCAGCTCCCCTCCACTCATGTGACTACATTTTTATTTTCATTATTAAAATAAAGACTCAGAAGAAAAAATTCCCAATAGTCGTTACTTGTTCCAACATTTAATGGATAATGGATTTTTTTTTTAAGTTCCCGCAAAAACTGTTTTGCGAACCATTACTGATAGTCATCGCACACCATTCCCATGCCCATATGTTGCCAACTCTGTCAGAATAGCATTGCGGTGAAAAATGTGACGGAAGAAACCTTGTACTAATAAGTATTATAAGGCGGAGCCAGTATGGAGATGAATAGTCAGTGGGCTTCTCTTCTATGTAAATCAGGCACACAGAATGAGGCAATTAGAGTTTCCCTTCAAATATAAAGGTTTGGGCAGCTTTTTCATTTAATTATCAAAATATTGTACTCCTTGGGGAGACAGAAAAGGTTAGAGAACAACAGGGAGGGAGGAAGTGATCATTATAAGGAGAAAGAGTTTGCGAAGAATTGCATATGTGTAATAGTCATTTTTAAAACTCTCAGTCATCTGTGGAGTCCTCAGATGGTCAGGGAGGGCATTCCACAGACGAGGGGCGGCAGAACAGAAGGCCCGATCACCCCTGGTGCTGAGCTTAGTCCGGGGGAAAAGCACATAGGTTGATTGTGTGGAATGGAAAAGTTCTTTTCAGGTAGGGGGGTGCATTGCTGTGGCTGTACTTTTTTTGTACTTTTTGTTTCCGTACTCTCATCAGGATCCTTGCAGCACTGTTTTGAACATATAATATATATAATATAATATAATAATTATATTAAAACCTTCAGAATACCTATTGTTACGGACTTAGTTGTCCCTTTAATGGTGAAAGAAACAAGGTGTTACAGAGGCATAGTTAATGATGAGCAAAAGCAGCCCCCAGCCAAGGCTTTCAGTCCACATTCATCATGGATACAATTTCCCTCATGCACGAACGGAGAGTATCTGGAATCATTAAAACACAACTAGGAGGCATAAATAAGGCCGTTAATTGACCTGTCATAGCTAATTGCTGCGGGGAAGAAGGGATGGCACGTGTGTGTGCTTAAAAAAAGAGTTTGACTATAAATGTGCGTTTGTCTGAACCTAAGTGTTTATTATCTTCAATTTTTTTTTCATTTAAAGATAATGAAGATATACATGTATAGAGAGATTGGTTAGTTCAAGACTCCTTTCTGAGTGCGTTGATTTTAGAACCATTACTCATCAGCCCTGAGACCTGAAGTGGAATCGGGCAAGACTCAAACCTACTGGTTTGCCTTCCCCACAAAAGGGATTAAGAAGAGGAAAATAAGAAAACCCACACAGGAGGAGAGAGGCACGCAAAACAAAATCATCATCAATTTTTCCCTCACTTCTTTTCCTCTATGTTTACTGAGGTACACACACACATAGACATACTCATAAATACAGTGAGAGAAAACGCTACATCTCCAGTAAGAGAGGAATATTGGGTCATCTAGTGTCCCGGGCCATTTCTCAACAGGGAAGAGCTCAGCTGCCAAAGGGACTCCAGTAATGAGTCAACAGACAGTCCTCAAACATAGGCATTCCATTAAAACGGCCAGACTATGTTTTCCCAATATTGAGTGAACGTGGACAGTAAACTTGAATGAACTGTCTCCTGCAGCCCAAAATTGAGAACGCAGGACATTTTTAGCCTAATTTGAGCTTTGATAAGTGCTTCAAATCACTTCCTAATCACATCAAACATGTTTGAAGGGTGTGACTTCAGTAATTATCTTTGTCAAATCAAATCAAATGTGACTGTGAGTTGAGCAAACCTTAAGTAAGGATTATTTTGTGCCAGACCTTGTTACGGCAGGATCTGCAAAATCAGTAACTGCTATCAAAATCTGCAACTCAATGGTATGTTCTGAAAATCTTTTATTTCCCTCTTAAGTTACTTGTCAATTGATAAGTGCTTGTTTTTTTACTTTTATTTTTATAAGACAACGCAAAGACCTGACTTGACCTTTTCTGAACCATGTTTCATGCCATCTGCATCAAGGAGGAAACTGGTCAAATCTGTAGAATTTTTCAAAACTATAGTAGGTCGGTGGAGCCCGAATCAATGGTGATAATAGCGGCACAGGTAGCCAGATGATCGTTTCTACATAGCCAGATATCATTTTTTGATTCCCTGTTGTGTGGTGTTGGTGACTGGTCGAGGTGGACAATCATATTAAATGTTAATTCCTGTGGTCAATAAATACAATCATTCAAGGGAATTTTTGATTTAAGAGTCTGAGGATTTTTTCGGGGATTTCTGTAGGGCACTTGAGCAAGGGAGAGTAGAAAAAGAGTTGCTTTGTGAAAGTAGTGAATTAAAGATGGGTAAATGTGTGTGTGTGTGTGTTATTGAAACCAGAGGAGGTTGATTGGTAGAAAGATGGACAGTACACATCACTTAATTCTTTTTCTTAGCCTGCTTGATTTTACTAATTATATAAATGATTTTATCTTCCATTTCCCTTCAATCTAACAATGCATGGAGAGAGGGGAAATGATAAGAAATCCAAAATACAAGAGAAAGAGAGGGAGAGCAGAAAAGCTTAAAATGGTAAATATAAAGCTGCTTCTGCCAACAAATTTTCAGTGATTACTGTGAGAGCTCTGACTAATAAATGTGAGCAAATTATGCATTGTTTGTGATAATGGCTATGATTACCACCTAGCACATATGTATTGTCCAATGTTCTCAATGTTCAACGTACATCACAAACCGTGGGTTTGTGATGTGTTCCATGACTCCCACTGACTCATTAGATAAGCACCCACTGTGTTCTTGGACCTCCTGATTTACTCTCGGCCTCGACTATTCACATCCCTCATAAAGTCAATATGCAATTTCGTACAATTATTGTACATTGGGAAATGGTCCATTTCTCATGTTAAATTATTTTCCTGTTCTCTTTCTCGCAATAGTGGGTAGCTACATGTGCGTCCTACTTTGATATTTGAAACTGGTGTGAAACCTTGCTCTCCACCCTGAGATCAGCACATTCCTGATGAAGCAAATAATCCTCCGGTTACTGTGTGGATAGGGTTGCTGCTGACATTCAGCAGAAAATTAGCTGAGTGTTCACTCAAAGGTCCCTATTTATCAATACCTCCCACAGCTCTAAAATGTTGAAATGCTGCACTCACAATTATTTAAAACATGCTAAATGCATTCCCAGTCGCTCATATAATATGTTGGTTTCAATTCAAATTCATGATATTTCTATTACCTTCAATAGCACTATATAATCTCACCCTATAATGATTTCGGTGGAAAGACTGTAACTGCTTTCATCCTTTGACTAGCTGCAGCAGTGGTGCCAACTATATAGGATGAAGATATGTATAAATAAAGATTGATTGATTGATTGATATGTGAGAGTTTTAACATCACTCTTTGGAAGCTAAATATTAAATCTAAAATTAATGGCATTCTATGCCTCTTTAGAGCTTTAAATTTCACTATAGAGAATTTCTTGTGAAAAATTAGTGGAATTCCAAGCACAGTTTCAAACCCAATCCTTTATGGAATTCATTTTATTCCTAACAGTCACCAAACTACAATTCCCCCTGATCTTAGCTGCAGTGAATGACAGTAAAGAAGAGAGTAAATGGGTGCAGGGAAAACATCTCAGGGATGTGAAAAATGTCAGGAAACAGGAATACACTGAACACAGCGGCATTCAATTCGTTTTCTTCCTCTTCCTATAGCAAGAGCCAAATCAGCCCCTTCAATAGTGTCGGCGCAGAGCGGAAATTAAACCTCAAGAGGAAAGGGCTGGAAGCTGATTTCAATTCAAGAGCCTCTGTTCTTTTGACATGAAGTAAAACGTAAAGAGCACATTGTATGTACATGTTTGGCTGTCAACAGATGACCAATTCACACCTTTAGGTAATGTTACGTAACACATGTTAGCAGCTTATAGTAGCTGTCAGGCAGTGTGAGCATTCCTACAGGCAATTAGGTTACTGCTTTATCCATGTTGTTCTACAATGACAGAGCTAAGAGGGTTCTACGATATTATTGTTGTAGTTGACTCAGTTGGATGGAATAGTAATCACAAAGCCATTACCTGGAAGGGTCCACTGGGGCTGAAATCAAAGGATGCTTTCTTCCAGTCTGGGCCCTGATGACCAGACTTGGTCCATACCACAGAATCCACAGACGCAATGCTTCTGACTCTCAAAAGCAAATTGAGAGTGCCTGTGAAAAGTATCACACACATGCACCAGCACATAAACCCACACAGACACAAACACACACACACACACACACACACACACACACACAGTACAGATCATCAGAATCTCTCAGTGAATAGTCAATAAGATTGCATCCTTAGTCATTATTATGTTATGGAATATTAAAACCTGAGGGCAAAGCATTCTTAACACCCATAATTACCTTTCTACTGACAGGGACTCACGTTTTATGCTTGAGCAGCTTTTATGCTTCATGCTTTTTCTTTACCAATTTTAGATTGGGCGGCATGACTGGGGGTAGTCTACATTATTGTATGCTCTCCCGTGTTTGCGTGGGTTCCCTCCGTTTTCTCAAGCTTCTTTCCACAGTTTAAATCATGTAAAATAGTTGAATTTGTGACTCTAAATCCACATAGATATGAATGTGAGCATGGATGGTTGTTTGTTTATGAGTCAGCCCTATCATGGAATGGCAAATTGCTCAGTGCATAGCTTAGTTTTTCGCCCAACATCATCTGGAATAGGGTAGCAGGATGAGCAATCCCAGAAAATGGATGGATGATATGTGACCAACCTGCCAACTGATCCCAACACACACGCGAAACATAAATGTATTGTATAGTCAGAGTGGAAAAAAGGTGCATTGATCATAACCGCTGCTTGCATCCCAGTGAAACGGCTGTACGTTATATAGCGCAGCTCAATTTACTGCAAATGAAGTGGGCTTTGGTCTGACTGATTGTCACAGGCAAAAAATTCAGTCATCAAGCATCATCAAATATGCTGCTTTCAAGTTGTCAATATTAAATAACATAAAACATGGACTTTTCCTCACAAAAACCAGGGGACCAAAACAACAGAATATACTGCTAGAGTTCATTTTGAACAGATTCTGAGAGTTTTCTCAAGATTATAGGATGGTAATGTATTGGACTTAACTCTGAAGCCCTTTGGTCCAGCTTTTGTATGTGGCTGACTATTCAGGGCAATTTGTGAAATTGTCTAAAGCCCCTTGGATTGACTGTTCAGTGGGTAGTTTCATTTCACACTGATGTACACTCTGTGTAGGAAAGGCACAGCAGTAAGGAGGAAGGAATAGAAAATGTTAGACGTGGGACAGAGAGAGTTCAAAAGATCTGAATGGAAGATTATAAATAGCCATTTCCTGATTTCATTTGTTTCCTTTAATCTAGAAGTATAGACTTCACTGCCACGCCATGTTTGGGTTAGATCCTCAAAAACTGTAACTTCTAGAGATAAGGCATCAATTCATATGGCCTAAATTCTTCATAATAAGCTAGACAGTGACACCATTCAAGCCACAGGGAAATGGTCCAAAAAGTATTTCTCTCTCTCTCTCTCTCTCCCTCTCTCTCTCCCTCTCTCTCTCTCTCTCTCTCTCTCTCTCTCTCTCTCTCTCTCTCTCTCTCTCTCTCGCTGTCCCTCTCTCTCTCTTGGGTCTCTAAGGTGTGAAAGAAACATTCATCTTCTTAACGATCTCCAGCCAGCTCCTAATTTGAACATTAACCAACCACCAGTCTCTTAAACAAATATGAAGGCAAGGTGCAATGTATTGGTGTGGTAATCCACATATAATGTATATCTGTGTGTGTATGCTGATGCATGCTTGTGTATGTGTCCCGATGTTTGTCTTTTTTTTTGTGTGGATGTGTATCTTTGAGCTAATGTTCTCTAAACCTTGACATTATTAGTAGAGCAGACCAGCAGTAATTAGCTTCCTGTCACAAGGGAGGTGTGAGTAGGGGAAGCATCTTATTTATGGGGGCAAACAGGGAAGTTAAATAACATATTGCAGGATGCAATGCATGAGCGTCCTCTGGCATCGTGATGGAAGAATGGAGATTAGTGCATCAAATATAATGTGCTGGATGTTTTGCAAGAGTTTAGCATTTTGGAATTTACAACACATAATTGCCCTCTTTTCCAAGATAGATCTAAAAGCTATACAATAATTATGTATTTGACGCGCTACAGACTAATTCTTCACACCACAGTCTCAAAATGAACTAAAAATGTTTTCAAACTTTATCATTTAAGATGGTGTGATATGTGTTTTTTGCGCCGCTGCTCCTTCATTTTCCCTCCAGGCCGAGTCAATCAGCCCCTCCCCCCTACTGCACGGCGCTGATCTCCAGCCTCACATAAACAAATGCTAGTGAGCGAATCCGAACCGACGCACAGTGACGAGCTGAAGATGTTCAAAATAACGTTGATATTTCTCACAGTATCCACTAACTGCAGTTATCCACTAGTCCGGACATAAATTTAAAATTTTCAATGTAGTACAGCAAAAAACAGATGTTATAAATGAAAAGTAATATAAGCTAAGTTTGCTAATGTTAACATTAGCTAATAACGTCAGCACTCACTCTCCTCGCTGTGAATGTCGCAGCGAGGAAATGTAATTACTTTCAGCATTCCGAGGAGAAAGTTGGTTCATCATGAAATGTTATACAATCTATTTGTAAGGATAATCATGTTAAAAAGAGTTGTTTTGTATTACCAAAGGTGGACAGAATCAAAAAACAATTAGGAAAATATGGCTGAGAAACAATGTTATTAATAAAAAAGGGACTAAAAGACTAGTTACACAGTGACTAAAATATGAACTTCTAGAGTAAAATATGATATGCCCAAGATAGACCTCCGTGTGTCCATTTATTTGCACCAAATTTGGTCTTAATCCGACCAATGGTTGAGAAATTATGGGCCGAAAACATCTGTAGCTAAAGCTACTCTTAGGGTCAGAAATATAGAACAGAGCTTTCCCAAAATAACCCCAGTTCTTCGTTGCACAAAGGTCTATTGGGGGATAAAATTTTAAAAGGATGCGTGACAAAGTTGGTGAGTGATGTCTGGAAAAAACTGTTTTGTAAAAAGCTCCCCGTAGTGAGTAACAGATTAACCATTAGAGTAAATTAAGAAATATGCAAGATAAATCTCCTCGAGACAATTCATATGCAATGAATTTGGACTTAATCAGACAAACGTTTGAGAAATTTTGGACTGAAGACCCATCGTTTCGAAACTGTACAAGCCTTGCCAAAATCAATCCGCTTCTTCCACGCACTAGATTTATTTAGGTGTACAAATGGAAAATGATGTATTTAATATTTTTTTTGAGTTATGTCCAGAAAACAGTTTTTTTCATTGAAAAAAAAAGCTCCCTCTAGTGAGTAACTAAGTAGTGGAAAATATTATTATTATATTTACATATATATTATATTCACAAGACATATCTCCTTGAGTGGATTCATATGCAAGGAAATAATGTTTGAAAAACTGTTTTTCTTGTAAAATGCTCCCCCTAGTGAGTAAAATATAAACTATTAGAGTAAAACAGGATGTAAACAAATTAGATCTCCTGTAGTTGATTCATTTTCACAAAGTTTGAACTTAATCGGGTTAACGGTTGAAAAATTATGGCCTGTCAATTTTTGGAGATAAAGGTCCACTAGTGTCCTTGTCCTAGTGAACAAACCTTTCGCAAAATGATTCCAGTTCTTCATCACGTTAGAGTTAAAGGGGGTATAAGGGTAGAAAATGAACAAAAGTATCAGTTTTTGAGGTATCACGTTCACTCGAAGGGTCTGCAGTGGCTGCGGCAGCGATGATGATTCCATAATATCCCTGACATTTCAGTGACATAATTAGTATATATCCTGTGAAATTATAGCTTGTTAAACAGCAGGAGCGTTTCATATATTTGTAAATAGTTAGGATTCTAGTTCATGCCGATACAGAATGACTACAGCATTAATAAATAAAGCAGAGATGTGCTAATACTGCTGCACAAATAGACAAACTCACTGGCAAGTTTTTGTTTCAAATTGGAGAGGACATGGGCGGTGCTGTAATGTAGTTAGATAATGGAGACAAACAGATTAAATCCGCTGTGGCCCGCGTTCACCTGCTCGGTCTACTCTCTCATGCTGCCTCCACATATGAGCCTCATTGTCTCCTTCCGCACTCACCACCCACCCAAACCGACGCAAACACACATACACACACCAACGCACACACACATACACACACACACACACAGAGGGAGAAGGACTCTGATAAACAGTCTATTTATTGGACTGAGGTAACATAGAGCATGTGGCTAATAGTGTTAAAGAGGAAGAGTACAAGGTAGTGCTCTACAAGACTACTTGTCCACGAAACCATTAGTGAAGAGGATATCAAGACACACACGCTGCTGTGTTTGAACTCAAATGAGTTCAGTCTTCTTTTTATAAAAAGATTACTAGAACTATACCCCCACTGGACCTTTCTTTCCTCTGGCCCTCACATGCAACTAAATAGGTTGTACTGTACGTCCTGTTTGTTCCTACTCCTCATGCTGGTTATCTTCAGAGCCAGAGTAATGCTAAACTATGGACACAAAGCTGACATTTATGGTGCGTGGTTTGGCTCCTACCACCGAACACATGCTCACTGTCGAACTCAGTGAATGTATAAGGGGCAGATGTGAATCAGATGTTATAAAAGCTATACTCTAGAATCTAAGGGGCCTTTCCAGTGGAGAAATCATGTTAGAGTTTAGTGGTAAGGTACACTAATGGAACGCTGAAAATGGATAAAATTGTGATGCTGTGGGCTCTATATCAGTGGCTCTCAATCTTTTTTCAATAATTTTCAATCGCTCTCAGCCAAGAATTCCCTGTTCATTGCCAATAACCTTTGGCTGGAAAATATGCCTTCATAAAGAAATGAAATACACCACTGTGTCATCAGTGTCTGAATTATTAAACAAACTTGGTCCTGACGAAGACTTATCAGGTCTTGTTCTCATCATGCAATAAGAATTAAACCAAGATTGTTGTTTCAAGTGAATAAAACTTTTGTTTGTCTTGTTTTTTCCTTCTTTCTCTGTGCTGAAGCCACTTGCTTAGTTACAACCAGGAATCTCCATATTAATTCATCAATTCAATATCTGGAACCACTTATCCTGTTGTGTGTTGTAGAAATGGGCTGGAGCCTATCCCAGCCAACACTAGACAAGAGACATATTCCCTCTCAGAAGAAACTTGCATTCTTTTGTTATTTGCATTTTAAAACAATTAATCATTGCGCTTAAAATGGGGAAACATGTTATGGATTTAGGTTAATTGGACTAAGATTTAATTTTTCATTGATCTAATTATAGTAATATTATTGTAGGGCCTATACATGACTGAAAAGGGATAACCCCAAGGGATAAACCCAATGAGTTATTTTGCTATTTGCAAAATAGCAAAATAGCACTAAGCCAGCACTAAGCCATATTAATGTTTAATACTACCTCATATACTGAAATTTTTTGAAAATGATGTGGTACATACATGGGAATTTCCTCTCTCCCTGTTCTCTTTTGATCCCTTTAATCCTCTTCACAGCAAAGAAATAAATGATTCCACCTTGTCTCATTTGGACACAAGAGCTTGAGCTTCTTTGATTATCTCTGCAACCCTGATGGATCCAGGGCTTTTATTTCATAGACTCAAGCACTGCAAAAAATGCTGCATGAGAGATGCTTATAGACTGTATTAAAATTTGCTTCCAAGGCATCAACTGTTGACACAAGGGTGAGAAAGTGCCATTCAAAGCGATGGTATTTTGGCAGTTAGTTTCCAAGCCATCATATTTGTTCAAGATGGGCCCGGTTTCAATAAATTCTATCCCCACAATGTTTTCCGCCTCTTCACCTACATCGCCATTCATTTTTTCTCCTAATTGACTTCACCTTTCCCCCTTAAAGGTTCTGAATTATTATTTTCTTCCAGCTCACAATATACTCAAAATGCTTTTATGAAATTGAAGCCATTATCAGTGTATATATCTACAATCATTTTGTGGATATTGTACTCTGTATGGATGGATGTCATTGAGGGCAAGCAACACCAATGAAACTCAGTCTCTGTGCTGTCCGGCAATCACCATTGGAAACAATGAACTCAATCTCGCTCATGACAGCCTTAAGATCAGTCTTCATTTTCAGTGTTGCTCTCTCAGATTTTTTTTTCTCTTGCACATCGAGACATAAAGTTATATCTGGTTTTAAATGATGCAAAAGAGGTTTTAAACCCTGTGAAACTAAGTAATTGAGAGGCAACAGATGTTGAATGATAAAGTTAATGTTGAGCAATACTTTATGAGTAACTATCTTGATTTCCCACAATTTAAGTTGCATGGATGAAGGGCCTTACTCTGAAGTTGATTTCCTTCTCTTAGCAAGTGAAGTGATATAGTCAATAGTAGCAACGATATTCACATGCAAGCCAAAAGCACAATCAACAGAGAAAAGAATATTTGGTAAGCTTAGAGAATTGTTAAAAAATGTTGTCAGGAAAGCACACTTTTATGCCAAATAACAATAAATAACAAAAGTAACAAGTATGTTAAAAAGTAACAACTATGTAAAAATGTAAGGAGTACAAAATAGATATATTTCTAATAAATGTAGGTAATAAAAATGAAAGGTTCTCTGAAAACTAATTACCCAATTAAGGTACTACTTTCTGGGGGAAAGAAAAGGATTATTTGTACTTTGACCTGTATGTAGTTACTTTCTAGCTCTTGTAAACAGCTCCTAAATTTGCTCCCCGCAGTTCACCAGTCAGAAAACCAACCAATACAGTATTTTTTCCATATGAAGGCAAAGTCAGATAATAAAACCCATGATCATGAAAAAGAAAATAAAAGAAATGTAAACTTGAAAAGTTAGGTTTTATCTGGCTAAATTCTATTTGCTGTGAAGCATAACATATAATCATTTAAGACCAGTGTGCTAGCACATTTAACTAGACATATAGACACCAATTCCTGTTCCACATATGCATGTAAATATTCTTATGGCAGGTTAATTAAATTGTCTGTATATTTTGTGTATACAAACAGCATACCCGTACAGTTCTTAAAAACACCTGAAACTCTAATTTGTTTTCTAGTGAAGTGCAAAATAATACAGTGATTAAAAGTAAGCTTACCAGTGGCACTGGTTAATTCTCCGCCGGTCTTAAATACTACTCAATGCTAAATAAAACAAATTAAATGTTGTTTATTGTTGATGTCAGCAAGCCTTAAGAGAAACACATGAAGGTGAACAACAAGAAACATCAGATGGGGAGTTCTTCAGCCTATTTTATACCTACAAAGTAGTCAAACAGCCTTTTTCCATATATAATAATAATTTATCCTTTATTAATCACATACAGCAATACACAGTACAAAATAGTGAAATTATTTCCCTGCATTTGACCAATTCCTGAGCAGGAGCAGTGGGCAGCCCCCTTTGAAGCACATAGTGGGTTGAGTGTCTTGCTCAAGGACACTACGACATGTAGACTTGCTGAAGCTCAAAACCGGTTACCTTCCGACTTTATATAAATATAAATAGATATTTATATATAAAAAAGATAAATATATATTAGAGGTGAAGCAATCGATCTGTGCTGGGAGGCCTAGTTTGATGAAATATATAATTGGCTGAGCAGCCTAACTTGAAGCCCGTTACACGCATGCGCTGCACAGCATACCAAGCATGAGCTACCACGGCTCAGAACATCTCACTAGTAAACCCGAAAACACACGCTCACAATTTTGTAACACCAGTAAGGACAAAATAAGCGAGTGACAACCAACATTTGGCTCAACAAACTTAATCACAAACTTAAAATTGAATGACCTCTAGGAACATAGCAAGGTTCAAGAAGATAACGTTAGTAGAGTGGCTAAAGCTAGCAGAGCCAGCCACGAGCCTGCTGTATGTATGTATCTATAATAATAATAATAATAATTATAATAATAATAATAATAAATGGGACTTATATAGCGCCTTTCTATCAACCCAAGGACGCTTAACAAAGAGGGTAATCAAAAACATACTAATAAATAAACATTAAAAGGAGGGATGTGTGGAGGGGAAATTGAGATCGTAGGCCTTTAAGAACAGGTGGTGCTTGAGGAGTTTTTTTGAAATGTCTAGGGTTGAAGAATTTCTGATTTCGGGGGGGGTTGAAGAGGGCGGTAGCTGCGACGCTGAAGGCTCTGTCGCCGATTTTTCGCAGCCTGGTGTGGGGGGTGGAGAGAAGAACAGAGTCGGAGGAGCAAAGCCTCAGGGAAGGAGAGTAGGGGTGATGAAGGTTGGTGAGGTACTGGGGGGTAAGGCCACTGAGGGATTTCTAAGTGGGCAGGAGTTTATAGTTGATGCGTGATTTGAAAGGAAGCCATTGAAGATCAATGAGTGGGGGGGTGATGTGCTGCCAGGTCCTGGTGCGAGTGAGAACCGTGGCAGCTGAGTTTTCGACATACTGGATCCGGTCCAGGGCCTTGCTAGGTACCCCGGACAGGACTCCATTACAGTAGTCCACACGGAAGGTTGATGAAGGCGTGGATGAGGGATTCTTTAACAGAGTCAGAGAGTGATGGCCGGAGACGAGAGATGTTTAGAGATGGTAGAAGGCGGATCTTGAGATGGATTTGTAGTGTGATTGAAATTAAAAGGTGGTGTCCAGGATGTGGACCTAACCTAGACCTCGGAGGATGGGCAGATGGACCTCGGCGGATGGGCAGATGGAGCAACCAGCCACCTCTAGGAGGAGATCTCCAACCTTCCAGAGCAGTGCCTTAAGGCCCACAACCAAAGGCTCTGTTTGCTGCTGATTAGTTTCAGGTGGTTAGATTACATCCATGTTTTTATTACCTGTAGCCATTTGACTAGGGACTGGGGAGGGAGATGGATGGATGGCTTGGTGCTGTTATAGAGCTGTGTGTCGTCGGCGTAGGAGTTGAAACTGAGGCCGTGATGGCGGATAATCTGACCAAGGGGGAGCATGTAGATGGTGAAGAGAGGGGGTCCAAGCACAGAACTTGAGGGACGCCTTGGTTGACTGGGGTTGTGGAGGAGCTGGAGTCACTTATGTTGATGTCTTGTTTTCTGTTGGAAAGATTAGATTCAAACCAGGAGAGGGCTGTTCTGGTGAGCCCTAAGTGGTCCGTTAGGCAGTTAAGGAGGATGTAGTGGGAGACTGTATCAAAAGCTGCCCAGATGCCAAGGGAGATGAACTACTACTAGCTCAACTACTCTTTCCAGGATTTTACTAAGGAAAGGAAGGTTGAATATCAGCCGGTAGCTGTTTAAATCCTCCAGGTCCATACTTGAGTTATTATGATGGGGAGCGACAGATGCTGTTTTGAAGCTGGAGGGGACTGTGCCGGATTCCAGGGAGGAGTTAATGAGGGTGACCATCGTAGGGCACAGACAGGGCAGAAAGGCCTTGATCAGGGCTGTGGGCATTGGGTCCAGGAAGCAGGTGGAGGCCTTAGACTTAGTGACAAGTTTTGTCACTTGGTGGGCATCCGCAGGGACGAAGGAGGATAGCCAGGGATGAGTCAGACGTGCGGTGGGGGGAGCAGTCATTTACGGGATTAAAATTTAAGGACAAAGAAGCTGCGACATAACAACCCAGAAAGTGTTCTGCACAAAAAAACTTAATCCCAAACTTCAAATCTATTTTTCGCGAAGAAAGCTAATGTTAGCAGGGTAGCTAATGTTAGTAGAGCAGCTAATTTTAGCATGACAGGTAAAGCTAGTGACAGCACAGAGCCAGCGACAAGCCCTGAAGTCCCTGATCGAAGTCACATACAACATGGGATGGACTGAACAAGGTATACAAAGTTTTATTTTCACTTCAAAATGTCTTACAATTGGTTTAAGGAATGCACGGCAGGAAGGACGGCCGGTACATCATTTTCAGAAGGTCAGAATTCATACACATTACACAATGCCGACAAGCCATTATACTTCCACTGTAGTCCTTGGAAATAAGGATATATATATATATACACTCAACACTTTCATATTCACATAAACATAGAATAACAAATTTGAGGTGTTATTTCCATGTGAGTCAGAAAAGAGCAACAGTTAAAAAGTATTTCTAAAAATTGCTTTGTGTTAAATTATCCAAGGGCTTTCAACATAAAGAGCCCTTTTAAAACTAATCTACCATCGTGCCCCATCTCTTGATTAACCCCCCTCTCTTTCCTTCCAAGGCCAGCCAATCCCCATACTCCCCTCACTCCTCTCGTCTCATTTCTCCTCTCACTGACACCCTCTGTCTCATCCTCATCTTGTCTCTTTTCGTCATTAAGAGTCACACTGTGTCTCCATGGAAAAAGAGTGAGATCTGCCAAGGTGAGGCAATTAAAGTGATGACGGATTAGAACAGACTGGGAGAAAAACAGAGTAAATTGAAGGAGGGCTTGTATCTGAGCTGAGCGTAAATGGTAACAGAATGTGATAATTGTGAGCAAGCCCTGTTTGACTGATGTGGTGTTGTCTTGTCTCATTGCTACAGGACCTCTAGACAACATTCAGAGTGTTGAAAAAACAGATTACTCATACCCTTCTATAAACTGGGTCATGCAGAATGAGTAGAGTAGAGACAAATTAAGAAGAGCAAGGAAATCCACTCAATGTACTGTTAGTATGCAGACCTTAGATAAACATATAATATAATAATAATAATTTACATTTGGGTCAAATCTCAAAGTGCTACAAAGTAAAAGCAGATAAAAGCATCAATAAAAAACAAAATAATAAATAAATAAAAACATGACCAAAATGCAGCAATGTTAATTAAAAGTTATAGGTTCTGCTAAAAAGGAAAGTTAATTATATTTAATTAGATACCTCTTCCACCAGAAGGCTATATTTTCACCATATCAGTATCATATCAGTCGGTCTGTATGCCTGCCTTTCAGAACACAAAAACCATCAGGCAGATTTTCATCAATGTAATGGTAAGATGGGAAAGTATATTAGAAAAAATATTATTTTATTTTATTCTCTTAAGTGAATCTGATTAAAGGGAAAGACTGATTTTTTTTTACTTCACATTTTGAAGTAGAGCTTTTTGCCACAATTTGTGTCTATGAGACATAAACCACTCTTTGGGTTTGGAAAATCCAAAATAACTAAAAAAAAACATAGCAGGGTTGTGAATATACCAAGAGACAACTCATTAAAAACAGAGTGTATCTGCAAAAAGGAGCTGATTGAATATTCTTGTACACGTTTTGATAGATTGTCATAAAACTTGTTAGTTCAGGTAAATACAGAAACTTTAATTAAGTGTTTCTCTCTCCAATTTTCAGCTGGGGAAGGCTCCAGTCCCCCCTTAGAACCCTGCACCGGATAAACTGTTATAGAAAATGGATGGATGGCTGCTCAATCCCCTTATAAGGTGAAAAGTAGAAGAAAGCCCAGACGTCACTGATTTCAATAGAATTAATCTTCCGGGAACCATGAATATCTGTACATATTTTCTCTATAATTTATGTATAATTAACCTCCTGCTCTCAATATAACACAGATAAATATACACAGTTAATTATTGATCATAAATGGACAAACCTTTGGAGACAAAAACTGGGTCCTTATGAATTACAGCATCTTTAGGAGACAATGCGATGAATGTTACATTGAAGCAAGCATGCTTGAGCTGTGGTCCAATTAATCAAGTCTGTATGTGTGTGTATGTGTGTGTTTGTTTCTATGAATGTGGGAATGTGATTTTATGTATGTATTTTTGTTGGAATCCATGGATGTGTACACAGCAGCTACGGGGGTTCTTGGAAAAGAGTCTGTGCAGGTGTGAAGGCGACAAGATGTATGCATTCTACCTGTTTGACAGAACATATTATGATGAACAACTCCCCGAATTGACTGATTGTGTCTTGCCCATACCATAAATCACACACCCACATCCCCCTTCAGCCACCTCAAAACGCACACAAAGACACACTCTGGCACAAGCAGGAACATACAAAAAGACATGTGGTAATACGCCTTTCTCTCTCTTTCTCGCTCTCTCACAAACACACACACGCACACACACGCACACACACACACTCACTTACTCACTCACTCACACACACACTCACTCACTCACACACACACTCACTCAAACACACACTTACACACACACAAACACACACTCCTAAAATGCTATGGCTGACATTTCTAGAGCACAGATTTCAGTTTTGGAGAGAACTTGTAGAGTGTGAACATACTCTCCTATGTATCGTGTCATGGTATGTTTATGAGCATCAATCTCTACTGCAGTACTCACCGATATGTTTGCCCTTCATGTGGTAGTAGAAAGAGACACAGTATGGGACTCTACCGGAGCCTTTAGGGCCCCTGACTGAAGTCACGTTAAAAAGTGGTGAAAATAGGCGAGCTTTGTCCCCTTGAACGCGTGGGCGCGATGCTTCAATGTACATATAATACCCTGTAACAAAAAGACAGAGCACCATTATCCAGAATCTTACATGCAAGACAAATTTAATTATTTTGCTTATTCATTTATTTTTGGGTTTTGGTGGTTTTTGTCACATTTTCTTCGTTGCACAGATAAGACTATGAGACCCAGAGCTGAAATCATTCTTAAAATTAGAGATGGGATTTACAGCTCCTTGAAGGGAGCCGGAACTTGTGGGTCCGTTCCTTTCAAAGAGCCGTTCAAAAGACTGGCTCATTTTTATATTTATTAATTTTTTAGAAGCCAGCCTGGAGGTAACTGATTTGACCTGGGAAATAATCACCGGGAGGAATGATAGGGAAAGATTTGAATCATTTAATCATTTAATCAACTTAGAGATCCCATCAATATATTTCTATTGGGGGATACCTGAGTTTGAATTATTCTGAAATATTGATTATAATTTCATTTGGCTTGTGTTGACTAGTTGTTAATGTCTGATCTGCATTAATTTTAAACATTCCACAACGTAGCGCCATATCTCTCTGCTTTGAGAGTGAGATCCCTATTTTGGATTTACAACTTTCTATAAAATCTGGTGTGTGAATCAAGCTACCTTGACTTATGTTATCTATGTAACTCCTAAAAAAACTTGGCACAATAAAAAACTAAATAGGCTACAATTAAATCCCATGCAAAACAGCTTTTAGTGAATCTTCCACACAAGAACATTGTGAACAATACAAAAAAACTCACAATAATATTTTGTGAAAAATCTTTCAAGTGGCCTATTATAAAAATGAAAGGCGCTGGAAAAAAAACTACTAAGTGTTTGGTCAGTAACATGGGTCTCCCAATCCCTCCACTTTGCAGTTGGACACATGATGAATTTCATGGTGGGTCAATGCTCTCTCCAATCAGTGCCTCTTTAGAGCAGAGGGGTACGGTTGGTAGGTTTTCTCTCACTTGTTCTTTTATGTAAAATCACTGAAAGCCCCGTTAAGAAATCTAGTATACAAAATAAAAATACATATACTACATGCCGCAGTAGTTCTGTACTACAAGTATTGTGTACATGTATGTAGTACACCTTAGTGAACTTTAGTTAAAATAATTCTCCAGCTATCTCACCTTCTTTTGTTCCACTGCGGTCAGTCTCAGGGCCGGTATTGGCAGATCGCTTGGGATTTTGTGTCAGGTGATTTTGCCTTGTCCAATCAAAGACATCACTCCGGTCTTGAGAGAAACCACAGATCCGCTCATCCTCAAAACCACACACATGATCTGTGATGTGTTTGTATTTGTGTGTGTGTAATATAGAAAGAGAAAAAACAAGAGAAAAAATGCTTCAGAAGAATGATTAGTGTCCAACCAGTGCCATTACAAACTCAAGGTGACCTTTTTTTTTTTTTTACCTACCTGTTTATTAACAGCGATAATAGAGCTATATAAAAACCTCTGTAATGTGTATTTCAACTATGAATGTCAGACAGCCAGGCAATTACTGACAGAGTGATAGGCATAATGTAGGAGGTGAACTATACTCTGAAACTTAAAGCAGATTTCACATATGCCATTTATAAAAAATAAAATCAAACAATAAGATAAAAAACACGTCTATCAAAGGTTTCTCAGCATGAAAACAAAAACATTTTAGACAAAGAAAAGATATGTAGCTTGGAGATATTGTGGACAACAGAAACAAAAAACAGCTATCAGGGGAAATTAGTCGAGGCTATTGAACCCTAGTTACCCTAGTTAAACCTGATGGTTGCTCGGAGTTATTCAAGTGGCACTTTGAATATGAACATTTGGTAAATAGTGAAAAAGCTAAGTATAAAGTATATCAATGCAACCATCAATAAACCAATGATGGTGCAGACGGACCATGTCGAGAGGCTCTTAATATTTTTAAGGGGGTGAGAAAGTTAAAGCTGCTGCTACTAATACAAATGAAAAGAAGAATATCTATGGAGAAAGCTACCAGTTATGCAAACAGGAAAATTCGGAAAGAGCATAGGCTGAAAATCATTATCCTGAGCTTCATGGGTTAGTAATGAAGATGTAGGGAATCTTATAATAAGTATTTTTGAGTCCGACAATCTCAATGTGGAGATTCCTGTGGACACTGTTCTTTCTCAATTAACTTTTGATTTACAGTCGTTTGCAACCGACTAGTTCTACATTTCTGTTGATAATTTGAAATTGCATCATTCTCAAAATTATGTTTTGGGGAATCCACACTGCATAAAATCTATTACATTTTTTAAATTTCCTTGTGTTGAGGGTTTCAAACATTTAGTGAGGGTTTGACGTTGATATCTGTTGTGTCAGGTAGATGGACAACATTCTATGATCTTGTCACCTTCATTAGCACGTCCGAAAGGTTTTACCTTTATGAGAAGTTCACAAAACAAATGGAAATCCAAGCAAGCGAGCAAAACCGTCATCGAAAAACATCAAAGCTGGGAGATTCACTGGACACTCTCATAGGCTGCTAAAAATGCATCTGGCTTGCGCCCCCCATGAGAACGTTTAGTGTGCTTTTTGCTACATGCGCTCCTTTCAATTTGCAATGTTGTTCTCGCAGTCTGTTCCAATCTGCTGTTGTTTTAATTGTCTCACCCTAGTGGAGCCAACTGCCACTCGTGCCAGAACAAAGCTGTGTATCTCTTAATGAAGGAAATAGACAAGATGCAATTGACTGAAATAGAGATAGGAATGGCAGGAGAGAGGATGAGAGGTAAGGAGACAACAGGAGTTAGTGCCACAGAGAAAGGAGGGCTAACAGAGACATATGTAGTTCATGACATGGAACGTATTTGAAAGTATTTTCATGTACCTAATTTCAAATATTCACACAATATCAGCCACACTGCCATAGTGTCATATGCTACACTCATGATAACGACTCTCTCCGCCATCCATCCCTCAGTTGCTTTCTCAAATTTTACCGTTATCATGAAACTGCCTAGCAAAAAGATTTAATAGGTTGGATCATGGCAAACTTTGCTGACATCGCTTGCAGCATACATGCTTGATTAGCTTGTGTTGAAATTGCCTTCTTAACTTCACCACCTTGTCATCAATCAGATCTCGACCACATGCTCGACACTGTGAAATGTGGAGAGGTAGAAGAAGGATGTCTCACCTGAAGGTCTTGGATAGGTGTAGGCTGTAAGAGTAATATAGGTTAATAATCAGATATACTGAACATACATTGAAATGAAGTATACTTAGTTTTTAAAATTAGCTTTCAGGGAGACTCACGTTCTGAGTACTGAATGATGCGACTGATGTATTCCCCAGTGCTGTAGGTGGTGATTGGGGCCAGTCGCACCTCGTAGGACAGGGGGATTTTCAAGTCGGATATGGTGTAGGACATCAGCACACCCTTCTCTGGCTCTTTACCCTTGAGGTCTATTTGCTTTGACAGGAGGTTCTGCTTATTCTAGATTTGTAAATGTGAACACACACAAACACACACGCACACACCCAAATCACAAATGTTATGATTCATACTCACAAATTTGCAAAAATATATGGAAATGCCATAAATCTGACTGGGAGGCCGAAACAGCAAGAGAACCACATATAAGTTTATTTTTTTCTCCTTCCCCTCTGCTGCTTTCATTGTGTCATAGCCACATTCCTATCTCTCACTTTATATGATATGCCAAGATATAAGAATTTTAAAAAGTGTAAGTCAACCGAAAGAGGGGAAACTTACCCTCGGTAACTACACAAAGCTCAAACTTTTCTCCCATCTGGAGGATTTTCACTCTTAAAGTTAATGCTCCATCCAGGCAACGATTGTAATTCGCAGTGTTATGTAAGATTGGTAAACAAGTATTAAATCGGACAAAGTATTACATTTTTCCTTACAAAATTATCATCGGTATAACTGTAATTAAAATGCTGCCAAGTGTGATTGCAGCCTACTAAGCAAGCAGTGTGACTCCAGCGTAGTACATTATTGCCCTACTCAATGTGTACAACTTAAATAATGACAAAAAACATTTTTTTCAGTTTTCCATATACAATTAAAACTACATGAGATAGGATATAATGCAGTCCCATCGTCTACTCATTTTTTTTTTTAAGTCAGAAGAGTTTTTTCTAGCACCCCTTTTAATACATCTATTGATGTGCTATTCCACCCACGGATAGAGGGTTCCATTAGCCATGTATCTGCCTCTGATCCCAGCTACTTAAAGACCTGGCAGTGAGCTCAATCTAATGCATTAGGTCAGCCACTCCACCATAAAATCTTAGTACACCCACAGCATGCTATTATCAGGTAATGCGTGCAGCAGAAGTGTTTGTGCATATGTGAGTGTGACATTTATGTGTGTGCATGTGTATCCTTGTGCTAGGCTTTGTGTGTTAATGTGAGTGTCTAAAGAACCTAGGGTGAGCAAGCAGAGTGGACCTATAGATAGATAGATAGAGAGAGAGAGAGAGAGAGAGAGAGAGAGAGAGAGAGAGAGAGAGAGAGAGAGAGAGAGAGAGAGGGAGAGATAGAGAGAGAGAGGTAGATAGATAGATAGATAGATAGATAGATAGATAGATAGATAGATAGATAGATAGATAGATAGATAGATAGATAGATAGATAGATAGATAGATAGATAGATAGATAGATAGATAGGTTCAAGTCCTCCTGCAACCCTGAACAGGATAAGCGGTAACAGGTAATGGATGAATGGATGGATATTTGGTAAAACTGCTAACAATCCGTACTACCTGAGTACTGGCTTCTCAGACATTTTTTTACTCAGCAACAAAACTCACTGAATAAACCAAATTAACAAGAACGTGCATATTATACATTGTGAACAGATATATTGTAAAACAAATCACAGTCTTTAAAGACCAGCGTACACTAGTATTCAACCATATAAACATTTACACTGCTCATAAATCTTATGCATAATTATGTGAAATATAGCAGGAAAAACCATGCTCATGTAATATGCATAGAGTGAGTGTTAGCGGGGGAGATGAGTTAATAACACTGAGGAGTTGGAGCTTTAGAAGTCGGCTGAATGTGCTTTCATCCTGTGCGGACAGGATTCATACAGACGCGTACAAACTTGTTTTGGTCGTTTTATAGTCCGTCGGAAATGGCAAAAGAAGAAAAAGAGCTCAACGCAGGAATAGATAGTTACGCGCCTAAACTAACACATACACACATTCACTGGAACCCACAAAGACACATTGGATTAATCAATGAGGAATATTCAGTTAAAGGTGTCTCCTCCAGTGTGTGTGTGTGTGTGTGTGTGTGTGTGTGTGTGTGTGTGTGTGTGTGTGTGTGTGTGTGTGTGCGTGTGTGTGTGTGTGTGTGTGTGTGTGTGTGTGTGAGTGTATGAGTATGTTTGTGTGTGCGTGAGCAGGTATTTCTCTGTGAGGAGCTGATTAGAAGGGAAAGCGGGATGATTAGAAAGACATACATTATGTAGAAAAAGACTGACATTTTCAAGAGGCAGAGATGGCTGATTGTACTTTTATTCTTGTGTGGATCAATGCAGTGAGGGTTGGCCTCTTAACACACTGAAGTGTGTGAGGTTCATTTTTCAATTATCTTTGAATTGAGTTGTCAGTTTCCTGATATTGGTTGCATGTATGTGAACTATCACATTAGTCCATGAGTGCATTGAGTCTATGTATTTGTATCCATTCCTAGACCTTTGTGCTCAACTGTTGGCTCTGAATAGGTTTAAGTAGATCTGCTTGTCTGGGTAATTAATTTATAATTATTATACATCATCTATTGTAATAAATAATTAATCTTTTCTCCATTCTGTTTTATCTGATTGAGATTGAGATTTATCGAAAGTTCAGTCGGAAGACATTCCTCTCAAACTCTACTGCCACATGAATTTTATAAAACACTATTATCCTCACCTTTCGCACATGCTCAGTCTCAATAACCTGCTCCACAGTCTGGTGCATCATTTGATATAAGCTGTGCTCATCAGGTAGCCGCATCCATCGAATTACTGTTTCACACCATCATGCTTAGCCTATCACCATCAGCTGCTCTCTTTAAATATATCTCTCTCCATTAATGTAGTTCTTTCTTGATGCTGGTTTACACGAACGCAATCCAGTAAGTTCAAGCGCTTACATTTCAGCTTCTCGTCATAGTATGTTCTCCCTGTACCGCTGCTTACAGTGATCTCCTCCAGGTCTCATCACGTTGATCTATACTCCAGCCTTACTTCATCTAAGGTGTAAATACTCTCCCAAGAAAATGCCTTTCTACCTGGCATCATCAGTTTCACGTACTTGCGCAGCTGCATGGCACTCAATAGGTCCGCACATCTCAACGTGTCGGCATTCTGGCCGGAGATATGCAACCAGCAACAGCAGGTCTAAAGTAAGAGCTTATGGACATGGACATCATTACATGTCCATACCATTCAGTCTACCAAACAGCTCAGCGTCATAAGTAGTTGCGCTACAGCACAGCAAACTATAGCTCATGCGTAGCACTGAGCTATAGATTTATTTGAAAGTAAATCAGCTCACAAGTCACATTTTAAATGCATAATTCCTTGATATGGTACTCCTTTTATGATGATAAAGTTTGTGGAAGAAAAGAAAAATTGGGTTTGCAGCCCCAACTACCATGATGACTCCAACAGTGGACCGAACTCTAAACAAAAGTTCAACCCGGTCTATCACCGCAAAGGCAAAAAAGACCAGGATCAACCTAAGCATAACGAAAGATTAAAACATTTACTCACTTCTTTGGAACTGAGCGGTCTTTTACAGCTCAGTGGTAAAAATAGCAGTCCCCAGTTTATTTTTGCTAGTTTTCCATTAAAATATTATGGACACATTTCTGCCATTTGAAGAAATCCCAGAACTCTGGATTCTAGTCTTTCAAGTTATAGCCATTGCCATTCTCCTCCACACGCGGTAAAATTGCACCTATTGGTTAACAATTGGTTAACCTGGGTCAACTTCTAGTTGGAGGAGCAGCAGCTCTATGCAGGACCTAACGGAGACGTCGGAAGGGGAAGCGAGCCGGTGCGCTCATTAAAATGCGTCAGCGGGGATTCCTAAAGACGCTCCCCCCGATTCACCTTGCGAATGTCCGCTCTCTGGCAAATAAGATGGACGAGCTACTGCTGCTCAATTCAACCAACTCGGACCTCCGCAGATCCGCCGACCTGCTTCACTAAAACCTGGCTCAGTGAAGCACATCCCAGACAATGCGCTTCACCTGCCGGGCTTCCAGCTGCTCCAGGCGGACCGCGTAACGGCGCTCTCGGGGAAGACGAAGGGAGGCGGTGTCTGCTTCTATATTAATGAAGGGTGGTGCAACGATGTCACAGTGCTGAAGAAATCATGCAGTCCTCATTTAGAAACTGAATTCATCAACTGCAAGCCGTTTTATTCTACAGGAGTTTTCCTCCTACATACTGGCTGGAGTTTACATCCACCTCAGGCCTGCATTAGTGAGGCGTTACAACACCTCGCTGACCAGATTTCTGATCTGGAGCATGAACACCCAGACACTCCACTCATCATTCTTGGGGACTTTAACAGAGCAAACCTCAGACACGAACTGCCAAAATACAGACAACACATCACGTGTCCCACCAGGAACACTAACACGCTGGACCACTGCTACACCACAATAAAGGATGCATATCATTCTGTCCCCCGTGCAGCTCTGGGACTGTCTGATCATTGTATGGTCCATCTCATCCCATCCTACACGCAGAAATTAAAATCTGCTAAGCCTGTAGTCAAGACTGTCAAGAGGTGGACCCACGAGGCAAAGCTGGAGCTAAAGGCCTGCTTTGACCACTGATTGGAGTGTCTTTGAGGATGCTGCTTCAGACCTAGATGACTTGACTGACACTGTGATGGCTTACATCAGTGTTCGCGATGACATGTGTGTGTCAACAAAAACCTTTTGCACATACAATAACAATAAACCCTGGTTTACTGCCAAGCTCAGGCAGCTTTGTCAGACCAAGGAGGAAGCTTACAGGAGTGGTGACAGAGTCCTGTACCAGCAGACCAGAAACACACTGACCGGGGAGGTCAGAGCAGCAAAGAAGTGCTACTCTGAAAAGCTGAAAAACAGGTTTTCAGCCAACGACCCAGCATTGGTGTGGAGAGGCCTGCAAGAGGTCACAAACTACAGGAAATCAACACTCCCTGCTGTGCAGAGTTTTCAACTGTCTGAGGAGCTGAATAAGTTTTATTGCAGGTTCGACACCCGCTCTGGACTATCAACCCCCCTGCCCCCATCACATCTCTCCCCACTGACCCCAAGCTTGGAATCTGTGAGACGGATGTGAGGAAGCTGTTTCAGAGACAAAAGATCAGAAAGGCTGCAGGCCCGGACAGCGTGTCCCCCTCCTGCCTGAAAGCCTGTGCTGATCAGCTGGCCCCCATCTTCACACAGATTTTTAATAGATCACTGGAGCTGTGTGAAGTCCCCTCATTCTTCAAACGCTCCACCATCGTCCAAGTCCCCAAGAAATCTGCCATCACAGGATTAAATGACTACAGACCATTCGCCCTGACGTCTGTGGTCATGAAAACCTTTGAAAGAATGGTCTTGTCCCACCTGAAGGACATCACAGGCCTCCTGCTGGACCCCCTGCAGTTTGCATACCAGGCAAACAGGTCAGTGGATGATGCAGTCAACACAAGAATGCACTTCATCCTGCAACATCTTGACTCTCCAGGGATATACGCAAGGATCCTGTTTGTGGACTTCAGTTCAGCGTTCAACACAATTGTACCAGGAACACTTTACTCCAGCCTCCCGCAGCTCGCTGTACCAGCCTCCACCTGTCAGTGGATAACAGACTTCCTGATTGACCGGAGACAACAGGTGAGGCTGGGTAAAATATCATCCTCCACCAGGACAATCAGCACAGGGGCCCCACAGAGCTGTGTGCTGTCACTTCTACTCTTCTCACTCTACACGAATGACTGCACTTCTGACGACCCATTTGTCAAACTCCTGAAGTTTGCGGACGACACAACGGTCATCGGCCTCATCCAGGACGGCGGTGAGTCTGTATACAGACGGGAGGTTGAACGGCTGGCCGTCTGGTGTGGTCACAACAACCTGGAGCTGAACAAGTTCAAAACTGTAGAGACGAGAGTGGACTTCAGGAGGAACCCCCTGTCACTGCCCTCCCTCGCTGTACTGAACAACACTGTGTCTGCTGTGGAATCCTAGAGGTTCCTGGGAACTACAATCTCTCAGGACCTTAAGTGGACATCCAACACAGACAAAAGCATCAAAAAGGCCCAGCAGAGGATGTACTTCCTACGCCAGCTTAGAAAGCTCAACCTGCCTCAGCTGCTGCAGATCCAGTTTTACACTCCAGTAATCCAGTCTGTTCTCTGCACATCCATCACTGTTTGGTTTGGATCTGTTACCAAACAGGACAGAACCAGACTACAACGGACAATTAGATCTGTAGAAAAAATCATCGGATCCAACCTGCCCTCCATCCAGGACCTATACTCCTTCAGAGTCAGGAAACGGGCAGGAAAGATCACTGCAGACCCGTCACACCCAGTTTCTACCTACGGGCCATCAACCTGACGAACAATCAAACCAGTGTCAGTGTTGAACAATAACCTGGATCACCTCATTATACAATAACTACCTCCAACTGTCATTACTCTGACATCTTTGCACTGTCATATATATTTATACATACATATTAATACATATATATTTAAATGTATATAGCCTGTACACAAGATCATCTCCATTTGTTTATAGCTTGTATATTTGTTTATTGCCTTGTCCATTTAATTTAAAATGATTTATTTGACGTTCGTAGTTTGAGAGCTCAGTTAACCGGAGTCAAATTCCTTGTATGCATATACATGGCCAATAAAGCTGATTCTGATATTTTCTGAATTCTTTGACACTCGAGCTGCCGTAAAACTTGCTATCCTTCTTACTGCACTCACAACAAATAAATACTCCTTAGCAGGACGGTTGCATATGGCTAGTATCTGATGGCACAAAATCAACTTGAACTGCGTCTTGGACACTGAACCGTTAGGCAGCTCAAGCCGTGTCATGAATAAATGGCAGCCACATGAGCCACTAAGCATCTCTCTGTGCGCTGGCACCATTTCCCCCCAAGAGTAGAGGGCCCTGCCTTAAGTTACAAATTATACTTCTACCTTGGACAGACAAATGGACGGCTGCAGCAGAAAGGTGCATATTTTCAAGAATCAGCCCATATGCAATTATTTTAATGAAAATGCGTTCACTTAGGGCAATGTTGTCTCGGTCAGTATGCCCTCGAATTGATTTACCTCAACGGAAATGTTGTTGGGCAGTCTTTTAGAAAATCCAGCCAGATACTTTGATAAATATATCCAACCCATCGCATCATAACTGTCATCTCATCCTGATTCTGGCCAAGTGGGTCCAGCATGCTTTATTTGGTAGACTTCTTTTATCTGTTGTCCTCTCCACCATACTATGTTCCCCATTTCAATGGACAATCTTTCTATTTACGTATGCAATGTGAATTCAGACCAGTACATCATGAATCTACTGGCATTCATCACTCTTGGACCAGGTCTCAACAACTATATTCCCCCTAGATCAATCAAAAAAATCCTCTATAACAGAAGTTTTGTGGTACGCTCACGTACAAGCCCCTTACGAAAATTCTTCAAAATTTTCAGCATCGAGATTTTCTACCAACTTTCCATTAGTTGTCCCCTTAAGACAACATGGCACAATCGTCATTCGTCATACAAAATATAAACCGTACATCTTGAGGGTCTCAGGGAAAGTCAGAAATTCCCTTTCATTAACACATGTATCTTGATACGTACACAAATTATTCTCAAACCATTATTCTCAGGTCACCGAGCACATTTCCTAATCAGAGACTGTCACATGCCAGGTTATGCTAATTTCATACTGACTTATTCTGCTCAAGTTCCAGATATTCATAACTGTTTGCCAAAAGCCAGAACTACGCCCACAGCAATTCCCCCTCTAGGGTCATTAGCCCTCTATTTATTCAGCCTTCCCTGCACTCATTTTTAGATTATGCCGGGTTTAGATGAGAAATGGTGTAGCTGCCTCTAACCTAAAATCTCATGATTTTGCTTGACAAAACTTTGACTCCTTCCATTTTCCCTAAATTCACCGCTAAACCTGTTCAATCCGTGCTGGTTTGACAATCCAAGCAATCCTCGTTACTCAAGAGCTCCAAAGCCTCAACAGCTTATGGTATATGGTGCATGTAAACGAAAGTCGGTGGTTTTGGGTTTGTTTCTTCTTCTTTTCGGCTGCACACCCCATTTACAAATTGTCAGGTCACTGCTGACGTCTTTGGCAAATCGAATCATTGCCGAATTTCAGGGGTTTAAATGTCGTAATGAGGAACAAATATTATAATAATAATAAAAAGTGTGTCTCTCCAGGCCACTGCAGACTGTTTGTGGCAACTACGTTCATTGCTGAATTTCAGACTTTGAATGTCTTCATGTTCGAATGAATATTATAAGTGGTCAGATATGGAATCTTTATTGCCTAAGCCTAATCTTTGTATCTCGGTAATTCCTGTTCACGTTTCTTCCCAAAGCTTAAACATCAAAAACAGGACACTGCTATCATCTAGCCATAGATAGCTAACGAGATTCATTTTTTATAGTTTTAGGTTTTCATGTTACTATCTATGCACAAGTATTTTAAGAGATTGGTCATGGACATTGAATTGCCTAAGCTTTTTACAGGGAGGTCATTCCCGTTGATTCCATTCGGGCTAAAGCCTATAAATCACAAGAAGAGCATTGCTATCATCTAGCCATGGATAGGTAATGCAAATAATTGTAAGTTTCAGGTTACCAATGTATTTAATGTGAACAAATATTTTAAGTGCTGGGTTATGGAGACTAAATTACTTATGCCTAATAGTTTAGATGTCAGTCATTCACGTACACTTTATTCTGGATAAAGCCTATGCATTTGACAAAGGGCATTGCTATAATCTAGCAACAGCTATCTAATGGCATTCATTTTAAGAGCTCAGGTTTTGCATGACTTAGTGATTCACAAATATTTAAGTGTTGGGGTTATGGAGACTTAATTCCAAAGCCTAATCTTATATATATTGTTCATTCTTATAAACTCCATGTAAACAAGGCATCGCTGTCCCGGAGCCCTTGCTGGTTCATTGCCGAATTTGGTTAACTGTTAGCAGGTTATTGCTGGCCTTTAACCATTGCTAGCTATGCTTAATAACTGGAATAAAAAAATAACAAAAACACCTCCAGGTCAGTGCTGACCAATTAATTGCAAGGAAATATCCTGTTTCTGTATATTTCTGCAGTATAGTTCTATATTCAGTTTCAGTTCAGTGTTTTTAATCATAACATTTTCTGTGTCATGCTCATTATGTTTCATCTCAAGCAGATCATGCCATCTCTGTTTTATTAATCGTCGCCCAATGTTGTGTCATTCTTTCGGGGGAAATATTAGGTTGTGTTTTGTTGACAGGCTTGTGCCCCTCAATTATGGAAGGCTATTCCATGAGTCTTAGCACCAAAGACTTTCTCATAGACTAATGATAATACATCATCTTCTGTAATAAATCAGTCATCTTTTCTCCCTTCTGTCGTATCTGAATGCGATAGAGATTTATCAAAACTTAAGTCAGAAAGACTATCCTCTCACACTTATTGCCACGGTAATGCTCATACCACTATTATCCTCACCTTTCAAACATGCTCTATCTCAATAACCTGCTCAACTGTCTGGTGCATCATTTAATATCAGCTACGCTCATCCAGGTAGCCTCATCCATCCACTCTCTATGTCACACCTGTAGGCTTAGCCTATCACCATCAGCGGCTGTCTGTAAATATGTCTCTCTCCATTCATCTAGTTCTTGCTTGCTGCTGGTTTACGCGCCCTCCAGCTCCCCATCGCCATCTAGTTCTTGCAGATCCATCAGCATTATCATTCATCAGCCTCAGCACAGTCATCAGCCACCACCACCAGTGTCCAGAATTTCTGAAACACTAATTATCATCAAAATCTAATCTTGTAATAAAGCGTTCATCTTTTCTTTATTCTGTCTTATCTTATTGAGCTATATTTGATTTGGCATGCAGCTCAAATGTATCATGAATGTGTTTAATTTGTGAGATAATGTGTAGTTGTGCTGTGGTCAGACAGAGCCTGTTCGTACTTAAAAACCGAAGTGAAGTATGCTGTTAATTGCACAGCTGCATTGATATATAATGGTTGATACATAGATGAGGTGGATACATAGATACGTGTACATGAATTTGTCTTTAGTAAACAAGTGTATGAGAAGGTATTATGTCTGCATCAGTATTTTCATAATTTCAAATTTAAAAAAGCAGTCGGGCCCAACTGTACCCATTGTAGACATTACTGAGATCAAACTTGATCATCAACCATTAATTTATGAGTTATTGCCAACCGCTTAATCAACCACAAACTCCAGCAACTTCTCTCAGTGTCTCTCAAATCCTCTGCAATCTTCGTCTTCCCTCATTCTCTTGCAAGTTCCACTTCTGTGTTTTTGCTCGGAGCTAAAAATATTATTAAGACATTATGTCTTAAGGTCATAATATGACATCACCAAAATGTATTTATACTTCTAGGATATACCTAAACCTACCTCTGGGTAACATTTCATGCAAATACATAATATAAAATCTTAATGTTTAATAAATTGCTCTTTTGTTGTTATTTATTCTGTTTGTTTTATCTAACAAGCATTATTGAATGCTGGAACGGCTTCTTTTAAAATGTAATTGTCTGCACTATTACCAACATGAAAAAAGTTAATTTCATATATCAACCCAAGTGAAACAGTTGGGGTTTAGGACCTCCCTTAAGCCACCACATGGTTGGTAATTAGGAAGGAGCGAGTGCTGCTTTTCACACTGATTTATCCAGCCATTCTGAGGTTTTGAACTTATAACCGCCAACGTATCAGAAATGCAGTAGATGCATTAAATGTAATTTCTATGTCTTCTGTCTATGTTTTTTTATGTGTAAGAAAAATTTTCCACACAAGGGGTGTTATCTTCGTTAATCTGTTTCATGTGTTAATTATCTCTCACAAATTAAAACTCATTTAAGGAGCTAGGGGGTGCCATTTGAGATATGAGGAAAATGGATGTAAGGACAGTTTGATGAAAAATGAGGACCTATCAACACCATTAATTCCTTCACACTAGAACCTCCCGCAGTGTGATCAAAACTAAATTAAACAGTGTAAAAAGGCAGTCAGTCATCGAGCCAACCATACCAGACACACACACAGACACAAATAGGAACCACAAATAAACACAAACCGCCAGGCTTAGACAGAAACACAAAGTCACTCAAAAGGTATAGCCACATGCTCAGACCGGGAGTGAAGAGTGATGATCTATATGAGCTGATCTGAGTCCTCCTTCATTCCTTTGCATGTCTGCAAGTATCCCTGGGGAGGCTCTAGATCATTTTCTACGTGTTAAAAAGATAGACTGTTGAGAGGATGAGCATGGGAAAGTGTAGCAGAAATAAATTGGTTGTGAAATTGAGATCGAATTACATTTGAATGTTCTACTCTATTTAATAGTCGAGAGGACCACTGAGATTTGCTGTTTTTCCTTTCATTAACATCTTATTTTTCTCCCTTCGCACCCTTGAATTCATTTCCTTACTCATTTTCACTGTTTGCTCCCGTTTTTTTCCCTCTTGTCTCCTGCTCTACAGTTCACACACAAAAACATCCAAGTAAAAAACCTTGGAATTAATTGAAACTGTAACAACATTTAAGAAATCCTAGACCGCCACTTAATGCATGTCTTTTTTTTACACTGTCACACAAGCGACTATTAATAAGGGCTATTTAAGTTGACTCGCTTCACCCAGCATTAAATGCCATCACGTCTGCACTTCAAACATGTTACCTAATAGTTGAAAATGGATGGGGAGAGGGGAAGTGAGAGAGAGAAGGAGAGAGGAGCACCTTTGAGAGCAATGAGGAAACAGGAAGGATTTGGGGAAATTTTTTTTTTACAAAGACAGCTGGTAGAGGGCCAGAGGACAAAAGTAGAGAGAACAAGAGAGTGGTAGAGCAAGAGGCGCGCTTCTTAGAAAGGCCAGTGCTCATTGTCTGTCTGCTGCTAAGTCTTAATGAGCTAAACTGCCAAGTCTTAAAGAAGGAGAGGAATTAGCTATTCATCTGAGCAAACGCAAGCTGGCAGGCCCTGCACGTCTTGTTTTGCTTGCGCAAACACAAACAAAGCAAACATGCAGCAAACCCCAGCATGTTGAATATGTCGACTGTAAGTTGCCCGTAGGAGTGAATTTGAACGCAAGTGGCTGTTTCTTTGTCGGCCCTGCGATGAGCTGGCGACTCTTCCAGGGTGTACCGGGATAGGCTGCTATTAGGCACCCTCCTTAGTACCTCAGCAACGTCTGCCAGGGAAATGGATGGGCCTTACCCTGAGTTTTCCGACCCTGCCTCCACTACAGAGGATGTGGTTTCAAGGTTCAGGAGTTCCCTAAAGTGTTCTTTCTATCATCCAATGACATCCTCATACGGGTCAGCAGTTCTCCGTCCTGGCTGTACGCTATTTTAGCCAATTAAGCCCTGCTTTCCCCTCAACAGGGCTTGCTAAAACTTCATTGGGGCCGATCGGTAGTCATTTTCAATAGCCTCCGTGAACTCCTCCCACACCCAGGTTTTTGCATCCACAACTGCCAAAGCTGCGACCATTCTGGTTTCTAGGTACCTGTCTGCTGCTTCAGTAGACCCCTGGGCTAACCAAGTCCAAAAGGCCTCCTTCTTTAGCTTAACAGCTTCCCTTATCACTGGTGTCTACGAACAAGTTCTCAAGTCTCAGCCACAACAGGTACCAACAACCTTCTGATCACAGCATCTAGCAGCTGCCTCTTAAACTACTATTATTCTGCTATGATGACGGTAATAGTCTGTCGACGTCAACACAAATTTAGCTTTTATCTATTTTATTTATCTATCGTTAAATCCAATTCGGTAGTTCTCCCTAAAAAAATGCAAAATTTTTAGAAAAATCTGGCATATCATTATCTTTGTCAAAGTGTGCAAGTAATTTGTGATTATTTATCATTTTATTGGTTTATTATATTCCAAAAATTTCTGTAATTAATAGCAGATGTTAAGCAGGGGCATCAGTGTACGGATTACATGTTAAATTGATGTGTAAGTAATGGTACGGATCTTTACCCTCAGTATGGTTCACAGAGTCGTGGTAGTCCCTGAGAATGAATGGGGGGAAATTAGAGCTTGGATCAGACAATCTATCATTAGTAAAGTGCTATTGTGGACAATACGTTAATAAGATAATCTTTATTGATACTGAAGGAAATTCTTGACAGTTATAATGTTATAATTACTATTAAAGTATCAAAATGATTATTAATTACCTTGTAACTAATGATGATGATATTTCTACATTGTGGAGTTCCATTTGATACAGCTGTTCCGTTCCCACGTGTATTGACTGGAATACAGATGTTTAACCCTGCATGTGTCCAACAGATACAGGTGTGGGATTGTGGAATGACTGTGGGTGTGGTTCCTCACTTGTCTCATCCATAGCCAAGTCCATGCTTATGTTAATATCTCCACAAATAATAACTTGATCCTAAATATATTTAACAAGCTCATTTATTTAATGTGCTGTAAAATTCTACCTTTTCTCTTCTTACATACAAATATATAAGCAACTTCTTACAGCTCTTTCCTCACTTTTTTTTCCTTTTTTTTTTTTTATAGGGTTGCCACAGAGGATTTTCTTGTTCCGCATATTGATTTGGCAAAGGTTTCTACGCCGGATGCCCTTCCTGTAGAATAAAAATTTTAAAAAAGGAAATACGTAAGTTTCTATTTCTCCCCTGAAAATCAAAATCCAACCTTTCACCACTTCAGGAGCATTTTCACTTACTTTAGTACCATGGATAAGGACATATGAGGGTGCTATTGTGTGTCTCTTGCATAAATAAGAAACCAGTCACTTTAAGACCAGAAACTTCAGAAATTTAAACTGCATTGTGCCTGTCACTCCCACCATTAATATTCAAAGATCCTATTCGGAGGATCCTCTTAGACAGACAAGAGTGTGGTAGGTCCATTGCATCTGTATGTAATGAGGAATAGTCAATCCTTAAGTCCAAAAAAAAACTGTATGCTTTTCTAAAAACCCTGAAGGCTTGCATGATTTGTTTCTACACATTTGTACTTGGTCATTTTTCATTTGCTGACATTCGGGGTGGGGTGGAGTTGTGGTGCTGGTGCTATTATTGTCCACAGAATATGATGCAATTTCACACATGCTTTTTCATGGCGTGTCTAATAATCAACTTTTACCGACCGGTCTTTTAAGTTCGACAACAGATCATATTGAAGTGTCAGTGTAATGGACTTAGTCACTCACTTTAATTTTTGTTTTTTGTAGAAGAAATAAAAAGGTCCTCTAGTTAGTAAAATATGATTAAAACAAGATAGATCTCCTCGAAAACCAAGATTAGGACTCCACCAAATTATGGCTAAATCAGACCAAAGATTGAGAAACAATGGCTTAAAGAATCTGGGATATAAAGCTCCGCCTAACGTTGTAATTATACAACCGACCTTTCCCAAAAGTCAATCCAAATTTTCTTTACATTAAGGTTAATGTGGATATAGAATGAAAAGGATCCATGAAATAGTTTTTGGAGTTATCGCCTTACTTGAAGATCGCGGACAGAGGCGGATAACGTTCAGATAATATCTGACTTTTTGGGGATATAATAAATATGATATAAAAATGTTCCTCCCGGAGACGTTGATCAGGATGTCTGAATTCCCCCCTAAATATATAGGGAGGAATTCAGCCATCATCATATATATATATATATATAATATATAAATATATCTATATATATTATATATATATATCTATATATATATATACCTGATTGCTGAACACATTCTGCTTTACACTGTTGAACACACTATGACCACTATTTGCAGAGAGGGCTTAGCATCTTCTGACAGGGAATCTCCATCAATGGCCTCATTCTGCAGGAAGCAAAAGAGGTCCATGATCTGTAGCATCTTGTGGTTGCTCTTTGTGTTCACCACATAACCAAACTTACAAACATTTCATCTGTTATGACATAGCGTTCACCATACAGTGGCTACCTTCATGATTTCCATTGAGAGACATCTCTATTGTTTATTGCCTATGGATCAGTTTGGGATCCATGCAACCCAAACTCACTGTTTGATATCCACTGTCATGCTCACCCTACCTATGGAGCTCATTCTGAAACTGCTTGTTGTGTATGAACAGCGGAATAGTGGACACAAGAATCCACTTAGAATGAATTTACAGTGGGGAAACCTGCACACATATATGTCCCTGATAAACACAACACTGTAATTGGGTCTAATCTTTTCACTGACAACTAATGAAACTTCATCGGAAGTAACGTTACTCTCCGGTGGGACTATCTTTACTGCTTGCCAGATAGACAGGGGTCACTTCTCAGGGGAAACCACTCCTTGCTTTTTATTCGTCCCGCTCTCTGTTAAAGCAAGAAGAAGAATCATCTGATCTTCCACATTCGAGGATGACGAAAATGGGGGGGGGTCGGAAAACCAATCTGTGTCTGTCTCACGTCTACACTTATGGAAGGTGAGTATTGCATAAAGGACAATGCCTTGTTTTAATTCAGTGGAGGTCTCTGTTAATTGACTACACATGTTTGACTCTACCCAGTCTCATATAGCCCTGTGTTTACCAACTGGCTTCGGTGCATGCAGACTTGTGCATTTCTGTGTTCAATTTATGAACCTGCTCAGTCAAGTTAAAACTCAGTTGTAGATGAAGTGGTTTAAGCTGATCAGAGTCCCACTTATAAAGTCATATGCCTGTTTGCTTTCTGAATGCCATTTTAGTATGTGTTATGTATGAGTTAAGATTTTGTGTAGGAGTGCGTTACCTTTCGTACATTAACCCAGTAGCCTATGATACGATCTGTTGCCTCAGGATCTTTCTGGGTCCACTGCAGGTTGTAAGAATAGTTATTTCCTTTTTGGATTCTGACTGGGTTGGGTGTATCAAAGTAGAACTCAGCATTGTACGGTCGTGCTATGGGATGAGAGCGAGAAAACAATGTCAGAAACGGATACCTGGCAATGCTATACAAGAGTATAAAATTAATGGAATGAGAGTAGATGGTATTGATTCATACGCACAATTGCTCAACAAAGGATCTTCTTGCTTACCAGAGACATTAAATGTGCAGGTTGATGTCCCTGCACTGTTGCTGACTCGGCACTCATACGAGCCATTGTTGGTGGGCTCCAGCTTGAACTTCATCTCTGGCGTCTCCTTCAGGTCTGGCATAGGCATTCGGCTGATGTCACCATTACGGAACCAGCGGATGTCTGTCAGGCGAGGCGGGTTTGACCGCAGTACCATACACCGCAGGGTAACAATCTGATAGTTCCTAGAACGAACATCCTGGAAGAGCGGGTCCAGTATGGGAGAATCTATGGGGAGAACTTTGAGCTTTAATCCATTTGTGGTCAAATATATGCAAATTTTAAGGAGGGGTTGTTTAAACTGCCTTATACTCTGGTCCGGATGAATAGTGGCCGCAGTGTCCATTAATTCTTAATAATGGTCACGTTGAGGCGCGATATCTCTTATATGTCAATTAATGTAGGTATACGAGATGCAGAAACAAAGTAATGTAATAAGAATGAATGTATATAATGTTCAACAATAATTTATATATTTAATACATTTTTCAATACGGTAGGTAAATTAATGGTATTGCTCAAATTTGATTTCGTTTGAAAATTATTTTTCTACAAACATCAGAAAGGTCATGAATGCCTATTGATAGACTGCAATAAAATTAAATTAAACAAAAACCCATTAAAAAACATATTGTAGGGATGGCGGCATTAACAAATTAATTAGCATTAAAAAAAATGCTAATTAATGAACTAAGTTTGACAACAATAAAAAATATTTAATTCAAGCATGGATAACAGAACTGAAAACACTCCACAGTGTTTAACAGTGAGTAAAGTAATTTTTAATAGAAATTAAACTTTACAGACAACAAAAGTGGGTGGTGATGAATGTCTTTCAGTCTATGGACAGCAAGTCTTAAAGTATGGTCTTGCCGTAACGAGTGGAGGGCGCACCATAAAGAGGGTAATCACGGAGGCTCTCTCTGATAGCGGATTTGTTAGAGTTTGTGCCAAGTGCTGTGAAATATTTGGACATTTCAAACACAGTTGTGCAAAACAAAGCAGAGCTTAAAATTGAGTAACATGGCCATGCAAATCTCAGCTGAATAGGACAGACTGTCAAATTAGAAGTACTGCTGGAGCATTTCCGGTAAAATTATATTCCTGTCATAAGGCAAAAAAAAATAATATAATACTAATTTTGTGACAAGAATTTCCTGAAAAAAGATTTTTTTTTTTTTCCTGAGCCAATTTTACTTTTAATTAAAAAAATCAAAATAAGTTATTATGGAAAAGATCTCTGATCCCTTTTCTTCATTAGTTTCTTTAATTTCACAAAGAACATATATTTGCTTTTAAAAAGCACAATTAAGCAAATCTTAGTCCTTTTCCAATTGTGATGATCGAGTCATGATTATAACAGCGTATTACTAAGAATTCTTTTAATATTTGCATACATCAACAACAAACAACAATAACAAAAATGATAAAGACAAAAACTGAACAAAATATGCAAAGGTGTAGTAGATCTGTCAACATCACTCATTTTCATCCTTTTGTTCTGCACCGTGCAAATTTTCTCAAAGCAACAGAAACATTAATTTTGAGAAATCAAACTACACAGAGAAACTATAGTTAACACCGGGGATCAAACATTTCTATGTGGCACAATCCCGTCCCTGCTGCGTAACGGTTCTAACCAGCTGTGTTTTAACCTGTCAGCAGTCATGTGAGGCACTTCGGTTAATGATTGACTACTTGCTGCTACCCTGGGGTCAACCAAGACACAACACAGCCAAATGACTCTGCCACAAATTACCAGCAGGATAATTAACCACTAGGCTAATCATGTAGATAATAGACAAGATGCTAATGGTGGAACTGTCATAATAACAGTGATGATACCTCATGTTAAGGCCCCCAGAGGTGAGGCGGCATGGCTAGAGACCCATGTGAATCCAATTTATCAGACAAAGAGGTACAATTACAGTCAAATCAGTGCTCCTTATAAAGACATGGAACGATGAGCTACAGTATATGAATGGGCAGAAACAGGAATAGACAACATAAATAAGAATCATGGGCAGCAACAGAGAGTTGCTTTCAATATACTGCCGTACAAATCACCTGGCAGGGTTAATTCCGTTCTCTCTAAAGAGAATAAGCTTGTGTGAGATGATTAACACATTTTGACGTTTCAAATTCTGAAGGAGGATGAATCTCTGTCATCCTAGCCAGCGATCAGTGACTTGAATGGTGTCAATAAACACACATTCTCCTCGGCATAGGAATTTATTACAGCTTTAATGCCCATGTGTTCATCATTTATGTTGGTGATTGATTGATTGTTGTTTATTTCTAAATGTTTAATAAAATTTTTAGTAGAGTGAGCAGCTTTAGCTCAATGCCTAGAGCGGTTGTCCCATAATCGGGAGATTTGGGGACGATCGTAGCCCTTGACACTACGTGCCTTGGGGTCCTTGGGCAAGACCCTTTTACCCCTCCTGCTCCCCCGGAGCTTCACAGGGCCTGCCCACTACTAAGTCAGGGATGGGTCAGATGCCAAGAATTAATTTCAAAATGTCCTCCTGTACGTATTCACTGTGCGTATAATGACGTGACAAATAAGGTAAGGTTTTGTGTGTCCCTCTTTCTGAATTTCAGTCATCAAGCACACTGGCTGAAGATAGATAAAGCACATAACATTTCTTATAAAATCTTGATTTTCATACATATGTGTGATAGAACCTGGGAGAAGGGAGGGAAAGCGTTATGAGTTGGTTATTAATCACCCCATTCTAAAAAGAATTTGGAGTCTAAGTGATAACAATCTCTTGCCTGGCAAAAAAGTGTTAATTCTAACAGTCGTGTACGTCTCTCACCAACTAAATTAACTTTTTCTTTGGTTGGGGTTAATTCAGCGTCTAACCCAACATTTCAAATTCCATGGGGCATTGTTTAAGCACCTCTTTGTCACTCATTGGGATCACAAGGCAACACTTGCAAGTCAGACCACATCCATGTAAAGTCACTATCCCTATCTCTCTTTCTGAATGCAAAATGGATTGCATCCAGGAATGCAACACTGACCAAGTCAAATATATACATTACACAAACAGAAAATCAATTTACATGAGCCTGAAAAAAGGAGAATTTGAGGGGGGGAGTAGGGTAGGATAAAGATGGAAAAAAACAGCTCTTGAAGAAGAAGACAATGAAGAAGACAAATGACATGGAAAGCGTGGTGTGAAAGTGAAAGAGGTAAATGATAGAGTATGGGAGGTGGGAGAAGTGAGTGAATGCAGGATGTAGAAAGGGATTGACAGGACAGAGAGAGGTCCTCTCTCATGGCCAGCAGTTAGCTGATTGATGATGATGAGAATGGCAATGAGGAAGAACAGCCACTTTTCTGAGAGAAAGTGGGAATGTAAATAAGGGATACAAGGTGAGTAGAGGATGTGGTAGAGGAGAGTGGCAAGAATTTGCATATCCACTTAATTATATCATGAGAATGATTGAATCCTTTGCTCACTTTGTTCAGCTGTGTTATATGGATGAAGGCAAAAACAAACCTGGTGGATATGGTCTTCCTGTTTCTCTTTATTTTCATTTTCCATCTCTTAAACGTACTAATCACTCAATCTCCTCCTTTTCTCCATCATCCCTAACCCTGCTTGCCTGTTGTGAGGTCTCTCTTAACCCTGTCTCTCTCTCTCTTTTTCAATCTCTCCGCTTCTTTCTCTGTACAGAGTGGGGTGGCCACCTGGTCCATTAATCAGACTTGGCCAGTGTGGACAGCAGCGCTCACATAGTGTTGACCTTCCACCCTGCATGCATTAGCAAGCCTTGTAAATCCTTCCTTAGGAGGGAAATAGTTTGATTAGACGGTTTAAAAGAAAATCATATACCATATATATCTTCCACAGTGGGAAATTCTTGGAACACTCATATAAGCAGATATTTGATTTTTCTGATCTTAATATATTTTTCTTAAAGTTCAATAAACATTAGTAGTGGTAGTGTTTTTTTTTCAGAAGGTTTTTGTTTTGTTGAATTGGTCTCTAATATGCAGGTTTGCTTTTATGGGAAAAAATAAATGCAGCTGATGTGGAATGTTGAAATTGTTACTGACTTCAGCTGGATAGACTTTCCTAGTTCTGTGGCTACAATTTGTACCAAGCTAAAGCCTTTTCTGTTATCTCCAACAAATAGGGGATAACCAAAAAAGGCACCCATTTCCGCTGCGTTGTACAAGCTATCCCTCTGATTGAACTCCTTATATTAAATCTGAAGTTAGACCCGAAAAAAAACAAAAACAAGAAAACCTTCCCCTCATAAGTAAAATATGAACTATTGGAGTCCATTCATATTCACAAATTTGGACTAAATCGGCCAAACAGTTGAGGAATTATGGCCCAAAAACCTCAGGAGATACAGCTCCCTCTAGTGTCAGAAATGTACAACCGACCTTTCCCAAAATCAATCCAGTTCTTCCTTTCACTGAGGTCTAGTTGCGGGTAAAATTGAAAAGTTGTAAAAGTTTTGGAGTTATTCTGGGATACTTTTGGAGGGTTATAATTATAGTCCATCTGTCAATTGGTGCTAAAAATCATCAAATTCTTTGATAAATATGCAATAGACCCTTTCATTTTGTGAAAGGCTCGTATTCTCTTATCTTATACTGATGCAATCTTCAAAATTAGATACATTTTTTCACAGAAGTTTTCATTAGAATTTAGTTACAAATCCATTTTTATTCATTATTTTTATTAAACATGACACAAACACCGAAAGGGGATCCTTGAAATACTTAAAGGACTATAAGTATCTCAAGAACTTCAATCAACAGCTTTATTATGTCTGTTATTCTGTATGCAGAATCATGGAGAAGCTCAGAGACAATCATTAAGCATACGTAAGAATCATATTCTGCAGGTTATTATGTTCACTGACTGAGTCCTACACTTATGAAAACACTTACTCACACAAGAATATTCATCAGCTGAATTGCTGTTGATGAGAATAATTTCTATATGGTGCGATGATTTGATTCACTGGGTATGCCAATATTAAATATGTAATATCTAGCTTCGCGAAAATTCGTTTTTTCTGTAAGCAAAAGCAAAGGGATTTCATTACAAAATACAAGCCGAAGTAATTGAAAGTTGGAAAGTGCTCAAAACCAACAACTGTACACTGAGCCCATGCCGGCTAGGATGAAAACGATTCTGTGTGATTTGATTAGAGAAATTGGTTTTTCTGTTGCATGTTTATTGAAGGTGAAAGTTTCTGGAAATTTCCACTTTTTCATGTCACAATATCTCCATTTGCTCTTTTCAGCAGTGTGAATAATGAGAAGTGTGTTTTATTGTGGGAACAGACACAAGTCAAGCATTGTTAGAGATAAATTAGGGATTTCTGTGGGAGGACAGAAGTTTTTGAAACTAGGCCAAAGTTGTCATCCCAGACAGCAGGGGTATATCACCGAAAAGTCACCAATTCCCTTCGTTGTACATGCAATCCCCCCTTTTGAGCCCCTCAAATCAAATGTGAAGTTATTTCCATAATTATTTTTAGTTAAAAAAAAGTCTCGAAAGTCAAATTTGGACAAATCAGACCAATGCTGGAGAATTTGTGGCCAGAAAAAACCTTTGGCAATAGAACTCCGACTAGTGTCAGAATTATATGACCAATCTCTTCCAAAATCAATCCAGCTCTGTCTTGCACTACACTGTATGTGGGTATAACATTTGCAAATTATCCATTAAATAGTTTTTGAGTTATGGACAGAAAACAGTGTTTTTCAAGAAAAAAGCTAGCCTAAGTGAGTAAAATATGAACTACTAGTGGAAAATAGGATAGTTACATGATATATCTCCTCGAACCGATTCATATGCACCAAAGTTTGGACTAAATCGTACCAACAGTGGAAAAATTATGGCCGAAAGGTAGGAAACATACAACAATCCTTTTTCCAAAATCACTCCACTTTTCTCCTCGCACTAAAGTCTATGTGTGTATTAAATTGGAAAATGATTCAAGAAATAGTTTTTGAGTTAACGCGTTTACACGAAGGATCTGCAGCGGCGTTGAGTAAGAAGGAAGGTCTCTCCCACATACATCATCTCTACCCTTGTACTTTATTTTTACATTGTTGCCACACATATTTTACGTCTGATATGTATGTATAGCACTATGGCCGTTCCAGCTACAAATTAGTAATTAAAAAATAAATTTTTCTTTGTACATCTTGAAATACTACAATTCTTCCAATGAATCATTACAGTGTCAAATAATCCTGCCTGATGGTAATAGTAGAAATATACAGTGGCGTGTTTGTAACAGTATTTGTAAATCAAACAATTGCTCTCAAAAAGTCTCATCTCAAGGTTAATATAAACAATTGCCGTTTATGAATTTACATAAGATGAAAAACACTTACACTGCACGTTGAGTTGGATTTGTGCCTCTCTGCGTTTGATGTTGAGCCCGTTGTATGGAGCAGTCTGGCACCGGTACAAACCCGTCATATCCCGACTGACATTTCTTAGCTTCAAGCGACCATCTGGTGTCTCCACCATGGTCTTTCCTGTCGGCATCAGCAGGTCCCTCTCTACTCGTGACCACAGTATGGGTGGGCGAGGTTTACCGTCCACCACCAAGCACACCAGATCTGCGTTACCTCCCTCTCGCACATTGACCACCTGGCCTCCTGGAGGAACTGATAAAACTGGAGGAAAGACTGGAAGGAAAGCAGGTGCGGAGAAAGAAAAATTAATGTACTTTTGTTTCTGGATAATTTCATTGATGTTTTCATTAGAAAGACTTTCCTTTACTCTGATATAAACTGCTGCAATGAAGGAAGAAAATGTTAAATTTTATAACACTCATATGCTGGTTTCCTGTAATTAGCCAATAATGTACGGTGGCAATATCTACATGAAATATAAATCAAGAATTTAAATTGATACATGTAATACCAAAGATAAATACATTTGTAAGTAAGGTCAAGTAAAAATGTTAAATGTTAAATGGTAAATGTTTTTATGTTATGGTTTGAACACACATTTCAATGGGACCCATTTTCAATTCTATATACATCATTTGGTTAAGACTATAGACGCATTGTAATTTTGATAATATGTCTAAAAAACTAGTGAATAAAACACTGAAAATTAAATGTATGGGTCTTGGATATGTAGACCAGACGTTTCCCACATAAACATAGAATTCAAGCTTATGTAAACAAAACCTGTTGATTAAGTTTCCGGACTATCAAACTTTTTCCAAACAATGTTTTATGAAAACAGCACTGACAGTTTCATGCATTCATGTATTTTTTTAATTTTCTAGTGTTAGTATTAAATAAAGGATAGTGTTTATTTATTTATTTTTTCAGTTTGACAACTTGATTTAGTTATTTCCCCAAAACTGACACATTTAGACACGTAATTGAATGTTAAGGAAGAAATCCTCACCGCTGTTCTGCGAGATATTGACATCCACTCGTAGCTCCGGCACCCGGCTCCCTGGGAAGTTCACAACACAACTGTAGGTAGCCAAATCTCTGAACTTCATGTCCACGATCTCCAAGCTGCTGGTGCCAGGCGCCATGTCTGGGTCACTGCGCAGCAAGATGAGGCTATCTGAGTTGAAGACGGCTGCACCATTCTTAAACCAGGTGTAGTTGACCTTGTCCTGTGGGGTGGCATCAACATGGCACGACAGCTTGAGGTCCCGACCCATTTGGATGGTCTCGCTGTCCTTGTTGGAGTCTGGTGTGATTTGGAAGGTCAAGTTGCTCATTGCTGCATGTGGTAGTGTTGTGATGAAGAGGAAGAGAGAACAACTGGTTAAATAAATGCTTTAGTGTGGTATGTTGACTTTGCTTAAGTCTCAAAAACAACCAGGATTTTAAATGAATTAATAAATATCTTACAGAACTTGTAATTCAGCAAAATGAACAAAAACTTTTGAAAATATGTTAACATGTATACAAAAAGGTTTTCTTCTCTTCTTGGATGGCAGAAACGGGAGAAATAAAGAGCACAAACAATACCAAACCTTCAAGGGCAAAACATGTCGTGCCACTTCAATTTTTACTGGTAAATTAGACTTGGAATTAGACAGGGATTAGACTTGGTGTACAATTTTTATATGTTAATGAACGTAATATCTGCTTTGTAAATGTCTCATTTTGAAATTCTACCTTAAAAGCAGATACCTATGTAGATTATCTAATGCCAATAAAATCTGATAAAATCTGTCAAATATAAATAAATTTGAGTTTTAGCAATAACGGTCAATCAGAACCGATTAAGTATTGTGGGTGGGGTAGTAAGAGGCAGTTCAGAACAGTTCAAATAAAATTGATGGAGGAGGAAGAAAATGTGTGCGCTTTAAAGAGGGGACGGACTGGCAAAAAGAAAGCCGGAAAAAGAAAAAACTGTAGACGAAGAAAAAAGAGAGGGAAAAGAGCAAATTGTAAATGAGGGAGAGTAAAAGGCAGCAAAATAGAGAATAAAATATCAGGGGCATAGAGGGTGGGGGGGCAAAATCAAGGACAAAGACTAACTCTTATTCTGTCACATTTAATTTTCACTTTCAAAGGCTGTGTTTCCCCAACAGATTCCCATGTTGAATACAAAACAGCTCTCTATTTTCCCACTAAGGGGAGAGACAGGCAGCGAAGGAGGAGGAGGAGGAGGAGGAGGAGGAGGAGGAAAGGGGAACTGGATTCAAACTCTGTTCTAGCTTGTTAGCGACATGCTTGGGTGGAGCCGTGCATGTGAAGCGGTGACCATATGGTTGACACGATCCTTTACTTAGTGTGAAGACAATGTTGTCTGCGGGCGTGAAGTGGCTGTAGCTGCGCAAACATAAACGTGCAAGTTGCCGCCCACCCACCTGCAGATGTCCTTGTGTGCAGTCACTGTACATGCATGTGCGTGTGTGCGTGTGAGCGTGTGCGCACAAGTGTGTCTCATTAACCACCTTTCCACCTGTGCTTGTGTGATGATGCGTTCAGGTCCATTAAGCTTACAGGAGAAAGCCATCCAGCCTCAGATCACATTCACGACAGTGTTAACTAACAGAAGAGACTGTCACTAATTGTTCTACTCCAGTCAAACTAATTACAGTGAGTAAAGATGATTAAAAGGGGCTGAAAAAAGCCAGAGGGGAGGGAAAATGGAGAGCTTCTGTTTTAAAAGACAGAGGAATTAGAAAAAGCGTGATACTTAACCTGACTGCTCTGTCAAATTTGTGAAGATGTCAGCAACTTACTCACGTGTTGCATTGACACATGTAGTATACACAGATAAATGTACATATTATAGTCAGGACAGATGGAAATACAGTTCAATCAAATACATTCAAGTATAGTGAGGTATGTATGAAGTGTGTGTGTGTGTGTTTGCATTCATAATACAATTTTTTTTTCTCAGCAATAAAAATGAAAAAGAGTTATTACATCATTAATTAAAAAAAAAAATCAAATTATCATTTTGAGTTCTGAAGCTGGCAATTTTAACTGAAGCAAGCGGAAAAAATCAATAAAGAAATCATCTCTAAACACCTATGTTCACTTAGATATTTCCCACCATCTGTCCCTTTGTCACCCACGATCAAACACACTTACTCCTGACAACAAGATTGACGTTCTTGCGAGCAGGGTTTCCCACATTGTTTACAGCTGTGCAGTTGTAGAAGCCTCCGTCAGTCGGTGTGACAGCCCGCAAGATCAGCGTTGACCCTCGAACTTGGGCACTGAGGGGAAGAGTGCCAGGATAACGGGACCACGTCACTGTGGGAGGGGGGAAACCCACAGTGATCTCACAGGTTAAGATCACATCTTGCCCAGGATCCACCACCACTGTGTCATTCACCGACAACCTGATAATTGGGGGGGCTGAGGGGGAGGAGGCGGGTGAAAGGGTTGATGGGCAGGGGAAGAAAAGAAAAATATTAGTAGTGCAAAACACCTTTTCTACAGTTTGGTTACATACACAGATACTAAAGGTGATGCTAACTGTTCGTCTGCACCTGTAATATGTACGCGCCTACACATGTTTCCTAGTGGGACTGCAGGATGGTCACGTGATTTCACAGCTCAGCAGGTGATGTTTACAAATAATGACACGATTTAAAAGTGAGAATTGAAGAAGATGTTTATTTCCCTTTGTGTGTATGTGTGATTAAATGCAAGTGTTAGTATATCAATCCTTACACCGGATGCTTTTGCACATCATATACTAATTTTTTTGTGATTTGAAACTCTACGGCCTCACTTAGAGGTTCCTCTGCTCAAAAATGGAAATGAGGTGATTTGTGCATATTCATCTTTCACCAAAACTTTACAGGGAGAATCCCATGAGCATGTGGTTTTTCAGGGAAAGAATTATTGGTGCTCATTAGTAATATAAAGCTCATTTCATATAATAATGAGCACACAATGAGACATCAAACACACAACTGTATACAACATTTTATAAGGTATCAGAATAATTCTTATTGTTATTATCATGTTATCAACATATGTATCCAAAATACAATACAGCTCAGCAGAAGAACTGAGCCACACAACATGGCAGAGGATCAGAACGGGATTTTTCAGCAGTGTGTTGTGCTGGTGGATTATAACATGTGCACTAGAGGTAGCGTTCATCTCCACAAGCCATTGCAACAATTAAACTAAAATTCAATGTTATAAGCACACCCAGCAGCGATGTTTTGACTCATAATCTCCCAGACTTCAAATCTCAAGAACATGAGATTGAATAATAATTAGCTCTTACAAATGAGAACCCAAGACTTGAACCAACACAGCCAGTAGATTTTTACTTCATCAATACGCTCTCACAAAAATCCAATTCACTGATACATGTGAAATCCATTCTCTTTATTTAAACCATCCTAAGTTTTAGGGGCAGGGACCAACTCCCGCTAGAAGTCCGCTTAGTCAGAAACTGTAATAAACACAAGATTCATACATATTTTATTGGAAGGGAAAATTAGAGCACAGAGAAAACATGCAGACATGTAGAGAACATGCAAGCTCTAAAGAGTAAACCCCCAACTAGAAATGAGAGTCAGGATCTTCCTGTTTTGAGGCTAAAATACTACCACCGTTGATTCGGTATCTAACTAAATCTTTGTCTTTTTAGCGCGTATTTGAGTGCCAGACATACATGTTTTTAGACATACCGAGAAACAATGAACTCAGTGAGTTACAGCAACATATATGCCCAATCTCAATTTCACTGTGCAAATCTCCAAACTCCAACGAACGACCTGACCCCATCGAAAACAAACCCGACACTACCTTTTTACAGTCTTCTTCTGACTGTAAAAACAGTATTGTTCCTGGTTAAAGCTGTCTGCATGTCTGGATGTATTCACAGAGTGTGTGTCAATAAGCATTCAACTAAAGGCTCGTTATTGCTCGACGTTAAAGACGTGCACGGACACATACAGTTTTCTGCTTGTGCTTCATGTTCCTTCTATGTGTATTTCAGTCATATACCAACAAACATTATTAGTGGTAGTGCATTTTTAATTCAAGCAAGAAACACCAAACACAACAAAGAAGAAAAAGAGAAAAAAACTCTAGGCCTACACGTCACGATGAAGTTAATCACAGATCCCCGCTGAATTCAATACTGTCTCTGCTCTTGCAACCTTTTATTTACTAGATATCATAACATTCACTGCTCTTGCCATTTTGTTGCTGCTGAAACATATGAATGCCATCCTAGAGATTTGCCAATGTGAAAGTAAAGGACGCAAGGAAATACGTCGACGCTGACAGATAACTTGCACAAATTGCACTATTGCACATCTGCACCTGGTCTATTTAAATTCATATTTATATATGCCATTGGAGATCGGACTCTTTCCCTTTTTTCCCTTTTCTTTAGATTCTCATGCACTTGATTCCTTTATTCTAATGTACAACATGTGAATTTTATTTCTTAATTTTTGTATTTCTTAATTTCTGTCATGTGTAGATATATGCATATATACATATAGTATACATACAGGATATATAAATACAGTATAATATATATATATATATATATATATATATATATATATATATATATATATATATATATATATATATATATATATATATGTATATATATATATATATATATATATATATATATATATATATATATATATATGTATATATATATATATATATATATATATATTGTTCTATGTATCTCTGTATATATATTTATCTATACTTTTTTACAAGATATCCTCCATGATCATCAATAAGGCTACGTCCTTCATGTCCCTGTTCCTCTGCTCTTTGACAAAACACGGCACAGTTTACACTGTCCTCACAGAAAAAGTACAGAATGACCCAAATGCAACTTCAGGAAGGCTTTTATTGGACCCCAGCATTCTCAGAAGGACATAGCAGTGGGAGGAAACGCACACACACTGCCTGGTACAATATTGAAAAACTGATGAGAAATGTGAGAACAGGGATTGAAGCAGGAGAGGGGAATGGGCCACGAGAAAAAGAGGAGGTTTCGAGAAAAGTAGACAAGAACAGCACCCACAGCAACAGTGGTATTAGGGCACACACACACACACATACACACACACACACACACACACACACACACACATATAACGAGCAAACAAACTAGCCTACATAGACTCACATAGTGTGTACTATCTAGCTGCTAAAGCTCCTGGTATTGGAAAATCTATTAAAAAAAAAGAAATAAAATATTAATTTTTTGCCACGTTTAAACTCCATGTTTTGGATTGTTGTCCCTAAATTAACATCTAAAGTTCACGCTCACAGTCAACATGACTGTTTTTGTTTTTTTGTTGATGTTTTTCAATTTCCCAGGAAACAGCTAAATTGGTTAATTGAAGTAATTCAATAACAAATTAATAACAATTATGGTACTAACATTAAAATAAACAATATCACATATCCCTAGCAGTACCCTTAACTAGAAGAGTGTGTTTACTGATTTCAGAAATATTTATAATATGGATTTTAATGTGATTATTCATTATAAAAATGATACAGATCCTGTCCGACAACAAACAAACAAACAACTTACATAGGTATCGTGAAAACAACAAATCTGAGCCCTCTAAATAGTTTATTATTGACTGTATTTGAAGCTGCCTGATTACTGTAGATTGGTGATTTCTATTCAGATAGAAATATATATATTAAATTCAATGCTTGACAAGTGGTGGCTTAAAAGAGTGGTTTATCTAAAATGAACTTTGCTACCAAGTGTGGTTGAAAGTTAAAGAACCCTAACAACAGGGAATATTCATGTTACTCAAGTTCATATAAAAGTCATTCGCGCCTTGAATATTTTTTAATATCTATGGAGCTACATTTTATAACCTATAAAAGTTATAAAATGTTGGTATAATAGTATTGTAATTAGTGATCATGCAGTAATCTCTATGGAAGTTCAATTTGGTAAGGTTGAGCAGGTTCCAAAATTTTGGGGATTACCAACGTTTTTGTTAAAAGATCCAACCTTTGTTAAATTTGTAAGAAATTGCATAGACAAATATTTTGAACTTAATGAGGATGAAACAACTGCAAGTATTAGATGGGAAGCTTTTAAAGCTTATATAAGGGGGTAAATTATTAGCTTCACCAGTAACAATTAAAACCATTGAAAATTAAATCTTTCATTGCAACAATCCCAAAAAACTACATAATCTAACTATTATGAGAGCGAAATATGATAATTTAACAGCTGAAAAAGTGGCTAAGAGTTTAATATGGACTAAACAAGTTTATGATCAAGGAGAAAAAGCCAGTAATTTACTGGCCTGGAGGACTAAGAAAATACAAGCGTAAAGAACAATCAATAGTATAAAGTTAACATCGGGTAACTTGACTACTGACCCCCCGGAGATAAAGAAGAACTTTAGAGAGTTTTATAAACTATTATACAAATCAGAATATAGTGGAGATGTAGAAGTCCAGAATTCATTTCTCGACCAGTTACAATTCCAGACATTATCAGGGGAGGATAAATCAATCCTCAGTCCATTAACAATAAGCCATAGGAGATACGAATAGTGGCAAAACACCCGGACCGGATGGGCTGCCAGTAGAATTTTATAAAGTATTTAAAAATAAGTTAGTACGGCCACTTCTCAACATGTTTGAAGAATCATATGTATCGGGAACACTCCCAGACTCGTTGAGATTAGCTACAATAACCCTTATATTTAAACCAAATAAGCCCCCAACTGAATGCTCCTCCTACAGGGGATTTAGTCTAAAGGGATGTGAGACAAAGATATTATATAAGGCAGTCTCTAGAAAACTAGATAAATACATACCCAAATTGATAAGTGACGATCAACAAGGTTTTGTTAAAAAAAAAGACAGAGCTATCATTATAGAAAATGTGTTCTAAATATATTGTATGAGAAACATAATACAAAAGACATAAATGCTAGCACTAGATGCATATCAAGCATTTGACAGAAAAGAGTGGAATTACCTCTTGGAATTGATTCCAAGATACGCATTAGGTAAAAGATTCCTCCAATAGATTCGATTATTGTATACAAATCCAACTGTACAAATTCTAACTAATAACAACATTTCAGAACCCTTAAGTATGCAGCGATCAACCAGACAGGGATGTCCTCTGTCACCATTACTTTTCACATTAGCTATAGAATCTTTGGCCGTAGCGGTTAGCGGAGAGTTTTGTGGATATGAAATTAATATTTCTAAATCAGTATTGATTTCTGAATGACGAATAGAAGAAATTCCCACTATGAAAACTCCATTTGCAACAACAACTGAAGGTTTCAAGTACTTAGGTGTTAAAATTACTCCAGAACTCAACAAAATAATTCCAGAAAATTACGACCCACTAGTGGATGAGGTCACGGAAGCATTAAACCAATGGTCTCAGCTGCCTATATCTATGAAGGGACGAATAAATATTATAAAAATAACAATTTTACCTAAATTTTTGTACTATTTCCAAACACTTCCACTGCCATTATCAGCTTTGTTTTATCACAACTGAACAAGTTGTTCAGTCAATTCATCTGGAATGATAGGAAAGCGAGGCTCCATCTAAAGTTACTATTTATGCCTTATAGGAGGGGAGGACTTCAGTTTCCCAATATCAGACGGTATTATATGGCTGCCCAGCTAACATGTAACATGTACTAAAAGTTTAAAGGAAAAAGGAACCATTCTTCACTGCCTATGGGAATGTCCAAAGACCAGAAAATTCTGGAAAGATGTCATCCAGTGTCTGTCAGAGGTGTTCAATATCAACATCCCTCTAGATGTTAAGCTGGGTGTGCTTGGAATTTACCCAGCGGATTTCACACAAACATAGAAACAGACTTAACTACTGGACTTTGGACTTTTACAAGGTAGGAGAGCTATTGCACAATGTAAATTGTGCAAGTTTAATGTATTTGTGTGTGAGTGTGTGTGTGAGTGTGTGTCTGAATGATATTTTGTGGATTTGTGACCTATGTTACTGAGGTACAACTGTTCATCCATATTGCAAATCTAATATTTGTAATAACAAACAAAAAACAATAAAAATATTGGGGGAAAAAAAAGAAAAAAAAGAAAAGCGTGGTTGAAAGTGACATACTGTCATAATTGCCAGATTCATAATTTATTTTCATCTGTAATCTGGCAACACTTTTCCACCAGACACCCTTCCTGACACCAGAACCTTAGAACAAGGTTCTGGTAGTAGCAGGGTGTTGTGGCACCAGCAGGATTCTTACATAATCTGGCCATTGATTGCGAGTAGATTTGATGGCATGTCAAAGACCAAATTATAAAAGAAGCCTCTCTGGTCAATTTTGGACTTTTTCATATTGAGCATTAAGCACGGTTACCCTGCCCCCGATTCTGAAAACCCTTATTCATACTTTATCGTTCCATGTTAAACTGAGCACCTTTGAAAGTTCTCAATGGTGTTTTCCCGGCGCGTTGGCTTCGTGACAGACCTATATGCAGCATCTTGTAATAAGGTGATTATCACAAGGTGTAAATGAGATGACAGGAGATATATTTACGGCAAATGAACTTGTGACAAATATGTCGTCAGTCTAAATACCTCAAGAGGTTGTAAATATATTTTTGGGAGAGGTAATATTGAGGGGGGAACCTCGTTCATCCACTAAAGAAACCTCATTGAAAATGTGATAATAAAAAAAAAAGATTGTTCTGTACAACAAAAATGTTTTATTTTTTTTAATCAAAAATGTTATAAATATAATGAAAGCTGGATATACAGTGGTTTATTTACCCACGTAAATTCACTCTGATTGTGTTATTTTGTAGTTCATTGTCTCTTGTTTGTTTGTATTAGTTCTTCCTCTGTTGTTATGTTGTCAATGTTCTGGATTTTGGGTTAATTTTTCCTTTTGAAAGCTTACTTTTCAATCTCCCACCTCACTTAACTTTTCTCGTCTTTGTCATTTTTCCCTCCACATTGATTGCTTAGTGTTCACCTTTTTGTTAAGGATAAGCATTTGCTTTCCTTTATTGCGTCTTTCTGAATCCTGCTGTGTCCCCCAACTGTCCCTCTTCTTGTTCTCCTGTGCCCCAAGTGTTTCCTTGGGTCTAATCTCAATGACTTATATTATGAGGGTCAAACTTCCATGGGACCCTTGCTTTTAGGTGCTATGATTCAAAACAAAAACACTTTGGAGAAGGATTATGTTTCATCGTAGGCGTAAAGTTAAGTTTTTTGTTCTGCATATCTAAAAGGTAACACACAAATAATTTGATGTAAACAAGCCAACCAACCCCAAAATCCTTTGCTTTATCACTACTGTCTTTAATAGTAAAGATTATAAAAGTCTTTTTGCCTCCTCTAGAGAGTTCCTCTGACCTCTCAAGTTTTCAACTACATCTTCTAGTTTAAAGGTGCCATAATGTTTCAAGCAGTGACATCACTGCGTTGATAGAAACAGGCAAAGTGAAGGCATGTTGAGAAGCAAAGCTGTCATTGACCTGACGGACATGCTTGTCAGTGAGTGACCCATCCTACATGGAGCAATTCATTAATCCAATAGATTTTATGCAATAAATCCTTTCATGTAATGTCTTTTTTAACAGATTGCAATCACCATAATGAAAGCCATGCATGTCTCATAATAGAGGAACATGCACAGTGCTATGCACTGCCTCAGATGGGTAACAAATGCAGAAAAACACACAGTAATATATCTCTTTAGCTAACCTCGTCACTGATGCCCCTGGTCACTATTGGTTTAATAACTGTATCAGCAAACAAATAGCACTATCTACTTAGATTCTCTTAAATCACAACACTAGGGAAGTAAAACCCTGAGGCCCTGAGTGTCTTCTTTAGCATTGAACAAAGTTCCCCACTGGAAACTGCTTTGCTTCATTATCTCTCTGTTGATACAGTTACAGTAGAGTAACAGGTTATTTGGGGATAAACTGAACTGAACTGAACTTTATGTTATTAAATTGATTATATTGGTATTCCATGGTCCAATAATCAAACAGAGTGTGCATTTGGCTAATGCGTTTTTCCTCTGAGTGCATTGATTCTGTGCATGATTTCAAAATATATGCAAGTTAGGCTATTGGGGAGTGTAAATTAGCTACATATATATTTGGCAGTATAAATAAGTCTGAGAGACAAATAAAAACTACACAAACAAGGGAGAGAAAGTTTCGGTAGAAGAAAAACAAATGAAAGAGAACAATATGTTTAGCAGAGGGGATGGGGTCCAGTTGGGGGAGGGGTGGGTTGGGGATTTGGGAATTATAGCTTCAATTTCCTGGAGATGCGTGGGGGACGGTAACGTTGGGATCAGTCAGAGCTCTTCCCAAAGTAATGGGATTTATGTGCAGCACAGCGGTTTACAACCTGATAACAAATGTCTCTCTCTTCCACACTAACACTTTCTTACTCCCTCTCCTCCCGTTCTCTTTATCACTATGTCACCTCTGTATCTTCAATATCTTTGACTTTATTTTCCATTGTCTTTGTCTCTATGCCAGCTCCTCACTCTCTCTGCACTCCTGCTGAGGCCTTTTGAGCGTCCATTTGGACTCAAGATTTTATTTTTGGTGGTCTCAAGGTCACTGCGACCTTACAAAATACACACATACATAATTCATTTTAGTCGTAACTCAAGAATATAGAATATTACTTTAATAAACTTTTAAAGAAACGCCCAGTCTGAAACTGTAGTTATTATGTATCATCAGACCATTGATCATCAGGCTATTCCACATATCATAGTGCGAGGAGTGACTGGATTGATTTTGAGAACGGTTTGTTGTATATATCGACACTAGGGGGAGATTTATCTCCACAGGTTTTTGGGTCATAATTTTCGCTACATTTGATTCGATTTAGAGGGGAGGGGGGATTTATCTGGTGAAGATAACTCAATATCACGTTTTCTCATCAAACTATATTATTCATCTATGAAGAAAAGACATCAAGGTTATGGGTGGAAGTGCATAATCTAGAAATCGAAGTGAAACTTTTATGTAGACAAATGTGTACAAATGTATGATTGTATTTAGTACCCTCAATTTTACTACCCTATATTTGTTACCCTACATTTTAATCTTCATACAAAATATGAGAAAGCTGTTTGGACCATAAAGCTACGGTCAACCCTTGGTGCCACCATAATGAAAAGTGTGACTTGGGAAGTTGAGGATTTCTTTATCTTCTTACACGCAGACATAATACCCGGAAGCCAGGTCATATTTATCTTCATGAAATGTAGAACACTAAAAACTATACTCCTGAACTTTGAAGTAGGACGTATCTATTGAATGTTGATATTGCCCAATGGAAAATGCAGAGTTGAGGAGATAAACCTTAATTTCTTGGGGAACATGAAACAAATCCAAGGACATACATAAAAATAACGGAAAAAGTAAATAAGATTTTGTAATGTTTTGACAGGTCTCAGTAAAAAAAAAAAGTCCAATTAATCAAACTTTTTTAGTAACACCTGTGATTTAAATTAAGTCCAATAAACTGTGCACAAGGCTTATGAATAATGAGAATAAACATAAAGCGTATTGTGTGCAAGCGTGTGTTTGTTTGTTCGTTATGAGAATGGTAATGACCCATTAACATAATTGTGACCGTGCTTTAATCCATATTGGTTATGTGCAATGCATTTATGCACACATTCTGTCTGGACGTGCATGAAGAACAGCTATTTTTAGAGAACTTGTAACAGATTACTGAGATGGAATATAAACTACAATGGTTTGACGGCAACTTAAAACATGAATGATCACGCTAACCCTAACCCTAACACAGATGCAAAGATTCATTCATCATGATATTGAACACTCAATAATTGGTAATTGGTGAGAAGCTCGGACTTGAATTGCATTTGATGATTAAACTTGTGTGGGTATGACCAGAGTGTTTAAATGAAAACTCTCAACCGTCTCTTATGTGTCATTTTACCAATCAAACAGAATACAGCTGGAGAGAGGGTGCACACTATTTTTTAGTTAAAGCAAGTTGAACACATGCAATTGAAAATGCCCTACGAAGTTGTTTGTATCATTTTAGTGATCGATCATTTATTTCCAGTATGTAATCGAACCAGAGAAAAAGATTGTTCAAAATTTGCATCTATTTCGACAAATGGAACTGTGTAACTCAGGCTTTTATTTATCAAAAGGTCTTCAAATATATTAACTGTGAATAGTTAATTATAAAATGACATATACGCTTCATCGAAAATGATGATGATGAAACAATCTCTGCCAACACCAGGTAAGCCTTCCAATGAATGTTTCATCTGCCTTCCCACCTCCTCTTCTCTCTTCCTTGGCCTCGCTTCCTCTTCTCCTGGAGGAATGAGACACGCAATAGCGAAATATGAAATGGGAGTGCTGCTTTGTTTATATCATGAGTTTTAAGTGAAGCGCTGACTATGAAATAGAGGGAAGAGGAAAAGAAAAGAATCTTTGGTTGAGATGTTTAAGAGTGCTTTTCAGGAGGGCACAGCTGAAGACCCAAAATCTCCCCAGGATACATACATTTATGTTGCTGTTGCATCTTCATTCAACATATTTACACGTTGTGCCTCCTCTTACTTTTTTTTCATACAGGTATGTGCTTGTGGTGGTATTTGCAATTTTTTCAAAAGATAATTCCTTTTCATCAATTGGCATGTCTAAAACATTACGCTTATTTGCCTATCTATGTATCCATCCATCCATCCATCCACCCATCCATCCATCCATCCATCCATCCACCATTTAGACGGATTTGTGATTTACCTAGTCTTTTAACCCAAACAGAAAATATGATTTACCTCATGTTGAAGTTACAAACAAATAAACATCTGTTCTGTAGTTAAAGTATCATGATGGAAAAATAGTCACTATACGTGGTGATTAAGCTAGATGCTGGTACTCAGTTAGAGTGGACACTGATGTAATGAAAACCGCTGTTTCTCCTCATCCCTCCTCGTGTCCAGCCCTCGAGTCCTCCCCTTCCACCTCTCTGCCACTTTAAATAACACGAAAAGCTTGAGGGCGCTGCCCCTCTGTTCTTTTTATATGTGACAGGGGAAGAGGATTTGGCTGTCTGCAGTTACTGAAGGGGCAGAAACCCCATACTCAAATCCCAGGTTGGGATTATGATATAAAAATCAATCAATGCGTTTGTCCCAGCAGAATGATTCAGCTGCAATGGCATGACCTAGTTGGAGGAATCTAATCTCAGCAGTGACTTACGCCAAAAGGACAACGGGAGCTCAGCAGGGAATAACAAAATACATTCATTAGATAAATATTACAGAGGATGAAAACATATAGCACCAACTTACTGTTTGTTTTCCTTGTTATGCTTCTACGACCTCTCCATCTCAACGTCCATCTGTCTCTTTCTCTCTGCCCTTTTTATATTTTAGTTTATCAGTATGTATCACTTTAACTTACACGTTTCCCATTCTATCACTCTTGTCTTGTTATTTTGGAAATCTGAGACTAGAGATGCGATTTTCTGAGATGACATCATTATTTTTTCAACCTTGTCTGGGAAAAGAATTATCAGCCTTCTCCGCCTGCTTTATGTGAAACCATGTATTGCTTCATTCTGACTTAATTTCTTGATCTTTTTTCACAGTTTCTGAAGGTTATGGTCAAAATCTAGGTTCACAAATTTATGATCACACAGCTAACCGTCCATCCATCCATCCACCCATTTCCTCAATTTTAGGTCTTGGTGGCATCAGTCACTATAAAGTATTCAAGATGTCCTTCTCCAAAGCAACTCTGGACAGCTCACCCTGTCTCTAGGACAGAACACAGCCTCCCTACGAAGGAAGTACATTTTCTAAAATACAATGTTTTTGGAAGGAATAATCAAGAATAACAAAGAGTTTAATTTAAACTACTTACAGTTCTCAACAGCACTAGACGCATTTTCCTGGAAAGCAGGTGCAAGCTTGAATCAGCTACAATTATGGGAGATGTGAGATCTGGTAATTTGAGAGCAGCAGATATTTTGCAATTTCTTACTACAGTTCTATTTTCTTTTTTTTTTAAAGTTTAACACACAAAAACCCTTTTTGTTACTGACATCATATCTACTTCTAGTGCTCACCATTGGACTAGAATCTAAGGTGGGTTAATGGTTTGATTATGAATCGTACATGTGTGTCGGATTGGGATGTATTTGGAGTCGTGTTAGATGTGGGTCAGAGTATGGAAGGCTTATTTCTTTTGAAGTTTAGGGAAACACGCGCATAACTTGGGAAAAAATGTCAATGCAGTTACTGAATTTGTTTATTAAAGGATATGTGTGTGAGCAATGTTAAAAAACTGCAAAAGTCAAAGAATCCCAGAATTAGAGAAATAAGGAAAGAAGAGAAAAGAAGAAAGGAGAGAATGAAACAGCCGCTCACTGAGCAGTGTGTCTTCCATCACTCTGTGAGGCTGTGAGGTGCAGACAGATTGGCTGCCCTGGCAAGTCTCTGAGTCTGTATGCCAGCACACGGCAAGCAATTATTGTTGTTGAGGTTGTGTCTGTCTGTGTGTGTGCTTGTGTGTGTGTGCTGTCTGAGCAGTGGGGATACAATCAATGTGAACCACAGGAGACCAAGGAGGAGGACAAGAAGAAGAGTCATTTGTGTTTTACAAATACATTTAAAACATGAGTCAGGCAGCCTTCCACACGACCCTTTCTGTGATTTTTGTTTCATTTTGGTGACTTCGATCAGATCATTTCTTTTTTAATATACAAAAGCTGATTCACTTGTCTCACTTTGTTTTCTGGAACATTTCTCCCTGCCGTCTGTACGGCCCTCATTTTATCTCTGAGTCACTCTCAGGATGTTAGTCCTTCCTCTTTCCGTTCGTTGCTAAATACCTCATTTTAATGCTCAGGAGTTTTACGTAGATGCCAAACTCTCTTTCCTCACCAAATATATATCATATTTTTTGATTTGTTTTGTTTTTTTCTCTTTCACACCTTCAGCTCACTTCAGAAGACTCCTGGCTTTATTGCACATTTGAGAACCTCTCCTTCAGCTGAAAGTCTGAGAACAAAAATTAAACGCACAAAAATATGGATACTTGTGGCCACGATTACAAAATTAGCACAAGATCCTTACTCATCATCATTATACCACGGAAATATTAATGAAGTTAATGCTTTCTAGTTTTATTCCATTTTCTTAAAGCTAGACCTGTGCTTTTTAAACCTCTGCTTTTTAGAAATGAGAGATCCAGCTCAAATATTATATCTCTTTATTTAACATTTGTAATTATCCCTTTGTACTTTACATCCAGTTCTGTCGCAGCAAGACCAAAAAATGTCTTCTAAAGTGGGCTTTAGTGACTTTTTCAAGACAATTTTGTTGCAGTTGTTGGGTTGTCCCCATGGTTGTAATAATGTCCACATTATCTTAGATGGGCTAAAGGGTGAACTTTGGATTTATTCAGGCTTGGTAATTTTTTCTCACCTCTTTGTGCAAAGCCAACACCATACTGGCTGTGCAGAAATATCATATATAACTGAGAAATATGAGAGTATCAATTCTCTCATCTGACTCAAGAGTGAGAAGGCGGTGTAATTCCCAAAATGTCCAAGTACTACTTTCAGGGAAAATTAATCTTTCATTTTCACTGGCAGTTTAGAGATTTAAAAAAGATATGTTTTGGCCTAAAGGCTACATTTCTAGCCCAGAGCATTAACAACAATCATTACAGCGTGTCTCTATCCATATTTTTAGTGCATATTTAATAAGACAAAATAGCCTAACTGATTCTTCTATCCTACCAAACATCAAGCTAGAAAACAAGCATTTTTAATTCAAGAATTAGAATTTAAGGCAAGAATGATGTTCGTAATCCAAACGCTCCCCTCATAGAAAGGATATATAGCTGATAATGGCTTTGAATACCAGTGAAAAATCTAATTATTATTGAGTAAACTGCACAAACATGTGCTTCTCAAATGCTTATTTTTAACAGCAACAATAACCTGTTTGGCTGAGCTACTGCACAGTGGACATAGAGGTGCGGCATGAATTGGAGATAACAGACAGTGTAACAAGTGAATTGCAGCTGACGGCCCTGACGTGAGATCCGAGCAACAGACGAACAAGACAGATAGACACCACTGCACACTTTGAGGCAAGCAATGACATGCAGAGGAAAAAGCACGGAGAAAGCAATGGAAAGGAAGGGAAGGAAGACAGGAGACAGAGAGAGACTGACAAGATGAGAGGATGAGGAGCTGAATAAGAGAGATGTGTGAAATGAGTTGATGGATGAAAATATCTAGGCTTTGTGGAGCCTTGTTAATGTCTATATACACACAAACATTTTATGCATTGGTTTAAGTGGAAAAACTAAAAGATAGCATACTTGTGGCGTTTGTGAGCCTAAAGGTGACCGATTTGTCTTCAATGCTGCACACATTACGGACGGAAACTTGGCACGTGTAGTCAGCAAAGTCCTTGGGTCTTAGGTTTTTCAGCTTCAGCACCTTGGTCTCACCCTAAGTGGGGTAAAACATATATGACAACATAACAATACATTTCATTTTTATGTGATTGATATGAAAGACATATTGCCTAAACATTAATTTGAATAAACAAAACATAATTATATTTCTATTGCACAACTTTAAATCAATGGGAAAAATTAGAACTTCTCATTCTAGTCTTTATACATTGGGTTATAATACTGAGAAAAACAGATTTACATTTTTAATGGGAAGTTTTTGGATAAGAAAGCTCAAACACAGCTGAATAAATACATACCCATCCACATCCACGGACGCACAAACAGATAGTGGCTTTCTAAATGTAGGGCCGCCTCTAGCTAAATATGTGCCCTAAGCGGAATTTGGTTATGGTTCCCCCCAACCTACGGCTATTCGTATGTTTACGTGCACTGAATACATAAAAAGAATTCTTCTGAAATAAATACTTCTGAGTCAAAAAAAACTATTATATGTTTAAGTTAAAAAACTTTAACCTGAAATAACATCATAATCTAAAAATAATAATAAAAATAGTAGCCACTCCTTCGTCATAAGTAGCTGACTTCAATTTTAGTTTCTTCAACCTCAAATTAATATATTATTGTCATAAACATCAAGTAAATAATAGAATCATAAATAGTGACTTTACCCTTTAAAAATAAATAAAGATAAAACTATATTCATTTGTAATCCAGCTGTTTTTTTTTCGTTCACTTTTAATAACTGTCTATTATTTATGATAATACTGATTTTAAGTTATAACAAAAAACAGTGTTATTAGCCTTACAACAATAAATGTGATGTATCATTATCAACAACAATTATAACAATAAAATGATAATATCAATAATAATGAAGTGATTTTTATCCTACTGTTTATGGCTGTTGACTGATGGAGTAATTTAGCTAAAATAAAAAGACCCAAAAACCGGCAAATTGTCCAAAATGTGAATTGAGATTAAACCACAAATTCCATTTTTTGTGGCCACTTGTTGGTCAGTTTATGGTTTTTGACATGAAGGCACAGCAGAAAAAAGTGTTAAAAGACATCAATGAATGACAATAAAGACTGTCAGCTGAACTGAATGTCTGGTATGAGATGTTACAAAGAATGATTTAAATGACAGATTCTCTGTCTCTGTCTCAGTCTCATCCTCGATTGGCGCTGTCTCTCTCTCTCTCTCTCTTGGTCGCTCTCTTTTTGTCTCTATCTCTCCTACACACGCATGAGTTTCGTTCAACATCTTGGATATGCGCCGTGCTCCCGCGTACCAAGTTTTATTGACACCGAATGAGGAATCAATGAATCAAATAGATTTTGTGTGGGAGATATTTGGAAGCATGGAAACAAATCTGAGCTGGTTGTTGCTGCTAGAAAAACCCAAATTTTTTCTCTTTCAACTTCACTGTTGATTTTTCAAATCATGACTTTGTGTCTAATGATAGTTGTCTGCGTCAGTAGATGATGCGCTACAAGTGTCTTAGGATGCTTTGAGAAGACCCCGGCTGGCTGGCTGATTGAAATCAAGCTCCACAGTGGAGAGGGTCAGGAATACACATTTCCTGAGGAGAACTGAGCGCAGCCGAGAGGATCATATCAGTCTCCCTCCCAGCTATCCAGGACCTCTACCAGAAACTCTGTGTAAGTGGAGCCTCTTTCATCATGAAGGGCTCCTCCCACCCCTTACACGGACTCTTTGTTCCCTGTCATAAGGTAAAAGGCTAAGCAGTATCAGAACGTGTACATCAAGGTTCTACGGTAGTTTTTTCCCCCTGGCCGGTCGACAGTTTAACACCCTGCAGCCATCCATCACATAATCTAACCCCACCCAACCTATCATTCCGTCCCCTCACCACTCAGCTACTAATTTCACAAATTCATCATCTCAATATTTCTGTCTGTGACATATTTATTCACATATTATACTTTGTATAATAACTGGGGTTACCTGCATACTATGGCAACTTTGCATCTGCATACTGTCACTTCCTGATGATCCATCTTAATCTGGTCATCCCCTCGTTGCTACTGACATCATGTTGCATGTCTGATTTTGCACTAGATAGTTAGATAGTTGAATGTCTGAGTCCTCCGTTGTGGCACTGTTTGATGGTCTGCGAGAAACATCATTTTGTTCATCTATATACTCAGTATGTGGGTGAATAACAATAAAAGTTGAGTTGAGGTGCTTCTGATAGAGCTCACGGTTCACTGGGAGTACCGCATCGAAGACTGAAATGAGGGGAAGTGGCCAGATGCTGGTGTTGCAGTGCAGGAGGGCAGGCTGGAATAAACGCTTTGAGCCCATCAAAGTTGGGTGTAGAGGCTTTGCTGGCCTTCCACTGTGGAGTGTCTACACGATGCTTGGCATCACTTGGGCTGCTAAGTTGAAAGCCATAGAGGTCAGCCATAGAGGCACCGGAAAAGGCCTCCAGATGGCTGTGCCTCAAGAGCAGTGATCCCTTGGCCAGTGCCACTGGGGCACAAGCCAGGGTCTGATCAACACTGGCTGGGTCACCATGAGTGTGTATGATGTTGAAAGACCTGAAAGACACGATGACCTCAGGAACACCAAGAAAGATTTGTCCCAGGGCATACGAGGATGTATCTTTGACGCAAATCCGTAAGTAAGTTTCTTTTTCAGATGACTGTTAAATAGCTAGTTAGTTAATTAACAACATTAACTTGATTTAGTTTTAGATTCTTATTTCATTTTAACAGTTTATTTTGCAATGGACACTTTCACAAGTAATATACCAAAACATTACATTATAATTTTCAAATTTGTTTGGAACATTAAACATGCTTAACTTTTTCCATAAAAAGACACATTTTACTGATGTTGTGGAGGAATTTGACAAATTCTCAGAGCATGAGAGTCAGATATTTGGCTGCAGTCTGATATAACTCTCTTAATCACTGCATGATAATACTTGATAACTCCTACAGATTTTGCTGAGCATGCTTAAGATGATTTCTTACATGGGATAACGTACGCACACTGTTTAGTCCATCCTTTACACATTACTCTTTGACCTCCAGCAACGACAGTTGGGGAGATGAGGTTATGTTTTCACACATATAAAAATTATATTTCTGTTGATCAGTCATAAACGACTGAGGATAAACATGATCCAAATGCTAGGAGAAGCTCTCTGGGGACACGGAATGAAGTGGTTGAGCTTAATTTGACATAAGGCCGATCTAAGTTGGGTGACACTATGCAGTGTGGAGGGTGCACCGATCCAAAATTCTTTACTTACAAAAGTGTTGGCTGTGATATTTGTTAGTACTTGGAGCTATTCATACCATAAAGAAAAAGATTAACATGTTTTTAGAACAACTACACCCAGCGTCTCCAGCAGACAAACAATGAAATTCTCCGCTTTACATGCCAGTCTTCATAAGACTCAGTTATGACTATTATCTTATCCTTTATGATTATTATAAATGTGACAATATGTATGTTGTCACATGTTCTTTGTGAGTCTCCCATCAATCAACATGTAGTTTATCACTTTTCAAGAACGTCCAGTGACCCTTCAAGTTTTTTAAGCCTTTTAAAGTTTTTGGATTTTTGGGTCAGTTTGAAGTAATTATTATCAAAAAGGTGTTTTCGAGTGCAGTGACAAAGTCGTCACTATGAGTGCCCTAATAAGATACTTCAGATTTGATCTCCATACCTCAAGTTATACATTCTTTAATTTGCATTCTATAAATTAAATAAATATAAAAAAATGTACTTAAATACAAAGATATCAGAGTGACAGGGCTGCCATATTGTCGGCACTGCAAGCATTTAGGGTTACGGCTCATTTCTCAAGGCAACCTCTTAAGTACCCAGGACATGCCCTCTAATTACCACTCGACACTCCATACGTCAGAGAGGTCTGGCTAATAAAACAAGACCCTTGAGAAATGTACTGCTTAACAGACCTGTTGTGAGGAGTTAAGGTTAAAGATATAGGGCATTCAATGTCTCGTGCAGAAAAGTGCAGGACAAGAGTAGTTGGACAAAATTGATCTAAGCATGAAGGAGGCTAAGAGTGGAAGTATGTTATCAAGACATGAATAAAAGTTGAGTGGATGGGGATTCAACTCAGTGGGGGGTAATGTTCCACTTCTTAAAACAAAGAGCAGAAAGCAGGGAGTTACTACACACCTGACAGTGTGTCTGTGCTGGTATGTACTCGTGAATACCTGAGTGTAAAGCGGTTCATAGATGTCCACTCCATTGTCCTTGCTCTGTTCGATGAGCATGCTCCCCCGTTTCCAGATAAATCGCGCGGGAGGATTGGAGTTGACAGTGCAGCGGAGGAACACCGTCTTCTCCTGGTAGTAACTGCCACGAACATCACTGATGGTCTGGTGCACCGTCAGAATTGGTGTGTCAAGGTCTGTAAAACACAACAAAGGAACAAAAAAGTACAAAGATGAATACTTAGATACTGCTGCACGGTTGAGAATATGGGAAATCCCAAGATGCCGTAATATAAGCATAGGGGTTTTTTTCTATTTAGGGAAAATAACTGTCAGTCTTTTCGAAGAAAATGACTGACAGTGACAAAAATACAGCAGTGATATTCGGTTACTGTGATGTAATTATAAAAAAAGGGTGAAATATGCTCTAAGTTGGCTGACTTACCCACCAAAGCTGACCAAAACTATCCAAAAAAATGCCGAAAATCCACCAATGAGCACGTCAAAACAATCTGTGCTTTTTTACATTTCCCTCAAATGCTTTGACTTTCAAATACATCACATTTCTATATTTTTTCTGGCACTTTTATCTCTTTTCCCCCATATGATTCCCCGCATATTTCCTTCATGAGAGTGTCATCTCTACTCTCCTCCAGTGGTTAGGCTTACAGCTGCTGTCACAAACATGGAGGCTACTCCCCCCTGGTTTCTGCTATTTCTCCAAAACTCACTGCCACTACTCATCACCATCCCTCCCTCTCTATCCCCTCCTTGTTGCTTTTGCCTCTATCTCTTGCAGGGCACACACAACATGAGTTGTGTGTGATATCCTGATTCTTTGCAGCCTTATTTGACTGTGGACTTCAAACATGATAGAAACAATCCCTGCAAACATCAGGAAAGCCTTCCATGTAATGCTTCATCCACCTTCCCACCTCCTCCTCTCTCTTCTTTGCCCTCACTTCCTGTCTCCCGGAGGAATGAGACAAGCAATGGCGAAAAGTGAAATGGGGGTGCTGCTTTGTTTATATCATGAGTTTTAAGTGAAGCGCTGACTATGAAATTGAGGAAAGAGGAAGAGAAAATAATCTTTGGTTGAGTTGTTGAGAATGCTGTTCAGGATGGCTCAGGATGGCACAGCTGAACCTGTTTGGGTGTGAGTGCACCATGGCAATAGCAAACAAGTTGTTTCGAGGCTCCAATTAGCCCCTCTTATATCACAATTTACAACAACAACTAGAGACCCCTTTTAACCTCCCATGTAAGCAACCTACACTGCATTGCCAAGACCACAAATCTGCCAAGGTTACATGCTGATGCTGCTGTTTGATGTGACGTATTCATGTACACATATTTACATTTAACATCCATCCATCTATCGATCGATCGATCCATCATCCATCCGTCCGTCCGTCCGTCCGTCCGTCCATCTATCTATCTATCTATCTATCTATCTATCTATCTACTTGGAACAACTCGGGATCCCCCAAGAAGAGCTTTAGAGTGTTACTCAGGAAAAGGCGTCAGGAAAATGCCACGGCAGGAAAATGCTAGGACATAAATTAACTGGACCCATGCTGTTGTCCCCAACAGCAAGGGTGCATCCCAGAAGACAAAAGTCAAATATAGCTCCCAGAACTAGTAAAATATGAACATTTAGATTAAAATATTGGTAAAATATGATATAAACTAGGTCAATCTCCTCGACTCCGTTAATATTCACCAACGTTGGACTAAATCAAATCAATTTATCAACAATTGAATCAGTTGATAAATTACAAGACAAAAAATCTTCGAGGTAAAGCTCCACCCAGTGTTAGAAATATACAACTTGTCTTTTCCAAAATCAATCCAGTTCTTACTCGCAATAAAGTCTATGGGGTAAAAAGTCTATCCATAAAATAGTTTTTGAGGTATTGTTTTGGAGATAATGCTGCCGTTAGTGTTAGAAATGACAGCCAACCTTTCGCAAAATCGACCCAGTTCTTCATCACTGAGGCCTATGTTTACAGTATAACATTTTTAAATGATTCATGAAACAGTTTTTTAGTTAACACGCAGGATCTGTGGCAGCAGTGGACGCCACGGATGACGGTTCCATATCCTCAATCTTTCGGAGATATAATGTATAAAAAGTCTACAATCATTTATTCCAATCCAGACAATCTTCTAACATACTCATGAAAGGCTTGAGATGAGAGTGAACAGTGTTCATTATGATTACCACAGCCAATCAACCATAAGCCTCTTCTTTAGACCTGATGCTCATCATTCATATTCAACACTTTCTCACTTTTTTCATTACACTTCATTCATTTTTATTTTATTTTACATTTTCTTCAGATTTAGACATCTTTGAATTTTTTTGTCTTCATCTCCTCTTAAAGAGATGAAGATTGAAAAGAAAGAATTTTTTGTCTTCTATAAGGAAATGTTACAAATATAGTTATCACACTATTAATCACTGCAACTACAAACTCTAATGAGTAGCTAGTAATACTGCAACCCAATATCACAACAATATCCTTATCAATCTATGTATTTCCTATAACTGCAACTTATACGAACACTATTTGTTTTTCTTCGACCAAATTATTAATTTGCTCGTGGTCCATAATCTTGGTTAATATAAATTCTAAACAAAAAACAGGGTTCATATTGTGTCAGCAAGGGGAGTTTGCCAGAGCAATGTGTAAAATGCTTCTACGTGTTTCATTAAATCACCTTCACAACCCTAACCTTTAAACATTTCAAATCTATTTGATGCATCTGAACACTCTTATGCTTTTTATTTGTGCAGAATACTTAAACAAATACAATTTACATAAATACAATCCAGGATATACTACTGATATACTGAATTGCAAACCCAGGTTGGAATCAAAGTGAGGCCAGATTGAGATGGTTTGGACACTTGAAAAGGAGGGATGATGGTTAAATTGGTAGAAGGATCACGGAGATGCCAGGAAGGAGAAAGAGGGGAAGACCAACGAGGAGGTTTCTGGATATGCTGAGAGAGGACAAGCAGTTGGTTGGTGTGACAGAGCAAGATGCAGAGGACAGGGTAAGACGGAACCAAATGATCTGCTGTGGCGACCCCTAGAGAACAGTCGCAAGTAGAAGAAGAAGATGAAGAAGAACAATACGACAGAACCTGCTTATACCATGTGGTGTTTTAGGTATCAACATAAAATTAGGATTTCGGATTTGTAGTAAAACATTATGATTGTGCTTTCAGAATCTGAAAGTGTCCAGCCTGTCTCTGCTTCTTGCTGTTCAGCTATATTGCAGTTCAGTGCAGGGAGCTATTTTTGTGCCTGTTATTTGAGATTTTCACCGAGATTCAATTCTTGCTCTGTGAAGCGCTCACCTATTTCCCTTCATTTCATCTCCCATGGACACACTCATTTATAAAATGACAAACTGCAGATTGGTACAGCAGGCCCAACATAAAACTGAACACAGAGGAACCATGGATTGTCTAAAATTCTCTATCAGCACCAAGTTATCAACTGCCTTTCAATTCTTCTTTCTGTTTGTGAGGGAGATCTGTTAAAACAGCAAGTATTTTAGTATGCTTCAGATTATGATTATGCAATATCTTGTTTTTCTGCGTGTGTGTGCGTTTTTGAACAGAAGTTCTGTATGATTCTTAAAAATCCTTTGCAGGGCTTGGCAATCCTATCTGACAAACTGTACCGTGTTTTTGTGTGTGTGTGTGTGCGTGTACGTGTGTGTGTTTGTGTGTGTGTGTTTGTGTGTGTGTGTGTGTGTGTTGTGTGTGTGTGTGTGTGTGTGTGTGTGTGTGTGTGTGTGTGTGTGTGTGTGTGTGTGTGTGTGTGTGTGTGTGTGTGTGTGTGTGTGTGTGTCAGAGAGGGAATGAATACAACTCTGTTATCTGAATCTAGTGATGTGGGGAAGGTGGGAAGCGACAGATATACTTATGGATACTGATACATAAAAATGCACCTCAAGAACATCAATTGTAACCATTAAGGGTCAAACAAGGTACATTTCAGGTTATATATAGCCTGGAGGATTCTGTAAGTAGCAGTAAGGGACTATAGATATTGAAAAATGTAATTTGCTGATACTTCTAATATCGACATAATCTGTTACAATACGGAACAATCATTCCAACGGAAAAAAAATAAATCATATGTTGTGCTGGGATCCTATCACAAAATTCCTTTGCTAAGTTCATGGATAAAAAATTGTATACACTTATATTTTTCTCTTCCACAAGACCATTGTGTTGATGAAGCTTTTATATCCAAACTCCTAGGGGAGAGTCTAACTTCCCACATTTTGGGCCCTTAAGTAAACAGAGACACAAGATGAAACTGCAAGTCTACAGATACACAATATGAAACTTTAATGAAGCTTCTGATTTCCCCAATGTCCTGCCTTTGCACACAGCTTAGATCAATTACACTGTGCTGCCTTTGTTAGCAACAGCTTTTAATGTACATCTATGCATCCAAATTCCAAGCTGCACTGGTGGTCTGGTATTGTTTTCTGCTTTGACTCACCAAAGTGGTGCTGACACGAAAACATTTTAGTCCACCTTCAAAGAATGGCCCTTAACTTGCACCGTAAGAAAACTAATCTGTGTTGTGTAATGTCCTTGCACCAGGACATTACACAACCTTCAGGCCTTCTTTAGAAGGTGGATAAATGTATGTATGTAAGACCTGAAAATCCCATTCAGTGTAATGAATGCTGTCATTAACCTCTCTGCCTCTTCATGTTCAAATATGACTCTGTAGCAATGTTCCTCTCTTCTCTGTAGTACTGTCAAAACAAAATTACCACACTCAGATAATGTGCTGTATCACTTTCCTGTGATCCATTACCCAAGCATCAACCCTGATTGTCTTGTTTCAGATTGAACAAGAATGTCTCTCAGCTGCAATTGAATACAACAAAATACTATGATGAAATAATTCCTTCTAAACTTTTCAAAGAGGTTTCCGGCATTGCTGCGGCCTTATATATGGCCATATCATTAGCAGCCTGGTGACTGGTTCTGTCTCAGCATTAGTTTTAAACACACAACTGTTTTCTTTGTCTTCACGTAGACTCATTTGAACCAGTCACAGGCCACCATTATGTTGGTGGCCCAACCTAATTTTAATTCCATAAGTTGACTGTTGAAGGTAATAAGCACTTTATTCATCATGAGACAATTTAAAGCTGATTCTGAACTTATAACCAAGCTTGCACAATTGAAGCCACACATTAAATTCAAATCTGAATTGGAATGATTTCATGATTTGCTGATGCAGAAAATCCTCAAACGCCCCCCATGCATCAACCTCTGCATTCATTTTAACATTTTGTTTGAGTTAAACAGAGTAGCATTCTGGTTGTATATATCAATTAAATTTGCATTTGAAAATGATGTTATATTATAATGTTTATACAATTTTCAGGGCAAATAAAACCTGCAGAAAGAAGCATTACTGTTCAGACTTTATTTGCTTTCTGATAAATTTTCCAACAGACTTTTGCTTATCTGATTGATCCCAACAGAACTTTAATAACGGTTAGAAATTACGGACGTTGAATAATCATACTGTGCATAAACTGAAATAAATGCATCTTGGAGATGAAAAAGGGCAATTTTCTTTACTGACCACCAACAGACCTCCTGAAGAGTTTAAACCTTTCTTAACTGCCTGGAATAAATGAATGGGAAAATGATTTCACAAAAATGTATATAGAGGTTTATAGACTGTTTTTTATACAGTAACTGCCTGATATCCATTCAGATCCCTCAAACAAAAAAAAAAAGTAACCAAAGCAGTAATCCAAGTAATCCAAATTGAGATTTACTCGAAAGCAATACATCTGAGGGGTGGGGGTTAACATAGTGTTTTTGTAACACGTTGACCTCAGTTGGATGCTTTACACTGCAGGGGGACGCCGTGGACTCCAAATCCTCTTTGATTTCCAATAACATGTCCTGGACTCTAATAGCTGTCTAGGAGTAGATGGCCATTAGGGGACCAAAGAGAGGATGACAGGTTCAATTGCATGTGAGCGTGCGGTGGAGGAGGATAAGGTGTGGTGCAGCGTGTGTGGTGATGGTCGGCTGAACTGATGTGATGGAGGGAGCAAAAATAGCTATGCTTAGTATTCCAGTCCATTGTACAACAACAATATTGATAATATTATCCCCAATAGACAGAGATGTCGTTAATCATTCACTGAAGGTTGTGTGCAGAATGAAGTGTAAATTTACTGAGTAGTGAGTGGATGAAAGACTGCATGTACGACGGAAAAGAGGGAGAGAGAGAGTGATGGGATGGGTATATGTTTTGTAGCATAGCAAAATCAACAAGTGTACACCGTCAGGATTGGAGTTTGTTCTGCATAATCCTAGTTTTGACATTACGTTAATGCTTGCCTTAACTGGGGGGTGAGAAATATCAAGATTAAGGGTGCATGCCAATTCCAACATTCATGAAAGTCTTTTATCAGTCCGACCCATCTGTTGTGTATTTGTGAATGATGATTATTGACAGAACATATTATAGACCATTCCCATTAATGATTTCATATTCTTCGAAATAACCAGCCCAGAAATGTTTTTCTCCTGTTGTGTTTCAGTTAGGTATCATATGTTTTTTTCTATTATTCAAACTCATTAAATTATTACACGTTGCTTCAAACTGAGCAGTTAAGAAATTATAAACAGAAGTTTTACTAATCTGAGCATATTAGAAATACAAAATACAGATTGTTGACCGTTCTCCAAACAATAATATAAAAACACACAGCAGCACAATGGTGGTAGGCTGTGAATGAATGATGATGACTGGGAGTTTATCCACCAAAATCATCGGAGACATGGTCATGTTAGGTCCCGATTTTGGAGGAAAATATGTAAAATGTCCCTGGCTTTCCATTTTTTCCTCCCCACACATCTTCAAATAGGACGGACAAAGATCCGAGGAAAAGATTTAAGATAGGGAAAATGGATCTAAAAGGAGTTGAAATGTACACTATGAAATTACAGTCACGCTAGCGGCTCTGTGAGTCTCTACTGTATGTAATATTTTCCCAGGATGATGAAAGCACATCGTGAATATTTAATGGATATGAAATATTATCCACACTATCAAAGCAAGTGTTTTAGGGCCACACAAAGAACATCTCAAATTTGTCTTCTAAACTGACAGCACGGCATCTAGTCTACTCTATACATTAGACAATAAAAAAAATCAGTACTGCTTTTGTCCATGAGAATATGATGAAAAAGACAAGTATAATCAAATGGCAGGAAAAAAGACTAATGAGAATCAACCAAGCTTAACATTGATACTTCTCTGCTATGGTCTTTGTGTTAGAGCTCAGGTGTTACCTGATCAGTAGTCTCAGACAAGAGCAACCCGCAAAACCCGCAAAACCCCCAAAGTAAAAAAACGACGTCATACCATCATTGAAACTTTAGTTTTGCTATTGTGCATCCTAGATGATTATTATTTTTGCTTGTTTGTTTTTCTCAGTGAAAAGTGTTTTTGCTACTGGACAAAACTTTACTTTAAGTGAGCGCTTGCCTTCACAGGAAAAACATTGGCTGTGGCACAGTTTCTGCATGCTACCTTGCTAACTATGACAATTCTAACTCATTTGTGGTGTTGGGTGGAAGTAATGCTTACTATATTCATTATCTTAATTTATCTTGTTAGCCTTTCAATACTAGTCTTGAATCAAAGAATTGATCATGACTTGTTGAATCTCTTAGGGATATTTAATTGTCACTGCTTGAACAAATTTCATGGAGAAGTCATTCATTGATGTCAAGATAAACTAGGGCCACAGCTGTCATCTTCCTCATTACGGTATTTGATTTAAGACTGTACAGAAAAAGTCATCTTATTATCGTAATCAGGAACTTTCAACCGTGGCAGGTCAATACATATAACTGATTTTAAACAAATTAATAAAAACATTATAAATAAGTAAATACAGTTTTTTAGTAAGAAAAGCAATCATAGTGTCTTATGATTGTATACTTATGTAATAAAATTTCTCTGGTAGAAAAAAGCTAGAAATCAGTTTCCATAGAGATCAGTCCGAACATAATTCAATCCTCGCAGCAATGAGCCATCATCATAGCAGCTACAGAAAAAACAACCAAATTCATCTCTGTTTGTTTTCTGTTTTGCACATTTAAATGCACATAATGCACACATAACAGATTGAAAACATAGAAGTGTATTGTTTATAATGTGTTTTATAAATTGACCGCAAACACATGCACGCACACCGCCACACACGGATAGAGAATACTGAGAGGCAAAAACAGAAGCAGACTTGCCTTTTGATCCAGCTTCGCGTCTCTTCAATAATTCAACATTCTGCTCATAGACATCGCCTTAAAGAGGACATAAAACATACAAGGGGCCCACATTTGGAAATAATGAGAACTTTGCCTGTGTTAAAATGCAAGGTTAAGGAGTAAAGATTGATTTAGTCTGAATTTCTCTGCTCGTTTTTTTTTAGGATTATCAACAAAAAATCATCGGACTTTTGCTTTTTTGAAACTACAACTATGAATCAGTGTCTCTCTCTCCATTAATGGCTGAGGACAAACAAATACTGGGGAATACAAGAAGAGATGAATCAAGAATGAAGTCACTTTCAAGCTTCATGATCTTTGTATATAATCAAGGGAATCGGACCTGGAATGTAATTCTTATTGCAACGATCAACAGCATTGTGATCTGTCTAATTATCAAAATGACTAGAAATGTGTCTCCCTGCTTAACCGGCCATTACTCTCCATTACCCTGAGGTAGCAATAAGTGGATCATTGTTCTATCCGGCCATGATCCAATAACAGATAAATTACTGAAGATTATAAAGTTTAGAAATTTAAATGATAACATTTGGTGCAGTATTCATATGCTGGTGGCATAGCGGTCCAGGAATTTCATTGCCTGCAGTGTAAATCATCTCACTTGATGCCACGGAGCCATTCCAATGATAAGATCCATGCATTCAGATGAGCATTAAGCCACCGGAGACGAGTGACAACAGAGAAATAAGTGAGTCAGAGAAAAATGATCCCACAAAAAACAAAAACTAAAAAACAGATTTTAAAGAAGAATGGACACAGTCGTGCGCATTGATTATTTCCAGTAGCAGTTTAACATCAGAAGGTTTCATATATCTCTCCGCCCGTGGGGATTATAAGAATAATAAGCCTTTTATGAACAAACACACACTAAAATCTGAACCAGAGGAAAATAAAACTTGAGTCATAATACAATTCTGGTGTTATGATATTCTGAACTTTTGCTTAGGAGGTTTTATCTAACAGGACCTCTTGGAATTTGTATTCCAAAATGTCAGATGAATGGATTAACCTATATTTTTGAAGGAAATATCTGAGCTAGAGTTATTCTGCTTGGATAACGACAGCTGGACTGACAAAGATTTCCTAACAGAGGGACAAACAATAAAGCTGCAAAAGAGGTTACGTAGATACTAAGCATTTATTCTGCTGCATGTTTCTATCCATTACAGGCTAAACTAAGGGCTGACGATTAAAATGAACGGCTGGCTGTGGATGTTTTCTGTATTTCTGACTCTTTCATTGATATACATGAAGTCCATGAAGATGTGTTCAGAGCAAAATATCTTCCATGAAATGAACACAAATGTTTATAGCATGATGAGGCTAATTCAGGGCCGGAGAGGTTAGCATGTAGCATCACACTCTCACACACTGTTCATGACATCATCACTGCTGTTTTTCAGCTTCAGCAGTTATAAAAATAACAATAATAATAATAATAATAATAATAATAATAATAATAATAATAATAATACATTTCATTTATAACGCGCTTCACATTTGGATCAAATCTCAAAGTGATATAAGGTAAAAGCAGATAAAAACAATAATAATAATAATATAAATAATAATTATTAATAATAATAATAATAATAATAATAATAATAATAATAATAATAATAATAATAATAATAATAATGATAATAATGCTACACTGTATTGATCACATAGTCCTACCCATCTCTGAAATATGGATGGACAGGACCTTTGAAGTGCCTAGGGAGAAATTGGGGTTTTAAGGTCTTCATCAGGGACCCACCGGCATGTAGCAGCAAGGGTTGTGATCAAACCCTGAATCCTGTGTTTGTGGAATGTACGCTCTATCTTCCGAGCCACCTCGAAGAGCAAAGTCACGCTTACAGACGACTGACAACTGTTTGTAATTATAATCGGCCTTCCTGTGTGTTGATCTGGTTTTTCGGTTCAAGCTTAAGCTAACTGATGATGGTAACAGCTTGTCCTAACGGATAATAGAGCCGTATAGGAAGGTTAGAGTTGCTAAATCGATTACTCTGTTTAATGAATTCTTGTAAGATAAACTTGTTCTTATCAACATCCTTTATATGTTGATGTTTTCAGTATTTTTGTTGGTTTTATTGATTTACAGTAGGATTCCCCATGTGTTTCATCTCTTGAATGAATTGATTCTCGGAGATCTATTTTGTAGATATCATATTTTACTCACTAACACTTTTTGTCTGACATAACTTCATATTTTACTTTGGGAGCTCAAATGGAGAATTGCTTGTACAGTGCAGGGGACTGGGGCCTTTCGGGATCATAGTCTTGCGGTCAAGGAAGACAACATAGGCCTTGTTTGTCTGTAAAACAAAAACATACCTATGAAAATACAGAGGAACCCTCCCTTCCACTATTTGAAGTTTTTAACAGTAAGGCACCAGAGCTTGTGTTAAGAGGAATAACACCGAGAATGTGACGTGCTGGTTAAAGGAAAATGCACCATTTATTTTTAACCAGCAAGTTATACACACGGCTTAATTATGCTTTTGTCAGCATAGAGCCTGGGAAATTGTATTAAACATTCATGACGGTGTGTTTCTATTATTTTAAGGCCTGAGTGTGACAATGTAGCTGCACAGCGGGGGTGACAGAAAAGAGGGTGTTAAAGGACAAAGAGGCATAGTTCGCTGCCTCAACTTCCAGGCTAAAATGACACCCACACATAAGGGCAGAAAAACACACACAGAAAGACAGTGACGCAATAATGTCGGCACACATATTCAGACATGCATATGCCAACACACAAGTACACACCGCTTCAGATGCACACACAAATTCCTTGCGGCTAAAATAACACATGAATCTCAGTTCCTTCGCTGCAGCCCCGAGGGCAAAAAGAAGAAAGGCCTTCCCTGTATCTGTAAGTGCCTTCTGAAGTTATCTATGGGGATCGGATTGGCTGAAAGACGCACTTCTTACTCCTGCCGTGGTGTATATTTGCCTGGGTCTTGGTGTAACAGCTTCGGTCAACACATTACAGTTGGAATGCTGCTTTCCTGATTTTTTTAATAAGAGGAACTCCAGGAAATTAAGAGTCAAGTGTAGGTGCTCATTAAAAGGTGGAAAAAATAAACATGCAGCTTCTTCTACACTTATAACTGCACTTGTTTTCACACAGTTCTCTATTTGCTTTCACACACACACACACACACACACACACACACACACTCTCATAAACAAACTCACGCACCATCTTGCCTTGTTGTAGGGGAACGAGGCAACAGGTGTGTAGTGTAGTGCCCCATCGACTAGTCTTATGACAATCTATATGGTATATTTTTAATTAGCTCTGTGGTATGCGGGGCACTGTGGACCACAGCAATAGAAAATGCTTTAGACACACACACATTAAAATAGGCTGTAGCTGCTCTTATAGTTGTCAGATTGCATGTGTTTTATTGTGTTGTGTTAAGGGACGGCCACTAGACTGAAGAGCAATCTGCACAAAGCCTTTATTAAAACAACACTAGACCACTTCTGCGCATTCCCGCTCCTGTACTCAAGTGGTACCCTGGCAGTAATTCACATTCCATGCCTTTTAGTTTACAGAAGACAGTGAACAAATAATTACGTAAAATAGGATAGTACCATCATGACAACAAGACTCAAAACATAGAATTTACCATGTCCCATCAACGGTATCTCTGAAAAGAGGGGAGAGTGTTATGAGGGAAGATGGTTACCATGTTTCACATTTGTGCTGATACTAGGGGGTCACTTACATTTTTGTGTATTTTTTTCCCTTTTGTTAGCACATCAGTAGCGTTTTCAGGGCCTGACATCACAAAGATATGAACATGGGTTCGAGAGTGTAATCGTACCATAAACGGGCCACCTCCTTCCTTATGGACCTCCTCTACCCTGCCTCCCCTCCTCTGATGCCAACCTCCTCTCTCCACCGCTCAGCACCCGGCATCGTACCTGAGATCTTCACTGTAGGTGACTCCTCCCTCTAAAGCTCCCTACCCAACATATTAGAGATTTGACTAACCCTTCTAAGTTTAAATCCCTTCTCATGGCTCAACTTATCTGATTTGCTTTAAATATTTTATATTTTTTAGATCATTTTCAAAGTTAATACCCACATAGACCTAAGTGTGAGGAAGAACTGGGTTGACTTTAGGAAAGGTTAGCTGCATATTTCTGACACTAGAGGGAGCTTTTTATAAAAAAGTTTACATTCCATAATTTTTCCATAGTTGATCGAAATCAAGTCGGAATTCGGCTCAAAAGGAATTTATCTTCTATACATTGGGCTTTACTTTAATATTTCATATTTTACTCACCAGGGGAGGTTCTTAGGAAAATACACTGTTTTCTGGACATAATGTCCTAACCATTTATTGAATTTAGTCCAAATCTGATGCATATGAATCGACTCCAGGAGATCTACATTGTGTATATTATCTATTTTATTTTAATATTTCATATTGTACTCACTAGAAGCTCCACAGACAGACATTCTAAAGGTGACAAAAAATAAGTAAGATGTTCTATATAATAGGACAACTTATAAACATAATTAAATAAATATAAAAAATATATATATATATACATACACACATGCTGTATATAAATGTATCTATACATACACAGGACAGAAATTAAGTAATAAGAAAATAAGAAAAATGAATAAATGAAATACACATGCACATAGGAATGAAGGAATAAAGTGCATATGGTATTGAAGCAGTGCATTGACCACACTATGAGAAATCTGGGAAGTTCTGTTCCTAGAAGGGATATTCAACATGTCAAAAAAATATATATGAAGAGGTCTTTATTAGCCTTTAATTACGACAAATCTAGTATTCTAACTATGGTTGGAAAATATATACTCTAAATAGTTTGTGAATACATATATTGTTGAAATTGTGCAAAGAAGCAGTGATATAATAATAATAATAATAATAATAATAATAATAATAATAATAATAATAATAATAATAATAATAATAATAATAATAACAATAATAATAATAATAATAATAAAAATAATAATAATATATTTTCTTTATAACGGACTTTACTTTTGGATCAAATCTCAAAGTGCTACAAGGTAAAAGATATTGTTGGATGTATTGTGATAGTTTTATATAAGAAGCTTTGTCATAAATATAACTCTAGGTCCTCCACTGCTATCCCCCCACAATTAGTTCTCAGGGCTAACGGTATTATCCAATATCTTTAGTGCCTCATAACAGCCATGTCAAGGGTTCACAGGTGCTCAGTGGTAGTTAACAATAAACCTTCTCATAGCGCCCTCAAGCAAGACACTGGAAACTCATCAGCTACCTCAATAAATACTTAAAGGGTTTAGAAACCAAGTTAGAATTATGAAACAAAGAGTAAAGAATAACTGTCTTTTCAAATCTTGTAAGTCTTTTATTTTTCACCAAAATATAAATATGGGTGCCCTTACACCCCTTATGGACCAATAGATGTATTTGGTCTGTATCCTATTATTCATTATGGTCATTTTCAAATTTAACACATGATCTTCATGACCTTCACCAGACATTAGAAGGTTAAAGGTCACATGGAAGACCGGAGTCTTTCTCCGTAATGCTATGATTAAAATTCAATTTACTTGACAAATAGGTTACAAATATAATATATAAAATACAACAATAAACAATGTGTACATTCATAATTGGCAGAGTAAATTAATGAATAAATATTAAATTTAATGAACCTTAAAATTACGAAACTCCCATTAAATCTCAGCAGGCAAATCTTTTTGCCCGTCTCTGCAGGTCAAAGTCATCTCATTGGCCAATATCATACATTCATTTTGCCTTTATTATGTTATCAATCAACAAGTTGTGTAATCCCGTTAGTAAAAAAAAAAGGCACTGTCCTTATATCGAAGACAAAGCTGAGAACCTCCAAGTGTTATTTTAGAAATTCCTAACAGCAAAATTCTTCACAGAGCTCATTAGGCAAGGCTTTGAGAGAGACTGATTCCATAGCCTATGGGTGGGGTTGTTATTGCCTAACCTCCAGACTGATTTGTGTATCAATCACCACCACCGGCTCTGCCAGTGCTAACACAGTGCTGATCAAGCGCAGTTAATACAAAATTTAACATCTTGTGTTTGTGGTAATGCAACCACTGGATACCATTTTAAATATTTACTGGGTTTGTACAGTGGTTTATTTCCTATTTCTCTTTACATACTTTTTTGGAATCTGTTAGCGCCTCCACTCTCTTCCCATGCTGCTGTTCCTTCCTGTATTTCGTACTAGATCATTTCCCCAGGCGGGAAGAAAAAAACATGTTTTCATACCTGCTCTCTGCTATGATTCACTTTGCACAGAAGGTAAAATCTTAATATCATTATTTTCTGTTTCCTCAGAATACCAATACACTAAAATTTTAACATATTTGAAATGAGAAATGCAGTAACACAACCTTGCTTCATTCTTGATTAGCGCCGCCTATTTTTACAGTTTGAAGTGAGTTTCCCGTGGTGCAGCATCTAATGGCTGTGACTTAGTGTAGCTTCCACCTTTGATAAATAGTATGCCATGTATCTATGTGTGGAGGCACTTCACCTATGGCATGAAACACTCAAGGCAAGTACTTTTCACTGCGATAAAAAAAGACCAGTAAATGGTCCTTTTACTGCATACTCACTCTATTCCATCATTATACTTCTCTTTTTTCAGACTCTGCCGCTTTGATCAATATTCCAAGTCTTATTTCTTACCTGGCTGGATTTCTCCTGAGACTGAAAGAGACCTCTCCTGTTTGGTATTGTCTTATTTTCTCTATTGAATGTTGACATATCTGCCACATTTCTTATTTGTCCACTCCTCTTCCCTGATGTATAGTAAATGATCAGTCAAAACATTAAACCACCTTCTTCATATTATACCGATTTTTTTCGACTAAAACGGTCCTGTCCTGTAGTAGTCCAGTCTGACACCGTTCTATCAGAACCAGCATTAACCTTTTCTGTCATTTTGGCGACAATAGCTCTTTTGTAGAAACAAACAACACTGGCACTCACCCAACCCTCACACTTTTTCTCCTGTCAAGGTCTTATCCTTACCTTTCTCCATTTTTCCTGGTTCCAAAACATCAACTTTGAGTACCAAATGTTGACTTCCTCTCAAATATACCGCTGCCTCTGACAGGTCCCATTTTCCTTACATAGTCTTGTTATTCCGACTTTTATTCGACTCTGTCGATAAGTTGACTGTATTGCTGCCAGTAAGCACCTACCATAGTTTGTAACAGTGCCAATATTACCTGACCGTCTACAACAGGCCATAAATTGATAACTGATATTGTAGGAGGAGAAAAGAAAAGGAAGAAGTCTTGAAATAAACCATAGAATATGTGTAATAAATATTAAGATTAGACATGGGGGAAGAGAAAATGACTGTGAGTAAGCATGTTGTAACATGGAGAACGTTTGAAAAGTGAAAGAAAAGCGGGGAAAGGCAAAACCGTACAATCCAATTTGGAAAGGATTGCAGAATGTCTTGGTGAAAAATGTCATTGTCATAAAACAATATGCCCTTGGTCATCAGGGACATGTTTAATTTGAATATCTATTGCAAAAATATTAAAGGAAATAAATTGAAAGGTTCATTGTCAGCTGTACAGTGGGGCGGCGCACCTTTCCCACCTTACAGAGGGTTGGGTATCAGACTCTTAATCGTAAAGAGTGGGGTTGTTAACCATATATGCAAGATTGACTGTTTATATGACTATAACTAATAACAAAACATTGCAAAAGTCAACCGACTTCTGCCCTGAAAAAATATAATGTATGTCACAAATCAAACCCTGCCCATTGAAATAATGGCCTATTTCACCTTCATCCTACACCATCGTATTATCAATAATTGGTCTGGAGGGTCCATGAGCACCACTTAATTGATGACAGCTGAGTGAAAAGGGACCAGCTGAAATCTGATCAGCTATATTGACTGGAGGATATGGAAAAGACAGCTGGAAGTCTTAATTACCACAGCATCATGGTAATGCCGTTTTATCACATTTGAATTGGTTTTAAAGTAGGCAATCTGCGAACCATAAGGTCATTTTTATTGAGTTGAAGTGATTGAAATGAAAATTATTCTCCTAAATGTCTCTCTACGAAGATCACTGCTACAAATTCTTTCAAGGCCTGGAAACGAAGACAAATTAAGTTGTTGGAAAATAATGGTGATAAATAGTATTTAATCTAATCTAATGTTATTCTTATGAAGTGGGTCTGTTTCCGTTATATCCAGCCTATAATTGACTGAACTGCACAACTTGTGCATCACTACTCTCAGATTACATTGTCTGTGAATTACTAGCAAACACATTATCATATTTATCAGGTAAAATAATTCTACTTTGCACCATAATCAATGTGTTAAATTATATTCCCTGAAGAAGCCGGTGACATCTACTTTTCCTCTATTATACTTCTGACTCTCAGGTAAACCGGAAAACCCAAAACCGCTAAATTTATGCTTCATTCCGGGGTAATGGTTATTTTCCTTGAAACAAATCTCAGAGTGTGTTTCAAGAGACGATGGTACGTTCAAGAGTATATAAATCCTACACCGCATCGTATTACCTTCTCTGAGAAGAGAGTGAGTAAATAAGGAATGGTAAACAAAGGGACAAAAAAAAGATTGTAAAGATTTAAGTTTTATCTCGGCCACATGATGTGGACAACTGAAGGGGTCTTACCTCCTCTTGATCTGTAGGACAGCGTATAAGAAAACTATACTTCACTGTGTTGTGTATGTTTGTGTGCCACTGTGTGTGTGTGTGAGAGTGGGTGACTTGACATTGTGAACTTACTGTGCGCTGATATCTTGGTCTTGCTAAACAAAGCTTCAATCCTTATCACATTATTAAGTTTAGTTAAGGTAATGTGTCTGCTAAATTAAAAATCGAATCAAGAATATGGAAAGAAAAAGTCTAACCTCTGAGTTCATACATGAACAGGGGCTGTTTAAGCTTGTGTGGCTCCCTGGGCAAACCTCTTTCAAATCAAATAAATAAATAAATAAGAAATTATAACCGATTCCCAGCAGTCGCAAAACAGGAAACAATTATTTCAAGTAGCCGACCAACCTCTTGGTTTAATTGCCTTATGAGATCTGCGGATGGCTTGTTATTAATTCATTATTACTAATAAAAGCACTCTTGTAGTTTCCGATCACATCATCATTCATTATATTTAGGCCCAGTTCTCATGCTAAAATATGTGGTATGCGATATAATTCAGATCAATCATTTTCACTTAATTTATAGGAAGATAAAAACACAGGGTTTCTATAATACAATACATAAATACATATTTACTTACTTATATTTAGTGGAATATTTCTGTCTCTCATGATTTAATAGTTTCTGTTTTACCCACTAGAGGGAGCCCTTTTACGAAACTCTGTCTTTAGAACATAACTTCCTAACCTTTGGTTACATTTAGTCCTCATTTGGTGCATATGAATCAAGTCGAGGAGATTTATCTTGTAAATATCATATGTAACTCACTGGAGGGAGCTTCTTTTTTTTTTTTTTTTTACAAAAAAAAAAAAATTTAATCTACGGACAAAATTTAATCTTGTCCGTAGATTAAATTTTACTCCAATAGTTCATATTTTACTCACTAGGAGGAGCTTTTTTACGAGAAATACTTTGTTGGCTATTACTTCTTGATCATTATTCCAATTTAGTCCATATTTGGCGCATATGAATCAACTTGCAGATATCTATCCTGCATATTTATAATATTTTACTCTAATAGTTTATATTTTGCGCACTGGAGTTGCTTTTTCGAATAACACTGTTTTTGATCCATAACATTTTAATGGTTGGTCTATTTTATTCCAACTTTGATGAATATGAATCAACTCAGAGAGACCTATGATGTATTTATCATATTATACTCTAATAGTTCATATTTTACTCAAGAGAGGGATCTTTTTTATGAAGAAGATTAATCCATAAATATAGCTTCCTAATCGTCGGTTTGATTTAGTCCGAATGTAGAGCATACGAAATTCACATAAGGAGAACTATGATGTTTTATCTTATTTTACCCTGATGGTTCAGTTTTTATTTAGCAGGAAGAAACAATTTTTGCAAAAAAAAATGTTTTCAGACATAACTTCTTAACCATCAGCCTGATCTAGTCCAAACTGAATGCGTATGAATTGACTCGAGGAGAGCAATCATTTGTCTATCGTATTTTACTGTAAAGTTCATAATGTAATTCTAGGTGTTTATCTTTTTTAAAAATACTCTGGACATAACTTCACATTTAATTTGAGGGTTTCAATTAGGGGGATTGTTTGTAGACACAGGGGATTTGGGACTTTTTGGGCATATATCCTTGCTGTCATGGACAAAAGCAAAGGCCTAGTTTAAGATCGTAGGCTTGTTTCTATTGTTGTTGTTTCGAATTCAATGTGAAACTGTACTACTGTGTGGAGGGGGAAAGACATAAACAACCCTGACAACAAACCCTTGCCACATGTTATCAGTAACTCACACATTTATTCACTGGAAACTTGGGGTGAGGAAATTGCAAGGAGTGTGTTGTCCATGCATGATAACATACAGTTATGTGTCATGTCCGGAAGCAAACACACACACACAAAGTGAAGTGTCACTTGGTGTGTGGGTAGTGTGCTGCTGACACCATAAGTGCAATTTCAATTTTGCAATTTCAGTTCAAAAAAGAACTGACATAACTGATTAAGGTGAATTATTTATTTTCAAGGTGAAATGCTTTATATTGTGAAGCCTTTGGAGAAACATTCTTGCACTGACCTGAGTGGAGCTAACACCGTACAGTACCTCAGGCTCAATTCCTTTAACATCATGCTGCCGCAATGGTGTTTCTTTGGAAACATTACTTAGATCATTATGTAAGAGTTATCTCCTCTCTGCCGCTTTTGCCCAGCCTCTCTATTGTGGGGGGCATTAGGTCTCCCTGGAGAGCCATTCATATCGGACAATAATACAGCAGTAAGTCACTCAGGGCTTCAAACAGGGATAGGTGTGGTGGGAAGAACAGTGTGGCCGTCGCTGCATGTGACAGGCAGCTGTTAGAAAGCAGATACAGCAGATTGTAGATCAAATATCTTTGCAACCTCTGTTTTGCAATGAGACAGAAGCAGATGTTAGAATTAGAAAAAATATATTTTAAATTTTAGTAAGAAAAACGTTTTTTTAATTAAAAATGTCTGATTCTTAAGATGTGGGGTTCATTGGTCCACAAGTACTGAGAATAAAATAAAGAGCAATGTATCCCTAATGATGTTTGTGAAGCTGCTGTTTTAGAAATCCATCATGCAACGGGAGTTCCTTACGCTAGACTTTTCCATGTGAGCATTGTTTTAACACTGAAGCAAGCACTTACAAAGAGTTACTAGAAGAATGGTTAATGTGGATATGCATTTAGCCTATAGCAGGGACAGAACTGTCAATAAAATAAACAATAAAGGACACGATATGTGGGTCAATTTACACAACCTTATCAGAGGTCCCCAATTAGTGTGACTTGAGTAAGCTTCATAGATGCTTTCTAATCTGCTGAATTTGCAAAGACAGATGGATGAGCAGATGGCGATGATGAGGACAAAACACAACGAGGCTGCCATTACTTTCCAGACATATGCCTAATATGACGTGCTACGATTATACTGTCACAATAGCGACTCGTTTATACAAATTTCAGGCCCCATCTAGTTGTGTCAGATTGCGTTAACACAACAGATTCTAACCAATACAAAATCTAGATATCAGTCATGTCGCTGTAATGGCTTCTCTCAATGACACTTAAGAAAACTTTAATCAAATCTCTCAAGGATTTTTTTCTTTATGCTTCAACAAACACTGCACACATCTGCCCTAAAAATCCATGACCACTGCATAGCTCTATTTCAGTAAAAAACTTGGTATCAGTGTCATTTCTTTGGAAGAAGCCACTCTCTTAGAGGTTCCTATATTGCTCCGTGTGCTGCTTTGTGGTGGCAAAATTGTCATTTCATCATCATTTTGTTGAAGGATTATAGTCCTGTTTGTGGAGCATGCTCGCTATGGAATCTGTGCACCAAGTATTTCTATTCTTATGAAATACCTTTGAGTTTATGCAATAATAATAATTTAAAATAAATTAATTTGCTAATTGGTTGCAATAAATATGTGAAGCCCTATGGATAACAAAAAAAAGCAAAAAGCAAGAGCGTTAGCAGTTGTAGTAAATTGAGCCCATATAAGAGATTGTCATGGCTTCCATGGAAATTAGGTTGAAACTTGATAATGAACCTTTAAAGGTTTGACTGTTAACAGCTTCATTATGCAAAGCAGAATCATTTGTAAGCACAGATTCGTATGGAAAGCAGTTTTTATGTTAACCATATCTGCACTGCAAAAAATTGTGACGTGTATTACATTACACCTGATGTAAACTGGGACTATATATCTCCTCCTTCGCCGGCCCCGTTACATTCACGGCCCCGTTACATTCGCAACTGTCCGCGCCTGAGACGCGGACAGTTGCGTCTCAGGCGCGTCATCAGAACGCTGTCGCTATTCCCACTAGTGGCACTGGACTTTCCTCCATAAAGTTACTCACTGTGTGGGTTAGAAAACGTGGAGTGGATTTCAGTCTTCTTCGGCCAATACAGAGACTCACTGTTCCATCTAGTATTAGAATCAACCTCTTTAATACACAATCTCTCACAAACAAATCATGCTTCATACATGACCACATTCTGGAGAAATGCCTGGACGTTGTGTGCCTTACAGAAACCTGGCAACAACCAGATGATTTTTCTGTCCTGAATTAGACCTGTCCAGCCGGCTACTGTTACCTACAGAAAGCCCGCAGCACTGGTCGTGGTGGTGGACCACCCAAACCAAACCCAGCCTTCACCTCTGAGATTTACACCTTTGTCGACCTTTTACACAACCTCTGCCAATATTATAGTACTTGGAGATATTCATGTCAACTCCCCTGAATGTCGTTTTGCATCCAAATTTCTCCAACTACTAGATTGTTTTAATCTCAGGCAACTTGTCGATGTCCCCTCCTACACCATGGGACACACTCTGGATCTTGTCATCACTGACTCTGCTTCTCTCAGCAATCTTCTTGTGTCCGATCTGGGTGTGTCCGAACGCAAGGCCGTCTCCATGGAATTGTCGCTTGTTTCCCCCCTCACCAAAACCAATGGTCAAATCTCCTTCAGGAATTTGAAAAACATCTACCCAGAAACCATGACAGTCGACCTCCAGTATCTTCTTGCTGCAAACTTTGTATTAGCCAGTGACTCAGTGGATTTCTACAATAACTTCCTGAGTAGCATCCTGGATCGTCACGCCCCTTTAAAAACTACAACAGTCACCTTCTCCCGCTCAGCCCCCTGGTTCACCAACAAGCTACGGAAAATGAAGGCAGCTGGACGTATCCTTGAGCAGCGTTACAAGGCTACAGGTCTCACTGTCCACAAGCTAGTCTTTCGGGGACACCAAAAGGCCTACTCAAAGTCGCTTAGAGAGGCTCGGTCACTGTTCTACTCGAACATTACCAAAACCAGTCCTGGAAATTCTAAGCAGCTGTTTTCCACTATCAATCATCTTCTTAAACTACAAACTCCCCCACTTACAGAAATTCCAGAAGAGCACTATAATAATTTCATGGCTTTCTTCAAATCAAAAATTGACTCAATCCGTTCTGTCCTTTCTGGTTCCTCCTCTCTACCAATCCAGTCTGCTTACTCACAGTTTGGGATCCACCAGCCTCTTAAGTGCTTCCCAGAAATCTCACAGCAGGAGGTTGAGTATATCATCAGGATGATGAAAACCTCCACCTGTGCCCTCGACCCCTTTCCTACAGCCCTAGTGAAAACTAACATCTCTTCCATCAGTCCCCTGATCACCGCTGTAATAAACCAACCCCTCCAGGCCGGCTTTGTTCCATCTGCCCTAAAAGCCTCCATAATCAGACCACTCCTCAAAAAACCTACTCTCGATCCAGAACTTTTTAGTAATTACAGGCCCATTTCCAAACTCCCATTCCTCTCCAAAGTATTGGAAAAAGTAGTTGCTGCCCACCTCCAGGACCACCTGAAATACACATACCTCTTTGAAACGTTTCAGTCTGGTTTCCGCTCCGCCCACAGCACAGAAACAGCTCTGCTTAGAGTCACAAACGACCTACGGATGGCAGCAGATGCTGCTTCACCTTCCCTCCTGATTCTCCATGATTTGTCTGCTGCAATGGTCGACACAGTTGACTCCTACACCGCCTACATCACACCCATGGACCCACTGCCACCGCCCTAAACTGGTTTCAATCCTATTTCACCGACAGAACAGAATACATTTCCCTTGGAAGTTCAGGTCCCCAGACACACACCGTCATCTGTGGGGTCCCCCAGGGATCAGTCCTTGGCCCCATTCTCTTTATACTGTACATGCTCCCCCTTGGCCATGTGATCAGTCGATATGGACTCTCATTCCATTGTTACGCTGATGACACGCAAATCTACATAAAAACTGACACTTGTTCCCCGGCAGCCTCTCTATCCTCATCATCATCATCATCTCCCCTGTCAACTCTCCACACTTGTCTGGAGGAGATAAAGGTGTGGATGAAAACCAACTTTCTCCAGTTGAAAAGCTCCAAAAACCGAAGCAATTTTAATTGGCACCCAACATCAGACCCAGTCTTCCTCCATAACCAGTATTACCTTCTCTGGTCACAACATTCCCCTCTCTTTATCAGTCACCAACCTCGGCATGAGATTTGACCCCCAACTCACTTTTGAATCCCACATTAAACACATCTGCAAGATCTCCTTTCACCATCTCAGAAATATTTCCAAACTCCGTTCTTCACTCACCTTGAGTGATGCTGAAAAGCTGGTCCACGCGTTCGTCTCCTCCAGACTGGATTACTGTAACACACTTCTCATCAGGATCCCTGATAAAAGTCTTCAAAGTCTTCAGTATGTTCAAAACAGTGCTTCAAGGATCCTGATGAGAGTTCGTAAACACGAACACATCACCCCGGTTCTTCATTCCCTTCATTGGCTTCCCATCTCCACCAGGATTGATTATAAGATCTCTCTTCTCACTCACCAGTGCATCCATGGTAACACACCCCCCTACCTAAAAGAACTACTCACCCCACTGACCTCAACACGATCCCTCCGTTCTACCCACTCATACCGTTTCTTCCTTCCCCGGACGAAGCTCAGCACCACGGGTGATTGGGCCTTCTGTTCTGCTGCCCCTCGTCCTTCGGAATGCCCTCCCTGACCATCTTAGGGCTCCACAGATGATCAAATCTAAAGTGCGTTATAGATTAAATGTATTATTATTATTATTATTATTATTATGATTATATATATACGAATCAACATCGTATTCTATCTGGGGCTGCAGTAATCGATTATTTTAGTACTCTATCGATTATTTGGCGATTAATCGAATAAGAAACTGTGCATGCTTCGATACTTTTTTAATTTAATCCCTTTTGCTTTGTTCAGGGGCAATAGTAATACACAAAACAGAAAATGCGATAGGTCTATTGAATGACCAACTTATTGTTCCCCTTTTTAATAATAACGTGTTTATTGCCTTAATTGCAATAATATTTGTCTCTACAGTGTGCACTAAAACTGTTATATATATGTTTTTGTTAGGATAAAAAATTATATTGGTTGTTGTGGGATCTATCCTTAGAATTTGCTATGTTTTACAGTGCTTTTTAATCAGTTCACAGGGTAGGTAAATCACGGCTCCTGACGATTTTTCTTGGACATGTTGCTAGAGTTAATTATTTCTTATTTTCCTATTTATTGGTGTTCTAGATCTCAATTAGAAAGAGCCTTCTCATTCGGAAAGGGGTGTTTACGTGCAACTGATAGCTGGAGAAATAAAGACTGCAACACGATGCCAGGGATAAGCAGTCTACCAATGGATAGTATGGGATGATCTACACCACTTTCTCACTGCGAGTTTCCGTTTCCTCATTTATCAGAGAGCCATAATTGCTTGAGGTGTGTGGGAGGGAGATTTAAACGAAACCTCGAGGCAAATCATTTTAATTCAATCTAACCTTCTTTAAATGTCACATAGATTCTGATGGACAGTTGTCAGAACACATAATTCATGTTAGAGTTATTTAGTTGGCAAAATTAGATTTTAAACAATATAAGTAATCATTTATAAGGCTGATGGTGTATATATAGGGATTCATCAATTTTGCAAATTTATGGAATGTTTCTTTACACTTACAATTTCATCAGAGCTATCTATGGCTGAACATTCATTATATTTCTTTTTCTGTTTCCTATCTTTGTCCTGTACTGTCACCATCACACCAAATCCATGGACTGACAGATCATTTGTTGATGTTTCTGGTGCATGCGATCGACCATCCTCATCAGATCTGACAGTCAACAGATGTGCAGGACTGCATACTGTTGTTTTCGCGGCACATACTGAACCTGATATTGGAATAATACTGATGAATCATACAACCATGAATTGTAAAAATAGTAATAGTATATGCAGAACAATGGCAGAGTAAATCTGATGCAGGTACTTGTTTTTAAATGTTTGAAAGATTCATTTTTCACAGACATCATCACTATTGAATATTTCATATCACAAGCACCTCTCTATATGTTGCAATCTAAAGTAATTTATACCACAAACATCTCATTCGTTCTGGAACACAACAAAAATTCCATCTCAAACATGAGATTCAACCTTTTAAAACATTAGTGGGAAACATATAGAGTAAGTGCTTTTCCCTGTTTGATCCATATTTCTTGGACACAGAGAAGCCATTATCTGCAGTTGTGGCGTCCTTGATGTCTCTGTATATTCCTCCATCAAGGTGAAACCATCTAACATGTCAGGGAACACGGTGCGAATTTGAAAAAGATACCTTCTGTTTGAGGGAGCAGGTTCGGCTAAGAATTGAATCAAACCATCTGCCTTCCTTTGTACACTTGCACGTTGGCAGCAAGAGAATAATTAGGTGGAGGTGGCTGTGTGAAGTATAAAGAGCCAGATCTTACATTAAATGCTTTATTATATGGCTTTACAAATCTAGATGGGAATGGTTATTAGGAGAAAGAGAAAAAGAAATCTCACCTGGAAAGCACTCCTCTTTAATTACAAAGTAATATTGTGAGCTCTAAATGACTGGAAGTAATAGTTTATTTTTGTTAAAAAAAGAAAATCCTGAAAATCACAGTTTGGGAAATTAATATTTAACCGCACGCATTCAGAAAACTGAAGTGCTCTGGTAATATCAAATAAAAGGATGGCTTCTCTTTTTCAGGACTCATCAGTTTCTACTTTTGGAACCTCCACACCTGCATATAATTACCAAGAAGGACGGAATCGGTGCATTTGTAAGACTGCAATGTTGAATTTCCATGTACCAACAAGCACCCACACATTTACAACAGAATTTCAACGCAATATATTCAAACTGAAACATGGAACATTTTAAATTATTAGTAGATCATAAACAAGAATTTATGTGTGATTGGCTGTGTTGACCAATTTGAGTAATATTCTGGAATTTGCTGAATGACTACAGATTTTTATTTTCCAAATAAACATAACAAAATAAATAAATGAATGAAAGCATCCTGCTAACCCGAAGGGAGATGAAACCACCCTTTGTGTTCACAGTATTAACAAATGTATTATCACATTTAGTGACAATTCACCTAGATATTGGAAAATTTGAATCGTAATCAATATGATTCCTGTTTAGAGGACGATAATATTCCATATCTACTTATCAACATTGTTTAAAATCCATAATTTGTATACAATGCCAATATGCATATATCTTCAAGCTTTTTGGTTACTTTCCACTCAGACAACTCACAAAATGAAAAGGATACTTTTTCTAATCATATACTTACCCAGGAGAGGGCTGCCTCTGCCTTCTGAGTTCTGAAAATGAGTCCAAGGTCAGTGAGCCTCCATTATTGTTTCATACCATAGCAGAGTGCTAATTAATTAGGCTTAACGATGTGAGACAATGGTTGGATTGTTGGCTCTTTCTGCTGTAGGAGATGCAATGCAATGCAATGCCCTGCTGGACTTTTGGAGGGCATTTCAGTTCAAATGAAATCTGTTTTTTGCTGGAAAGCATTGCTAATTATGTATGCTTTTTAGGCAGTTCCCCCGTATGCATGTCCAGCAAAGTCAGAAAACCACTTAGTGCCTTCTCTGAGGCATTTGAGAGTTAAGTGATTTACGAAGGTGTCTGATAAGAAAGGTGAGGTTCTAATACAAACTTGTAGGCAGTGGTTTGAAGAGTATTAGCATGTATTATTCATTGAAACAACTGCAGTAAAATACATTAAGAATACAATGTGCTAAGATAAAAAGTACAAATTGTGTTGGTTAAATGTACTTTAAGTAAATTTAAACACCAAAAATCGCAGATAAATAAAACAGGTTACTGGATGCATCATTTAAAAGTTAACATTAATCATGCAATTTAATGTGTAAAAACTAGGCAGACAAACTTGTAGACTGGGAGTGTCAAGGAAGGTTATGGAAGCTCTGTAGAAGGCGTGTGTGCATGAAAGGGCTGTGTCTGAGACCACAGAGCAGACCTCCAGTTCAGAGGAGTAGTGCAATCCACACATATTCACACACACACATCACACGCTATTTGCTTCTCCTCTCAAAAATGTCCTCTCCACATCACAAAGGTGACGGGGCCCCTGTTCCAACAACCAACAGCACATGGTCTAATATCTGTGATGGTACTTTTTGCTGGTTAAACAGAGCAAAAAGCAGTTGGGTCAGCCTTATCTCATAAGTAGAGCAGTTGCCCCGCTATCAGAGGATTGGGGGTTCAATCCCTACCCTTGATGCTAAATGCCGTGAAACTCCAGCCACATGTGCGCTTTACAAGGGGTGCCCACTGCTCCTCAGGGAAAGGTCAAATGCAGAGAATACATTTCACGATGTTGTACAGTGTAAGACCAGTGATAAATGAAGTATACTTTCTGGGAAAAAAGCGAGGTGCAAGACACAAAGGGCTGGATTATTCAGGGATGTGTTTTGAGCCTATCATAAATGAAACCAAATCATATTTTAATTTGGTATATGCTTCAATTAATGAAATAGCAAATTGATAACATATCAATTACATTTCCTGCAGCAATCCCCAAGAACAATAAGATCTAAATTGTTATTGTTATAGAACATCGAAAGGGACTTTAGCAGTTCTCAGAGTTGACAAGAATAGAACCATAAACAATAAATGCTTTTGCACTATGAGGGTCATCTATGCAGAGGAGACAGAAGCTCCACTTCATTCATTATTTAAATCTCCAAAGATGCCAACAGAATCTATGGTTAATCAATGATCTGTGTTCTGTGTATACATTTCACAAGTTGACAAACCCAGTCCATGTTCACAGTACAGCCGTTATCCTAACTCATCCTGAAGCACCAGTAGAGGCGCAATAAAATATAAAAGCAGGTGTGAGATCTAATCCGAGGAAAAACTTTTTCAGATGGGTGGATGAGAATGTTCATCCAGATTCAATTATTTCAGATCTGATCTGTGCATCAGTAAAACATTCCAATTGTTAATCATTTTATAAAGCAGGATAAACACTGTGCCCACTGCAACCACACATCTAACTCAAGAGGGAATTAAATTTCCCTTTAAACACTATCTTCAAACACTAGCAATGTCTATTGCGCTACGCAGTGCAACACTCGACGCCAAGCAGAAGATTAGAGCCCACAGAACTGAACAAAAAACCCAAAGGTTGTGATCAAGAACAGACGCACAAAGAAAGAATCAGCAAGAAAAACAACACAGAACAGAACAGAATATAAAATTTGGGATCTAAATATTTGTTTTGGTACCAGTACAGCTGTTTCAAATATTAATAGTTCAATGTCAATGTTTGAATTTTAAATGCCAAATTAAATTTCACAGCAGCAACTTTAAGAGTCAAATAAAACATAACCAAGCAAACAATATAGAGTTGTCTACAAAGAGTCAAAATCCATAGTAGGTTTTATTCATTACCAGGTTACCAGGGAACAGGCTGGCAGGCAATTGGGCCAAAAGCTGGCCAAAAAATACTTTTAGAATATTATATCTTATATAATAATAATATCTTAAATATTGTACAATACAAATATAATCAAATATAATTTAATTCAAACATAATGGTTGATGTTTTGTTGCCTCTGTGCTGCACTCTGCTCAGACGTGCCTCCACTTCCCTGTTTTTGAATTTGAATTCTGTGATTATAATTATTATTATTTTCGTGATCAGTGATCGCAAACTGACGTAGCGATCACTGATCCCTCTGCCGACTAAAAATGTTTCCTCCGCTGCAAGAAGGACAGTAGGATAAGTTTTAAAAACGAACTGTGATGTACAAAGCTCATCATTGTTTTTGGATTATTGTTCTCTCTACGCGGAATGAATTATATGGACTGGAGTTAATGACGGGCTGAGCAGGGACAGTAATTGATGTGTAAAGTCTCCACTCTAAATTAACTATATACATTTGGGGTATTAATGAATCAGTCATGATTTTATAATTTGAGAGAACATTTCATGGTGGTATTGACATTTTTTTATGTATTTACTTATTTCTCCAGTGAAGCAATAAATATAATATAATAAAAATAATATTTTCATACTCTGCTTTAAATTTTGGAAATAAATCACAAAGATTAGCATGCACAGCTCTTGCCACCAGTCCAGAAAATGAAATGGCTTGCATAGTGACTGTAGCCACAAAGAGCTACGCAGTTCTTGGTGACTATGTAACCTAGCTAAGATATACAGTACAACCCTATATTTAAAGGCAACTCTGTGCAAAATTAAATCAAACATAGTGTGCTTTGACTTGTTCATCTTTTTTGATACTTTTCATTCCGAATTACCAGTACTCTCCTCACTTTGTCCGTCACACTTCAGCCTGTCTTCTAAACCTTTATCTCTACCACCCTGCAATTTGAGCTAAACGAGGATCTGCTGTAACAGCTTTGACAAAAATTGGCAAAAAATGCCCCATTCACATCACTGAGGGTAGAGTATATATATATAGATTCCCATGAATCGATTCACATACCCAAAATTTGGACTAAATGGCCAAAAATTGTTTGGATATAAAGCTCCCCCTAGTGTAAAGTGTAAATCTGGCCATTCCTAAAATGGATCCAGTTCTTCCTTGCACTAAAGTCTATCGGGGTATAAAGTTTGAAAATGAGGCATGACAAAGTGTTTAAGGTATGTCTGGAAGGAAATGGAAAGAAAAGGTCCCCCTAGTGAGAAAAATATGACTAATAAGTAAAACAATGAATACGAGATCACCTTGAGCGGAATCACATTCACTGAATTTGGAAAGAATTAGGCAATGCTTAGGATTTATGCCCGCCAAAATTTTTCCGATAAAGCTCCCCCTATTGTCAGGAATATAACACTAATCACCCAAAAAATCAATCCAGTCCTTCCCCACACTAAGATCTATTTACGTATAAAATTGAAATAATACAGGAAATCATTTTTATGAGTTATGTGCGAGAAACCATGTTTTTTCATAGAAAAAACTCCCCCTGTGAGTAAAAATGTGAACTACTAGAGTGAAGTATGATATTCACAAGATAGATCTCCTGTGATTGACTATCTTTACCAAATTTGGACTAAATCAGACCAATGGTGGAGAAATTATGGTCTGGCAATTTTAGAGATAAAGCTCCCCATATTGTCAGAAATATACAACTGAACATTCCAAAAGACACTCCAGTGCTTCCTTGCACGAAGATCTATGTGGGTACAAATTTAGAAATGATACATTATATAGCTTTTGAATAATTCTGTTACCATGAAGGATTTGCGGTAGTGGACACGAATATTCCATAATATCCCCAACTTTTCGGGAATATATATAGGCAGAACTTTTGCACAGTTGGTGAAGAGGAACATATATATATTTATCCGGTTATATATATATACCGGGTGTTCTAAGTCAAGCTGACCTTAAACTAAGAAGTGAACAGGATTGAGAAATTATAGAAAAACACCGGTAGAGACAGAACTCCATGTTTGGTTTGAAAGAGACCATAGTTGTATCACAGCAAAATGGTTCTGGGTTCTGTGTAGTCGTTGCATTTTCTACCGAAGTTTACATAGGTTCCCTTCTGGGACGCTGGCCGACCACTACAGTCCAGAAAAATTCAGTGTGTAACGGGTGTGTGTAATGTGTGGTATGTGTGAATGAGAGTGTTATTGGTTTTCTTTCTCTATATGTTGGCACTGCGACCCCGCGTTGGTGATTTGTGTACAGGGTAGGCCCCAGAGCCCCGCCGCTCACCCAGGTTCCGCTGGAGTCCTCCCATAACCCTACAGAATGAGCAATATGGATGAAACAAAATAAATATCAACAAGATGTGCAGAGATGCAACAGACACTACTGTATTAACATTCACATTCACCTGCAACTTTGAACTAATCACAAAAAAAAGTGCTTTGAATTAAACAAAGTCTTTGTATATATACTGTAATATTAACGTACAGTCATTGTGCTTTGTATTAAAAAAAAAGCCTGTGTACAAATACTGTAGTATCGGCATTGAGAGGCTAATACCAATGGAATGTGTTGTCAATTTAAGCAATTAAAAATGTGTCGTAAACAAAGAAGCCAAATAAACATGAATATAGGTATAGCGTAATTTCTACAATGCTATAACATGAGGGGAACTGTCTCTAAATATACAGTGAGTTAATATATTTTTTTGTATAGAGCAGATATGACAGAGCCTGTGGAATCTGAATTAATTGGAGAACCGAATCTCTTTACCATGCATTCCTTCTAAGGATTTTAAACATCAAATAGATGAGCTTGATAAAATATATATATGTATACATACATATATATATTTTTTATATATATGTCAGTCATACATCTACAAGAAATGCAACGAAAAAAGAATAACAGCAACTCTATACATAAATATGTATACATATTCAGTCAGTATCTTCTTATTAGATCACGTCCATTCATCTAAAAGAGACTATATGAATATGTGACTGGTAATGAAATCCACCTCATGTTCAGTCATATTACAGCTGAAGTGGATCTGACAGGGATATGATGTTAATCTGATAGGAGTGTATGTATAATAAGCATATTCTCCTCCTAAAAAAGACTAAATTAGAACTCATAGTCACTTGGCGGCTGCCTCACGGTGCAGATGTGCTTTTGCTTCGTATTATGAGTCAAATTACTTCATTTACAAATTTGACTGGAGGTGAGATAGCAGTAATGAGAATCTTTGAAATGCACAGAGAACAAAATACATGACCACTGGGCATGTCTTTTACCTTTCATATTCTAGAGACTAATATTGGATACGAGCTGCACAGCTTTCAAATGAATGTTGTGTCATTGGAATTACTAATGAGTGATAAGTAAACGCATATAGTCTATTTCACTTATGATGAACATACAGCAAAATGCAGGCTTCCAAGCGCTTAGACAATTTCTTAACATATACACTGATCTGCCATAAAAATAGAACCACAGTTCACATCAGAATAACATTGATTATCTCGTTACAGTGACACATGTCAGTGGGCGGACGTGTTAGGGTCAAGTGCAACATTTTGTTCTTGATATAATAATAATAATAATACATTTAATTTATAATGCACTTTGCATTTGGATCAAATCTGAAAGTGCTACAAGGTAAAAACAGATAAAAGCATCAATAAAAAAAATAATAAGAATTATATAAAAATATGACCAAAAAGCAGCAATGTTAATTAAAGTTATAGGTTCTGTTAAAAAGGAAAGTCTTAAGTCCTTTTTTAAATGTGTCAGTCGTCTGTGGAGCCCTCAGATGGTCAGGGAGGTCATTCCATAGACGAGGGGCAGCAGAACAGAAGGCCCGATCACCCATGGACCTGAGCTTAGTCCGGGGAAGGAGGAGGCAGTATGAGTGGGTAGAACGGAGGGATCGTGCTGAGGTCAGTGGGGTGAGTAGTTCTTTCAGGTAGGGGGGTGCGTTACCATGGATGCACTGGTGAGTGAGGAGAGAGATCTTATAATCAATCCTGGTGGAGATGGGAAGCCAATGAAGGGAATGAAGAACGGGGGGGATGTGTTCGTGTTTACGAACTCTCATCAGGATCCTTGCAGTACTGTTTTAAACATACTGTAGTCTTTGAAGACTTTTATCAGGGATCCCGATGAGAAGTGCGTTACAGTAATCCAGTCTGGAGGAGACGAACGCGTGGACCAGCTTTTCAAAATCACTCAAGGTGAGTGAAGAACGGAGTTTGGAAATATTTCTGATATGATGAAAGGAGATCTTGCAGATTTGTTTGATGTGGGATTCAAAAGTGAGTTGAGGGTCAAATCTTACGCCGAGGTTGGTGACTGATGAAGAGAGGGGAATGTCGTGACCAGAGAAGGTAATACTGGTTATGGAGGAAGTCTGATGTGGGGTGCCAATTAAAATTCCTCCCATTTGGAGCTGTTCAACTGGAGAAAGTTGTTTTTCATCCACACCTTTATCTCCTCCAGATAAGCACGGAGAGTTGACAGGGGAGATGATGAGGACGATGAGGATGGCGAGGCTGCGGAGGAACATGTGTCATATGTGATATGTCATATATGTGTCGTGTGATATGTTGCAAGCTGAAAAAAAAGGTATATATCACTTTGCTGAAGAAAGTTGAAAAGCAGGGATTTCAGTAACTGCAGATAGAGTATGCAGCATAAAAGAGGACATCATTTTTAGGTAGTGTATTTGCACTCTAGTATTCACTACGTGTAATGGCAGACAACAGCCTCCCGTTAAGAGAAGCCAGGGGCTGTGTGTGTATTATGACAACCATAATACTAGATTAACCATGAACGCAATCTTAGTTGTTTGACACAGCAATGAATTTACTTTAAATCTATGCTGTAGATAGCATCCTTTCAGTTTCCAGTAAATTCACAGCTTAGCAGGAGTTTTGGAAGAGCTTTTTTTGCTTGAGTTTAAATATGGTTCAAGTAAAGTGCGGCATTAGGATATCTTTGACAAAGAGCATTTGCATTTAGTATTGTATCAATCTATCTCAGTTAATGACGCTCCTGTGGAAGGTCTGTCAAGAAAACAATTTTTTTGGATCATTTAGGAAAAAGGTGATTTACAATACCATCTGTCATTTAAACCTCAAACATTCTCATTTCCTACTGCTGCTGTCATTGTGTCAGGCTGTAATTGAGATATTCTTATATGGACCATCTACCTCCCCAATTTTGTCCAGTCTTCACTGATTCCTCAACATCCTCGATTCATCAGCATCAGCAGAGTCATCAGCCCCCACCGAGGGGGTCTGAACTTCATGGGAAGTTTTATCTCTTTGCTTTGAAAGTCATGCTTTTGCCAGGTGACTCCACATTGGAGAATTGTCACAGCAGCCTTCTGCACATTTTCAGAAAGTGAAGGTTTACCACTGATGTGGTAGTCGCTTCCAGAATTGGCTTCGTCTGTTGAAGCCATTTTTTTCCCCAGGGATAACACAACTTGAAATCATCATCTGTAGTTACTAGAGGTACGCCGATCGATCGAGAGGCCTTGTTTGCTGTGATCAGCAATCAGCTAGGCAGTCTCACTGAGTCCGATTCGGGGAAGGTTACACGCATGGGCGCACCAAGCAGGAGCTACCATTGTAAAAAACATCTCACCAGCAATCAAAAAACACCTGAAAACACAAAGCTTGTGGAGTAAAAAAAATCCATAATTTTAGCAAGATTCAAGAAGTTAACAATATCAGAGTAGCTACAGCTAGGGATAGCGCAGAGCCAGCCTGAGCACACTGTATGCATCTATGTAGGCTGTCTATCATGGGTTTAAAATGTCAGGAGAAAATAAGCTGTGGAGAGAAAACCCAGCGCTTGGCACAATTAACTTATTAAGACACTTCAAATTGAATCACCCAGAGGAACAAGGCAAAAAAAACATGAAAATGTTTGGCAAAGTTAACTTAATCAGACACACAGATGTAATCACCCAGGGGAACATGGCAAGTTGTGGCTTTAAAAGGTTCAAATAAAAAATAAAAAAATCGGAATCGGTTTAAATCAGTATAGACCAAAAAAATGCAATTGTTGCACCTCTATTGGTTAAATCCATAATATCTATACACTTTATAAAACTGGGATAAAGATATTATGAATTTTTTTTTATCAAAGAAAATGTAAAAATGTAAGAAATCCCACCACACATAACGCCAAAAGACACCTGTGTGCAGGTTTCGTAGTTTGTAACTCCAGTGCTTTATTTCTACTCTGTAAGAGGGCTAACATTTATGGAAGATAGAGCCCAGTAGGACTGAGACTCCAAACCAGTTGTACCATGAATAGTTTAAGTTGAACGTTTTTACTTTTAAGCATCTACTCAACACTCCTTGCATTCAAAAATGATGCATTAGAAATTATTCCGGAAAATATATAATCAGTATTTAAATGTCAATGGTTGCGATTTATATTAAAAACCTATTTATTGCCATACACAGCTTTAAAAACTTGAAGACTGAAATAAATTAATAAAAGTAAGTGGGAAACTTTACATCAAACTCCAATAAATTGTCCTCGCCCTTCTAAGTCTTGTCCTTGCTTTATTTTTTCATTCTGAGTAAATCTGAAGTTATACCTGTATAACTAAAAGCCTAAACAACGTAAAAACAAGAAAAACTTAAATAATATTTTACTCTAAAAGACTCAAATTTCAAAAAATACTCTTTTTAATGATTTATTTTTAAAATGAAAATGACTACTTATAAATCATAAGTCCTTGTGGACCAACATTGAAGAAAAATAAGGCAACCTTCGTTTTAAAACCCTTTGATACTGGGGCATAACAGGCTTCTCTGAAATTTATTCTAAAGGAAGGACTAGAAGAATTAATTTAACACAATTCACTTCTGAGGCCACCGTGAGACAACATGTATTCAGTTTAGGAATTCAAATTTATATATATTTTTTAAATCTATGCGCACAAAAATGCACACACTTATTTTAAGGTCATTTTTCAGGATCAACCTCTGTCCTCCCACTCTTTATGTTACCTCCGTAAAGGAGGTTTTGTTTGTTTGTTTGTATGGTTCCATGTCTGTTTGTTTGTTTGTTTGTATGTTTGTGGGCAGGACTACGTACAACTACAGGACGGACTTGTATGAAATTATACCCAGAGGTAGGTTTGTGCTTATTCTAGAGGTGAATACATTTTGGTGACGTTACATGTTTGCAGCATTTAAAATCAAATCAAATTAAATAATTAGCGGTTGGGACTAGTGACGTCACAATGTGGCTATTGCTGCCTTTGTTCCTTTCATTCCTTTGATGCTCATTTGGGGATGAAACTATGGTCTTATTTTCAAGAGTTCCTTTAATTCCTCTGATTTTCCTATGGGGCTGGAGCTGGGAGCTCAGTGGACTGAACAGTGACGCTGAAATGGAGGCGCATGAGACAAGCGGAAACAGATTATTGGATAATTGCTCTGTTTGAAAGCTTGTTTGAATTATCTGTTGATTTAAAGGCTGGCAATAACTCAGACATTAAGGGAGAAATATGCCTGAATTGTTCCTTCACCTAGGGTACTGTTGTGCCTTTGCAGGGGTTTGCACGCTCTAAGTGCTTTTTCTACTTTTATTCTGTAGTTCAATTGTGGCCGATCCTTCAAATTGCTACATTAAATATTTCTTACAGAACAAAGTTTTGCAAAATTCATCCATATCCTGTTCATATAAAATACATGTTGCATATCCAGGGGCTGTCAGTGGGAGGAAATTTACACGAGCAAGGGGAGAGATCCAGTGGGTTGTGTATCCAGCCTTGTTTCTGTGAGGTAACAGTGAAAACCATTCTATGTTATACAATCTTTCTGGTTGACTAAAGCATCTCCTTCTGTCAAAGCCAACATGAATGTTAGACAGCAAGAAGGAAGGATAAAGATCTTAGCATGCGATGTTGACAGATGAATATTCTGAATGCTAGTTATTGGATAATTTCCTGTCGTAAGCATCCGTAATTTCCTGTTGACTGCACTCGATAAGCTGTTGCACACAATTTGCAACGACTATAACTATTATATCTAAAAGTTCCATTTTATCGAGAGTAATTCAACTGTAGCACTCATTTACCCACTCATATTCAGACATTTTCGCTAAATTTGCGTTCTGTTTTCGAAACACCTAGCCGCTAGCCACTAAATCTAGAAGATAGATATGGCTTCCCTCTCTCCTTCTCCTGCTCTCTCTTGCTCTGTGTGTCATATGTTTAGCTACTCCTCTGCCTCCTTTAAAGCTAATGATAGTGGAGATGCGGCTCTGCACCATGGAAAACACCCCACTAGCCTCTCTAGCTAGCCAGCCCCCTGTAGCCGGTAGGCACCGACCTGTCTTAGCTCCTCCTAGCCGCCCCTAGCAGCTCCCGAGCAGCCCCGAAAACAAGGAGCCTGGGTGACTGTGCGAAGAAGGCATAGCCCGAAACACCCGCCCACAGTTCACCACCAGCCTGTTCATGTTTCAAACAGATTTTCCTCACTCAGCGACACCCTGCTGAGAATCCAACTCTGGTCATTGGCAGTTCTATTTTACGGAACGTGAAGTTAGCGACACCAGGGACCATAGTCAAGTGCATTCCTAGGGCCAGAGCGGACGACGTGGAATCATATTTAAAACTGCTGGTTAAAGATAAGCGTAAATATAGAAATATAGTAATTCACGTCGGCGGTAATGACATCTGATTACGCCAATCGGAGGTCACAAAAATTAATGTTCAATCGGTTTGTGCTTTTGCTAAAACTATGTCGGACTGCAAAGTTTTCTCTGGACCCCTCGCCAATCTGACCAGCGATGACATGTTTAGCCGCATGTCATCGTTCAACCGCTGGTTGTCGAGGTGGTGTCCAGCAAACGACATGGGCCTGGTAGACAATTGGCAAACTTTCTGGGGAAAGCCTGGTCTAATAAGGAGAGAAGGTGACCATACGACTTTGGATGGAGCAACGCTCTTATCTAGGAATCTAAGGGAGATTATTAGACGAGAGCAAACTTGTCAGAGTTGAGACCAGGAAGCAGAGTCACAGTCTTATACGCTTCTTTGCGCCTCATCAACTGTCACCCAGCCCGAAACCAGTAGAGACTGTGTCTGTCCCATGACCACCAATATTATTCAAGTCAGATTACATAATGATTACATTTTCATTTACAAAAATGAAAATATAATAAATTGTGGACTCCTGAATATTAGATCTCTAACATCTAAAACAGTTTTAGTAAATGATCTTATTGTAGATCATCATATTGATTTATTCTGTCTGACGGAGACCTGGCTGTGTGAGGAGGAATATGTTAGTTTAAATGAATCCAGGCCTGCTGCTCTTATTAATACTCACATACCTAGAAGCACAGGCCGAGGAGGTGGAGTTGCAGCCATATATAACTTCAGTTGTCTATTAAATCCAAAACCCAAACCCGACTGTAACTCATTTGAAAGCCTTACCTACAGTCTTATAAATCCAGCCTGGAAGCATCAACCGCCATTCTTATTTGTCATAGTGTATCGGGCTCCTGGCCCATACTCAAAATTTTTAAATGAGTTCTCTGATTTTCTAACAAACCTAGTCCTTAAGACAGATAAAATAATTATATTAGGTGACTTTAACATTCACATAGATAAAGACAGCGACAGTCTTGGTTCCGCGTTTAACTTAATATTTGACAGTGTTGGTTTCAGTCAGTGTGTTAATGAACCCACTGGGCAAATTTATTATTTTGTCGATAGGGCTGCAAGCTCACTGAGATTAACTCTCGACTCTATCGCCCCCTGAAAAGGAAGAGTGTGAAACTAAGGAGAGATGCTCCATGGTTTAACAACCTGACTCGAAACCTCAAACAATCAACACATAAACTAGAAAGAAAATGGCATCACACTAAACTTGTTGAGTCCCGATTAGCCTGGCAAGATAGAATAAAAAAATATAGGAGAGCCATCCGCAGCGCCAGAGCGGCCTATTTCTCTGCACTGATAGAGGAAAGTAAAAACAACATCCGGCTTTCAATTGGCTCAAGTTTACACCCCAGGACTATGTGCTAAGGAACAACAGATAGACCTGGAGCAGAAAAGCCGACCCTTAATCCAGAGGCTTTAGCAGATTACAGGCCGATATCTAACCTTCCATTAATATCTAAAATCCTAGAGAAAGTGGTAGCCAAACAATTGTGTGATTTTCTGCGTAAGAATAGTTTATTTGAGGATTTCCAATCAGGTTTTAGAGTTCACCATAGCACAGAAACATCACTGGTCAAAGTTACAAATGACCTTTTAATGGAATCTGATGAAGGACTGGTCTCTGTTCTGGTCTTGTTAGATCTTACTGCTGCATTTGAGACTATTGAACACCAAATTATAATACCAAGACTTGAAAACTTAATTGGCATCAAAGACACTGCATTAAATTGGTTTAAGTCTTATTTATGTGACAGATCTCAGTATATATCTGTTAACAATGAATCCTCCATGCACAGCAAAGTTACCCACGGAGTTCCACAGGGATCTGTGCTTGGGCGAATGTTATTCATACTATATACTCTCCCTTTAGGCAACATTATCAGGAAACACTCCACAAACTTTCACTTTTATGCAGATGACACACAATTGTACTTATCAATGAAACCAGGTGAATCTAATCACTTATCTAAACTAAAGACGTGTCTCAAAGACATTAAGACTTGGATGACCTGCAACTTTTTATTTTTAAATTCAGATAGTTATTGTCCTGGGACCCAACCAAAAAATTTATCTGATGATATATCTACTCTGGATGGTATGACCTTGGCCTCCAGCATCACTGTGAGGAACCTGGGAGTTATCTTTGATCAGGATATGTCCTTTGACTCTTATATTAAATGGATTTCTAGGACTGCCTTCTTTCATCTGTGTAATATTTCTAAAATACGGCACATTCTGTCGCAAAAAGATGCAGAAAAGTTAGTTCATGCATTTGTTAGTTCCAGGCTGGATTACTGTAATGCCTTACTAGCAGGTAGTCCCAATAAGTCTCTGAAGCCCCTCCAGCTGATCCAGAACGCTGCTACATGTGTGCTGACCAGAACCAGGTTAAGAGAACATATCTCTCCTTTATTAGCTTCCCTTCATTGGCTCCCGGTAAAATCTAGAATCTAATTCAAAAACCTTCCGCTCACTTGCAAAGCCCTTAACGGTCAGGCACCAACGTATCTGAAGGAGCTCATAGTTCCATATTGTCCAATCAGAACTCTGTGCTCCCAGCATGCAGGGTTACTTTCAGTCCCTAGAGTCTCCTGAAGTAGAAGGGAAGACAGAGTGTTCAGCTATCAGGCTCCTGTCGTGTTGAACCATCTCCCAATCTTGGTTCGGGGGGCAGAAACCCTCTCTACATTTAAAAGTAGGCTTAAAACTGTCCTTAATGATAAACCTTATCATTAAGGAGGGCATAAGCTAGCTCTTAGCTATGCTGCTCTAGGTTTAGACTGCTTGGGGATCTGCCATGACGCACTGAGCTTTTCTCTCTTCCTCTCTCACTGTCCCTCTTTATACACCCCTCTCACTTTAGTGCATGTTACTGGATTAATACATGTTACTGGATTATTTCATGTTACTGGATTAATGCATGTTAATGGATTAGATACAACCTCCACATTTGCAGTCCAAAGCGCATCTACATGCATTTTTGTGCTTTCATTAAAGGTGACACAAAAAGCACAGCTAACTTGATCATTCAGAAACTTAGTCTACTGACACTTTTATTTGCGGTAACCGCTGCCGCTTTTGAAACACAGCGGTTAAAAAAAAACATATAACTTTAACAGTTCAACAACAAACCAAGGATGCTGAAAATTACTCTGTTAAGTTGCATGCTTTTGGATTCTTTGGTAAGACCAGATGTTAGCACAATTAGGCTTCTCAAACATTGCAGACAAAAAACTTGTATGCTGGTATGCTACATAAGCCCCGCTCCCAGTCACTGATTCTTGCTTTGAACCCAGAAGCATTTGTTTGCTCTTAAGTACCAGTTTGTAGGGGTCAGGGCTATTCCAAACCAAGCACTGGCCCAGAACTAGCTTTGTCTAGCAGAAACCATCTTGGGGCCAAAGGGGCCGCAAACACTGTGTATAGAAGGCTTTTTGTTCATCAAGCTTTTATTTTGGTTCTTCCGCTGTGGTCAGTAGAAATTTTGCACAATTTCTAAACACTAACTTTCAACATTTAGATTTAGATTTAGAGTTGAAATTTAGCTTCCACATTTAGTTTTTGATTTCATATGTATAGCTAAATGCGGAAATAAGTATCTGTTAAAATCAACATCCACTACTTTTATAAACGGTGCACCGTAAGGGATTGGGGGCTTTTCAAGGATGCACTTTTGCTCAGGGACGGCAACAGAGGCTTCATGTATCTGTGTGTAGTTTGTATGTGTCCATGTGAGTGTTAGTTCACCTCACACTCAGTGATCACTTTCAGGTTTATTAAAATTGGGTATCTTCAAGAATTTATGGTTATTGCCAAATGAAGTCTCTGAGAAGTTCCATAAAAAGCATTAAATAAGACGGAATATTTGATCTTTTAAGACAGACCACAGAAGATAGTGCAAAACTAAGATGACACACTCACACAATGTACACAGTCACATAAAAGTGTGTTTTTCCTGTGTGGGAAAATCAACAGAGCGTACAGCATTTTCCCCAGGCCAAGAAGAGATTACTAGGGATTTGACATCATCTGAAACATTTCCAATGTACTTGTTCTAACTGTGTGCTACAGACCAAATCATATTATGGTGTGAAGGTCAACTGTGAAGTAAGAATAAAAATGAACAGCCATATAAACTTTATTATATATCAAAGTATACCTCCTCAATAACAGTCCACCATGGGAACAATGACCACTCCTTCAAAGACAGCCAGAAAGAAAAAAAGCAATGGGATGAAACTAGTCAAAGAAAGTACATGAGTGGAGATCCTATGGAACGAAAAAAGCAACCCGACCATGCAAATCACAAAGAGGCATGCACAAACAGAAATATGTATTGAAAGAGCAATGGAGAGATGTATCGAAGAGAGGCAAGTAAACAAGGAAAGTCAGGGAGAAAAAAAACACATGAAATATGATGATAAGCAATGAGAAGGAAGTTTGCTTGAGTTTCTGCCACACGGGGTGACTCAGATAGTAGTGTCGAAGTTGGTTTCACCCTGGGGCTCCAGCCTTGGTCCTTCAAAGGTCAAACCTTTGTTTTAAGGTCAAACCTCTGTTACTGTGTTTCTCTGTGTACAGTTAACTCTCCGCTTTAGTGTGCACACAACTTATTCTGAATGTGTTAACATGCATTTCTGTGTAGCATGTTACACTTCCGCCCAGCAGTGGCACTGCATCAGGTCTAGCCAGGACCGGTGTCACCTGGAAGCGCAGAGTCCTCAGTGTTATTACAGAGGACTCTGCCAACATGTACAGACTTCATGAAAACGTACCTGCTACTAAGAGGTGTGTCATTGTCAACTGTTAGGCATCTGAAAAAGCTATGAAAAGGGTTGGGGTTACAAACCTTTTGAAATGTGTCTGCATGTGAATGTTGCATGTTGCATTTGAATGTGTGAATGCTGTGAAAGGGAAATAAATGAATGGAGATCTGGGGAAAAGTGAAATTTGAGCTAAAAAATAAATCATTGGACTTCAAGAGATAGTCATCTCATTTTTTTTGTGAGGGTTACCCAAAGTGTCCCTGAAATTCAAGAAAAGAAGCCTGGTTTCAGGTTAGGTAACCTGAAATTAAATAAAATAGCCAGTTTCATTAGGATCAAGATTTAGAAGAAAAAATCTTGCAAATGCATCTGTCCAGCAATTCTAAAAATCCTTTAGAAAAAAATCTCGATAGACATAAAAAAATCATCAAAATCTACCGTTCCTTGGGCCTGTACTCAACCTCTCAAATCGTCTTTAAAATCCGCTTACAACTTTTTGAGCTATCTTGCCAACAGTTAGACAAACAAACAAACCAACAACAGCAAAACATAAACCCCAAATAACAATCTCAAAAGTCATTAGCATATTTCACAGCCACAGCATCCCCATCAACACGAAAATCATTAATATCATCACCATCATCGCCACCCCACTGCCATCACCACCCAAAAAGGTTTTTCACTTACCTCGCTGTATCCTGTGGAGGGTAATGAATCGACAGAGGACTTGGTATGAATAAAGCTGACTTAATGTATCTTTTTTACACATGAAAACATTTTTTATTTGATCTACATTTAAGTCTTGTTTCATTGGTTGGGTTTCTGAACCAAGTCCATCCCATCAGTAGAGGCTACTGAAAGTTAAACCCCGCCTGCTCACTGTCCCACTGCCTCAGTGGTCAGAGTGCCAGGTGATTGGTCTGCTGGTTAATGCAGCTGACTCCCGTGTGATGGAGCTCTAATTGGGAAACAAAGCTGTTTGTAGGAATGGGTGACGGATGTTAGTGAGTGGAAGCGTCACTCAAGTCACATAAATGGGTCTAGATTAATGGGATTGTTTATGTGCTCTCTGTGTAATTGGAATAGGGAAGAGTGAATAAAGTCATATGGAAAAAAAAGTCGGCCGCAATCAACCTCTCTATGCAATAATGTCTGTGGTTAATAAACAATTACATGCTCAATTAACACTAACACTGGGTCAGCATATATAAATATAAAAAAAGGAAAATATAACGAGTGACAAATGGAGGAGGGGAAATCCTGGAGAGTGAATTGTTGCACAACAAACAAAAACTGATGACAATGCCAACCTTTAAATGATAGTCATCTGAATATGAGGTATTTGGGGTTGGGGTGATATGGAAATAATGACTAACCTTCAGAGTGATTTTAAAAACATATTTCCATGGAAAAAAAACAAGATTCGTAGAAAAAGCTAATGTTTAAAAGATAAAAGTATTTATCAGGATTCATTTAGTTGTAAAGTTTGGTGAAACTAGTATGTACATTTTGTAAGATGTGCTACATGCTGCATATACAGACATACTGATGCCTTTGTTTTATCCCACACGCCATGAAATGAAAAAAGGAAGGAATAACTGAATGACATACTTTGTGCTGTACAGATTATTGACTATATATGGCCTAAAAAACCTGTGGCTCTGCTCTGCTCTCCTGTCTTTTCAATTCCTGTCTGACATTGTTTTTTTTCCACTCTTCATTCTTACTTACCTTTCTTTGGGCCTTTAACACAATGCTACTTGTGTCAGGTGTTTCTGAGTGCAATATGAAGCATAAAAAAATAGAAGCACATATAAGAATGGAGGGACTTGTCTTGTATGTTAGTGTACATGCTCTCTACCATGGCTGCCAAATTAAAAGCTGCATGCAGACCAGATGACTTAAAGCCAGGCACTACTGTGTTGGGTTGAGAATCAAAGCTGAGAGTAGAGAATCTTCGGCTGACTCACACATGCACAAATCCACACGAAAAAAATGAAATAAAAAAGATGCCTATGCTTCATCATGCACCAGTGGTGTACGGCTCAGAGAGAGGGAAAGGAAACTAAGAAATATAGAGGATAGGAAGAAAATATGCAAGATGCAAAGAATATAAATTGAAAAGTATGATTGAATCTACCTGATTAGGACTCTTTCTCATTACTCCCTAAATCACATCTCTCCTTTCTCACTGTCTTCATGTTGTTGTTTGTCTTGAGTAGAAATGATGACAACCTCGGTACTAAAATACTCAATAAATGACCATTCGATATCAGTTCCCGTCTACAAAATGTGATCAGGCTTAAAGGGCTCAGTCTTACTGTTTCAAGTTAGGTGCAATGTTATAAGTTCTTTAGGCATTGGAAGCAAAACATTTAGGCAATACTTTGGAGCCTGAGGCAGATTTCATTCAAACAAGCAGAAATGGGATTTTTTTTCAAGTTTGTCTGTTCTTCAAACATCCAGGATGGCTGTCTATCATGTGAATGTGCGCCGGTCATGTGACCACACAACTGTTTTGCCTTAATCTATAAACGGCAGATCTGCACCTATATTTGGGCAACTATTACTTTTAAAAGTGAAAGCATCCGTAAGTCCGTATTTCACACTATTAGTGTTATTCTTTGCATTTGATTCCAGAGCCACCAGCATTAGTTTAAAACTAATCTATTTGTTGTTCAAACTTCATCAGGTCATTATACCTTTTTCTCACTCCCAACCTCCTCAGTCTCTTATCCATTTATTTACTCAACTCTCTCCATCTCTCTCTGTCTCTCCCCCTTTCTCCTTGGTAGCCCAAGCTAATTGTTATATCGTTCTACCACTACCACGTCCTTTGTAGGAAGCATGACTGTGCTGTGTGTAACACGGCATGGGGGATGGGGAATTGAACAAGCATTGGCTGTCGGAGCTAGTTAACTTCACAGACCTGTCACAACTGCACACACAATACAACCTGTTTACAACCGAGGCCCCCTGCAATTACCCGCTCCCCAGCAGGGGCCAACCTAGTGCCTGGGGAGAACTAATACTAATAGCAGAGAGGGAGGAGGAAGAAGAATGGAGGTAAGGAAGAAGCAACGGTGAGCCCCATTAAGTGGCTGTGGCTGGGTGGTGTCTAAGTGACAAATCCTAGAGGGAAAAGCTTTGGGCGAGCGCATATGTGTGCGTATGTCTGTGAATGCATAATTGGGTGTGAGACATCTGATACTATAGAGGCAGGATGTTGTTGCTGCACACAAAACAGCGCAGAAAAAGACATGCATCCAACAAATGAAAGGCAAGTAAAGGATGTTTATGTTATAGTACACTTGGAAAATCAGCTTATTTCTAATAGTCTATAAACTAACCATTAAAATGATTGAATCGATGGAGGAAATGACTGTCTACACAATAAAGTGATGTGGCGGATAGTCAAGAATTTTAGAGTGCTGGGAATGAAAACAAAACAGTATAGAAGTATTGACGTGTCAGGTATATAGCTGGATGTGCATCAACCAGTCACCGTGACCAGGCCTCTAACTCACAGGGACAGTGGGGCAGTGAAACAAGCAGCAGCACGAGGCCCCTAAACACAACAGTGCTTCTAGTCTGTTACAGTAAATAACAGAGATGTTAACAAGGATGTTTCAAAATGTTTGAAAAATGCCTGTGTCAAGTTAAATGTAGAAGTGGGGGTTTTTTATCAGAAATGTGCAAACTTATGGCGTAAGGAACAGTCAGACTGGAAGGTGTGGTTCAAGACAGCCTGAACAGCTAATAACCAGACTTAGTGGTTGAGATTTTACCAGCTTTATTAAATGTAGTGTATATTTGAGAAACAGTATGTAGGGGACCCCGTGCCACCTGGACTAACATTTGAAAATCTCTTGACTTCACTTTTTCCAGGAGTATCTGACAAATAATACATGGTTCACTAACAGAATTTGGAAGCATGTTTAGTGTGTCGCTCTTTAAATCTAACACCCTCCAAATGATTTATTTTGGTTTGAGCTGTCCTCTTCCTCTCTAATCCTCAATTCAATGTTGTTCATCCTCTCCCCAGTAAGTCATCAGACACTCCTGGAAGCCATCCCCACCTGAAATTTCATCATTTTTCCAATCTCTCATTAATCTTTCCACCTCCAATCTTTTTTTCTCTCTCCCATCTTGGCCTGCTCTAACAGTGGGAATAGCTGCAGTGATAGTCAGCTTTGGTCTAGAACTGGACCTCTTTCCCCATGCCCACTTACACTGCACATCTACGCGGATGGACTTGATGGCAGCCGACCCCACCCCGTTGTCAGCCTTGCAGTAGTAACGACCCCCCTGCACCCTCTGGATGCCCTCGATGCGCAGTGTCTCATTGTAGATGGATGTCTCCTGGAACTTGTCTGACGCACTGCCTGCTGTCTTCGTCCATCGTATCTGGAGAGAGCAAGGGCGAATAAAAGAAAGTTAAAATGGCAGCACAGAGAAAGATTGTTAGAAGCAGGCTTCTGAAGCAACCTATTCAGCTTCACTCTTCTGGTTATGGTTGCATCATTCTTTAATGCAACCATTTGAGGAAATGATTGCAAATCCACCAGATGCATCACAGCATCTATCAAAAGTATCTTGTAAGTAAGGCCTTCCTATGCTCACATTATAATATGCACAAAGTGAACCAACTGAACCTTCTTTGCATATTACCGGTTGAATATTGCATCAATACAGAGAAAAAAAGGAAACCATTTTCTTATGCCATGTTCATATTTTCAGGATGATTTTAAAAAAGTGGCACAATTTTCAGGCTGTTGGATATATTCATCATTTATATAGACTCATGTTTTCAAATCAAATTTGAACTGCATGTGTTCATATGTTGTCCTAGATTGGAAAACAGATCTTATTTGTGGCCATGAAACCTAAATGTCCGATTTGAATTAATGTGGACCTTGCATACAGTGTGAATTCTGTCATCATCTGCAAACACTGGCAGCATGGCAAAAAGCAAACAACCAGGCCGGAGAGATGACAGCTACAATGCAGATTGGTAGCTGTTTAATAATCTGCTTGTGAACAAATGTCATGTATACATTCACGTCTATTCACAAATCCTCTTTGGTTTTAGTACTATTATTCCTCTCGCAAGTTGTACTTTTATGTTTTCTTATAACTTGTTCTTGTTTCTCATGTTCTATTGTGTGCATGTCTACCCTTTTGGAGGACATGTGCAAAATACATATTTCTCGTAATCTCGAATCTAAACCCTGAAGATAACCAAATCTGACTAAAGCAAACAAATAAAAAAAAATCAAAATACCATGAATCGTAATCATGTCTTTTCACTGATAACGTTGGGGAATGTAATGAAGGGGTGCATGAATGAGATGGGGTAAGTTTCCATTTCACTCGGAAGGAAAGGGAACGTCATTAAATTGCCTGAAAAATCAATCATAAATACAGTTTTGTTCTTTTTCTCAGTGACAAATTCCCTGTCTGCTCCCTAGAAAGGAGGTTAATGACACTAAGAACTGTGCTCACAGCATCCGCGTTGCAAAACTCCACAAAAGGACCTCTACGAATTTTGACAAATGCTTTATAGCTTTTTCACGCTTCAATTATCCCATCAAGCCGTGGGAATGCTTCACAGCTGACAGCTACATGATACTCTCCACTAATCAAATGAGAACACACACACACAGAAACACTTCAGAGGTACATGGAAGGCTGTAAACTCTACAACACATGTTTTTCTGGCTCTGTGTTGTGTTTGTGTGGTTGTGTGTGAAACTGTGTGTGCTGTGTGTACAGTTCATTAATCCGTATTAACCCTTCTGTCTGTTATCAGCATCAACAAGACTATCAACCATGTCCTGTCGGGGTCACAGAGGATAATTGGCAAAAGTCACTGATACCGTGTCGGTTTTTGTGTGTTGGGGTGCGTCTGTGTTATTGTGTGTGTGTGTTCATGAGCAAACGTTTGCGTATGTGCTTTCTGCTTTTGTGCAAAGCAGTCTGTTTGTCTTCCTGAGTTACATGCCGAGTATTGGCAGTATTGATGTATAAAATATTCACTTCTAACTTCATGGGAGTGTGTATGTGTGTGTGTTTGTGTGTGGGTGTGCCAATGTGTGTGTGGGTGCGTTTCTATGTGTGCGTGTGTGGGTGCGTGTGTGTGTGTGTGTTAGTAAGAAATCAGGTTATATGGATTAGCAGATTATCAGGGCCTGTGTAAATGCCCCCTGTCTGTTTATTCAGCTCTGTTTGTGGGAGGGATTTGCAGGAGGCAGCCTGCTATTGATCAAACAAGCCAAGGTGAGCAATGAACCAAACCCTTCCTCTCCATGGTTTGTTGAGTCCAGTATATGCATGTGTGTGCGTGCCTGTGTGTGTGTTTGTGGGTGTTTGTGTATATCGGTGTATGGAGCTTTGCTAGAGACAGGGAAGGAGAGAGTGAAAGTGAGCATGAAGTGTGCATCTGCAACCTCCAGAATTTATTCTTTCTATTTAAGGATTAAAGGATGAGTCAAAAGCTTACAAAAAATGGAGAATTTGTCCTTTTTATCTTTGGATGGGGAACATTTTAGAGTATTTCCAGTGGATCGAGTACATTGAGATTAGGTTAAAGAATTTTAAAAAGTAAGATTATGTAATGGGGCTTTGGAACAGGGGAAGATAAATAATTTCAGATAAAATCAAATACTATGGGTTTACCGACATACTACCTTTTGTGACCAGCACAATAGAACGATGTGATGCATTCAAAAGATTAAAGAGGTCAAGAAGCATATGATCTTACATAATGCAGCTGAAATTACAGTTATAATTCAAATCATTGTAGCAGAGTGGGAATTAACTAAGGTATGTGTTTGAGGAAAAAAGACTGGATGTGTAAGTTAAATATTGTTCTTATAGTGAGAGGAAGTTATATGCACAGTACTACTGGCAGCTGTGTGATGGGGAGAGAAAAAGTGCATCTCACCAGGAGCTGCTACACCAGGGAGGCAGATAAAACAAAACAGAGAGAGGTGATATTGCACATAAAGGGGATATTGTGTGCAATGCAGATGACATCCAGACCGGAGAGGAGCCTATATCTGTCTGTGTAACCAGCAACTTAAAACTATCACCTGAGGTCTTTTTCTACGACCTCTCTCACTCTCTCACCACACCTCTTCCTTTTCTTGTCTTTCAATAGATATGTGATAAGGCTCTATATTTTACTGAGGTTCTTTTGGGTTGGTCTGGATATCTCTGTTGGTTAATTTCCTTCCTAATCTTATCACTATATTTTTCTATTTAACTTCCCTTCTTTTTTTATTTCTTCACAGTTTAGACAAAATACACACCTGTCATCAGATTGTATCTAGATTCAAATCCATTGAAAAACCCTCACATACTTTCCCCCAGACTTCCTCCCGCACACAGACATATATGAAAGCTGGGAGGTGAAGATTTGTTGAGTCAGAGCTCTCTTTAATAGTAGCTCTAACATTTGGTTAGAAGTGTAAAGTGAGGAGAAGGCTTTGAATCTCAAGAGATTCGGCTTGACATGGAATGCAGCAGGTTTTGTTCACCGTTTCTGTATTCAGCTAGGGAGCTGCATGCTGTCTAGGACACAGATGTTTCAACAGGAGAACAGAAACAGTGCAGAGAAAGAAGGAACAGCCTCGTGTGCATTGCAATAGGAATTTAGGTACCACTTTGTGGTTGTGTTTTTATAGGACGGTGCTACTAGACTCTATTTAGACTGTGTCTTTTAATGAATGCACTAAAATACTGAACAGGGCCCAATGGACTAATACATTTTCCATTAGTGGTTACATGTTGATGGACCATTATTCATAACAAATCCCCTTTAACTCATCATTTGTCTCCACACGATCCATTGCAGTTTGTGCCTTTCTATAAACACTAGCAGTAATTTCATGTCCTTGAATAACATCAAGTTTACATCGATAGGAAAAGGGCCAAGAAAAGATGATTTAGTCTTTGTGCCAGTTGATACACAGGGAGTTGAGGGTATGATACCAATTCAGGACTGATATTGTATTCATTTTAAAGGATTTAAAGGATTTCCCCAGGTGTTGTTATGTTACCTTGACTTTGAAGTTTTTTCAAATATTTCATCACATGCAGAAAATGAAGTAAGTGCTGCTCAGTGAAACACCTGTATTTCCATCAAAGGGTTACATTCATTTAAAAACTATGTTACTTTTGGCACAATCTTGCCTTGTTCTGTGAATATGAATGAGATATTGTCAAGTATGGTGCAACCCGACAAGCGCCTTGCTCCCAGTAGAAGCTCATAGCACCAGAGTAAATCTGCTGTACATGGCACAGATTGATATTTTACCAATGCACATCTGTGCTAGTTTATTAGGCACATACACCTGCCAAATTCACTCCAATTTCAAACAACAGCTCTGCAATAAAACCAATCTTTATGACACTAATAAAGTAGATTTTTTCTTGAGCCAGTAGGTAATATATTAGATACACCTTCCAATGCTCGGTCTCCAAAATAATAGAGTTTGATCCCTGGCATGTTATCCACAAACATGAACATTATGAGCGTCATAAATGTGTGATTTATTGCGGATCTCTTCTATTGGATTGCAATGAATTTCACTGCGTGTCACTAAACTGATGAGAGGCTTCAGCTATAAATTCAGCCAATCTGTATTGACTGGTGATTATGCTAATTATACATAATGAATATGGATCACAGACAGTGAAGGAATAAGGTACACCTGCAACATGGTCAAAGGGTATAAAAAGAAGAGAAGAGAAGAGAAGAGAAGGGAAGAGAAGAGAAGAGAAGAGAAGAGAAGAGAAGAGAAGAGAAGAGAGGTTTCAAAATTCCTTTATTAGATAATTTCAAAGAATATTCAGAACAGTCACTTCATCACCTTAACGTTAAGCAAAATCAAAAATAGGTCAAAAATTTAGTAGCAAGCTACTGACCATATGGGGTTAAACCCCTGCATGTTGTCTATCATCTTATAATACGCATGTTCCACTTTCAGCCTGGCCTTCACAAGTCTTTCCAGAACCAGCACTGGGTCCACATCGCCAGAATTCTGTGTCCGGCTCTTGCGTGTCAGCCAAATGGACAACTTCGCGGAGCCTGATAAAAAGTTGACCAGTGTATGCACAGGTTTTTCCTTTGCACAATATTTTGGGCCAAAGATGAATAACAAAAAAGAAAAAACTTCCCCACGGGCTTGAAACCACCTTTTAAGAAGTCCAAACCGTGAGGACAAACGGGGACACTGCACAAACAAATGTTCCAACGTTTGAGGCTGATGGCAGAAAACACATTCATCCCCCACCCCTTGAACCAGGTGTGCTCTGTATCTCTTTGTGGCTATTGCCCCAAGTACAATCCTCTGCTGGAGTTCTGCTGTCCGTTTCTCGACGGGCATCTTGTACAGGGACCGCCAACTGCCTTTTGGGGAAAAGTCTGGACACAAAAACTCTCTTAGCCCAACCAGAGACCGCAGGTTTACACTTTTGCACAAATATGGTAGATGGCTTTTTTCTTTATGTTTTCAAATTTCTCCTGGGGAGGGGTTGTGAGAGACAGCAGTTGTTTCTCTCCGTCTTGCCACCCCCCCAGGGCTGGGGTGATGGACGGAGAGGGGAAGCTGTACTCACACCCCTCACTTCATTGTTCATTGAGAGTACTGCTCAATCCAAAGGTCCCCAGGGGTTTTGGCAGGGCAGCACAAACCTCCGCCACCATTCGGTTTATTAGCCTTATGGATTTGATGTTGCTGCTCCTCCTGAGTACGTCCTCTAATGACGATGTCATCTTTATCAGATGTCCCGGTTTGGTGCAGCCAGCTGTCCTTAGTTTTGTGCGTAGGCTGTCAGACTCCAGTGTTTGAGTCCTTGTTAAGCTATTAATAAAAAAAAGGTTCCTGAAACAACCACATGCCAGGGGTTTTGCTGGTGTCTCCAGTTTTTTTGAGAATCTGCCAGGACTGCAAAACATAGCTGTAGAAAGGTGTCAACTCTGTGTGGTCCACATGGTCTGGCCGCAGAAGGAACAGATGTTGATCATAGCCCAATCTCCCGGCTTTCCTTAGCAGCAGACAACCTATTTCACACCAGCTCCACCCGCAGCTGTACAACAGTCTTTGGGACGTTTGAAGTCTGAATGAAGCTATTTTCGACTGAATGCTTATCAGTCCCTGCCCTCCTTCCCCCACAGGCAGGTAGAGGGCTGCTGACCGTATCCAGTGCTTCCCAGACCAGAAAAAGTCCACAATGCTCTTCTGAACATCCTCCATTAGACCTCTTCTTGGTGTCAAAACGATAAGTCTATGCCAAAGGGTCAAGGCTACCAAGTTATTGGCAACCAGAACTCTTCCCCTATATGACAACTGGGGTAGCAACCATTTCCATTTAGATACCTCGCACACACCTTCTCCTTAATCACCTCCCAGTTCTTGGCCTTAAACGGGTCAGTGCTCAAAAACACTCCCAGGCCCTTCAATCCTTCTTTCCCCGACTCAATACCTCCAGGCAGACTGTGCACTGTCTGATCCCTCCACTGGCCCAGTAGGAAAGCTTTGCTTTTTGCCCAGTTCACCCGAGCAGAGGAGACTTTTCCATATTAACCCAGGGTTTCTTGCAAGCACTGGACATCTCTCTGGTTTTTAACAAAGATATTTACATCATCAGCATACGCTGACATTGAATGAATGCCCAGATCACAAATAAGACACCCAGGCAGTGAGAGACCACTGAGCTGCTCCCTCAGCCTGCACAGCAAGGGTTCAATGGCAATGCTGTAAAGTTGGCCTGAAATTGGACAACCCTGTCTGATCCCTCGCTGTACAGGGATTGTTCGACTCAGCCCTGCTCCCATCTTCACCATACACTGTGTACCTTCAAACAGTAACTTTACCCGAGAAAAAAAAACAACACCAATACCAAACGCCCTAAATGTTGAAAACAAATAACTTTGATCCACCCCGTCAAACGTTTTCTCTTGGTCAAGAGAAACAATACCAAAATTAATATCATACATTTTTGAAAGATTAATTTAATTTAATCAGGCATTAAAAAAATATTGTTCATAATTGGCACACAATTAGTCTGGTCTGTATGTACAATTACATCCAATTTGCCCTTCAGCCTATTTGCCAAGAATCTGGAAAGCACCTTAATCAGTACATAGGAGTGCGACTGGCCCCCAGTTCTTTAATAGAGCATGATCTCTTTTTTTGGCAGCAGTGAGAGAACCGCTCGTTGGCAGGAGACAAGGAGAGATACTGTATGGGAACATTCCAAAAGAAAGGCATGCAGGTCAGGCCCAAGGATATTCCAAAAATGTGTATAGAAGTCCGTTGACAGTCCATCGATCCCTGGTGCTCGTCCTGATGACATCTGGTTGACTGCAATTGACAATTCCTCCAGAGTCAGCTCACACTCCAGAGAAGCTTTCTTACTTTGGCTGAGCTGAGGAAGGCCCTCCAGAAGCTCCTCACGACATTCCATTGAACACTGCTCCGCCCAAAAGAGGTCGGTGTAGAAAGCCATAGTGAGCTGCCTCATCTCAGCTATTCACTTTCCCCCCCACGTAGCTGAAGGCAGGTCATCTGCTTCCTTTGTGCCACCGTTTTCTCCAACTTGAAAAAGTAGGCACTAGGGGCGTCCATGTCCTTCAACTGGAGGAATCAAGACCTGACAAGCGCACCCTTTACTCTCTCCTTTAGAATAGAGCTCAAAGCCCTCTTTTTTGAATTGAAGACCATTCAAATTCTGCGCCACTTTCACCACCACTACCCACCCAAGCACTCACTCATGCTCACCGGAACCGGAAAGTAGAGGAGAGGAGAGAAGACTTTCAACACGACTTTATTTATTTATTTAGTCATCACTGAACTCAAACAATATCATGAAAGCCGGAGCTTTTATGGTTAAACACTGTGAACTAGATGAGAAGTATGACCAGGTTGGTATGCAACAACTGTCTGTCTCTGTCTCATCTTTTTTCAATATGTGTGGTGTACGTTTGTTAACTTTCTTCTTAATGTTTCTGGATCCATCACTCTCTCCCTTTGTTTCAATCTGTGTTACAACTGCAATATCTTCTTTATCTTTATCCATCTTGACTCTTTTACAACACATACTTGACTTAAAACCAAACTTTTCCTCCCCTAATCGGTCTAATCTGAACCTCCCACTTCTTACTCTTCCAAGTGACACATCACACCATGATCCGGCTCCTATTGCTGTCGGCCCAGTTTGCCCTGTGGTCTAAAGAAGACACTGTCAACACTACACAAACAAGGAGACTAAAGCTGAATTTGAAGTTTGTTTACAAAAAGGAGGTTGGAAAGTGTGTTTATATCTTGCTCTTTATGTAAATGTTTTATCTATATTTACAGACAAACAAACAACAAAAACGGTAAAAGTATAGACGATAAACTGGAATGATTTTCAGTATTATGTAACAAACTGGACAAATCACGTGTTAACTTCTTTACTTTAATGCACACACTTCCATTCCTGCATGGGATGTACGACACTAAAATCGTCCTAGATAAAACAATAACAGAAAATATTATCTTACCAAAATATAAATGACAATAGTATCATTAATACGCTAATAAACACAGCAACTAATCATCACGAGTTATTAATGATGGTCATGTCTTTCTCACTGTTAGGTCTGTGGTTTAAGGGACAACAGACAAAAAAATTACTAATCACAGCTATGCACGGATGTTCTTTTGAATGATAATTTTAAGCATTACCTCGATATGACTCCATCATGTTTATGGCTCTTCAAATAAAGTGGTAATTAGATCCTTTGCTTAAAAGGGATGCAGCATTTTATTAATCACAGTAATTTCCCTTATTGTGAGATCACACGGCCATTTGGATTAGCTGTCAGCAACACTAATTGACAGTTTCATTTTCAACAGTCCTTGTCTACCCCAGCAACACGGAGTCTACGGAGCAGATGCTGTGTGAATCGCACGTCATACAGAGGGGAATCACAGTGGCTCTTTATGACAGCGGCTCTGTGAAAAATAAACGTTGTGAAGTGGAAGGACATTTCAAACACACTAAGAGCAAGCTGGTCTCTTGTGGTCAAGAGCTGGGGTCATTTGTCCGGGATATACCCATGCTAAACTAAACTGTTTAAACTAGGCCTATGCTTTCGTCCGAGACAGCAACGGTTTATACCTGAAATATCACCATCCCCAAGTATTCTGCCTGATGGAACTCCTGAAATTAAATGTGAAGATATTTCAACAGAACTCTTCACAAAAAAGGTCTGCCAGTTAGTAAAATATGAACTTTTAGAGTAAAACATGATATACATATCATAGAGCTCCTCCAGTTGATTCAGATGTACAGAATGTGGAATAAATTGGACCAATGATTGAGAAAATATGGTCCAAAAACTTATGGAGATAATGCTCCCCCAAATCTCGAGGATGTACAATCAACCTTTTCCAAAATTAACTTAGTTCTTCTTCGCACTAAGATCAATGGGAGTTATCATGCTAACATGCAAGAGCAGTGGCGGATGAGTTTGTGGCGGCAGCAATGATGATTCCATAATAATTTTTTTAATTGGAGATTCTTGTTAATTGACACCACTATATAACCTTCGCTCCATTTTTTTTTTCTTTTCCTGTTCAGGCATGAAATACTCCAACTGCTTTAACGTAGCTGACATTTCATGTTGCCACTGCCTCTCTCCTTTTGGTCTATCACTCAGCAGTGCTCATTGCAATACCATCAACCTCTGTGCTAACACTAGTGTGACAAGACTGATTCCTTCTTCTTTCCATGTTTGACTTGAGCAAAGATTAGCCAGCAAAGCGTTACCTCCCTCCACTGCTACTGTTTGGACAGTCACTGACTTTGAATCTTTTATATTCTCTCAATAACCCACCATGAAATTGCTAGGCCTGCTTTTTTCAATTTTCTTCAACTATTTTCTTGATGTACCACCAGAGTAGTCAACATTACACTGTTTTATCCATTCAAATGGCTCACTTACCCTGAATAAGCTTAAGATGGTAATCCTGTTATCAGGGAATACTACTTGGCACCAGTGCCGAGCCACACACAGAGCAGCTCACACATACACACGCTTAAAACCCACAAAGTGTGGATTTAATACTACAGAAGACTGAAGAAAATTGTGCATAGAAATATCTATGTTAATACACTGTATGTCACTGGGAGAACCGATGGGGGGAGGCAGGAATGTATGAGGCATCTTAAAGGAGTGGAGGAAATGATTGGCTGGTTAGACGAAAAAGAGACTAGAGTGAGTAATGAGGATTTTAAGCATCAGAACCTGCATGGAGGTAAGGATCTGAAAAGGGGGGTACATTTGGGCAAATAAAACTAGAGGAGAGAAGACATCACCAGTTAAATGACGGTAGAGAGAAGGTGGATAAGAAATGTCAGGGAGATGGTAAAAATGGAAAAGTAACAGAAGATCAGGAGATGTGGATATTTTGGGGGAGTACCTTATATATATATATATATATATATATATATATATATATATATATATATATATATATATATATATATATATATATATATATATATATATATATATATATATAAATATAATGAGAGAGAAAAGCAATGCAAAACACAAATTAGATAATATGAGGAAATATGTAAAAAACGTGATAAAGATGATCAATTTAAATGACATTTTAGTCATTCAATCTCGTTTTACTAATGTTTACCTTTCAAATGTGTCACCAATATTTTTAATGTTTGGCAAGAAAACAATCATACTAATAATCCCGTACCCATCTCATTAATGCAGAGGATGAGAGAACTGAACATTTACCATTCATTCATTATTTATAATTAGAGCCACCAGTTCACCAGTGGTTTATGGACTGTGGAAGAATGCTGGAGTACGTGGAGGGAACCCACGCAAGGAGAACATGAAAACTCCAAATGGAAAGGCAACAGTTGCCAATGTTCTGTTTATATATATCTGTTTGAAAGGAATTACATTAGTTGATGAAGGGATCAAACATTCACAAAATTCGATAAAACTGACTCATTGATATTGAATACCCCCCACCACTGTCTGGTCATCCAATACGGCATTCAGAATGACATGTTCTTTCTGCGGTCGTAAATATGAGACGAATGCTGCGATGAAGTTACAGGAACACAGAATACTCATCAGCATTTTTAAATGAAGTCACAATATTTCAAATCTTCATAATTCATTTAAAATAAAATTGTCAATTGTAATGCAAGACACCTAACTTTTAAGTTGCTTACTTGCTTTCTTCTGCATGAAAAAAATGTTTTTGAATAGATATGAAGAGTTTGCTCGACATTTCTTTGACCATCAGATGAGTTAAGTCTGAGCAGAACAAACTGGGTCGAATATAATCAGAGGACGTAAACAGCTGAGTGGCTAAAGCGATATTCATCAGCGTCAGCCACCCCCTAACATGCTTTGTAAATGTTCTAAGTGTCAACTGTAATAACCAACCAATAATTATCACAAGTATGGAATGGAATAGCAACATGAGTTCTGAAGTGCGTATGATGGCATTTCTGAGTGCCATAATGGATGTCTGGATGCTGTGAAATAAAAAGTGGTGTGACAGAGAGAGGCAAACAAAGAAAAGCCAAACAAGCACCAATCACGAATGATCCGATTGAAGATATATACAGTATGTGTGTCTGTATTTGGTGGTCAGTGTGAACCTTTCCCTCTATAACAGACTCACATTCTCCACTCACACACTTCTAGTGCTTCCATCCAACCACAGCATTCCCACACTGACAGATATGTCAGACTACAGTCAACAACACAGACGGAAATCTCTGCAGTGCATTAACATTTTTCAACATGTGCACCGGCAGCTATCATCAAATATTTTTTTTCTTGTCAAGATTTCCTGTTTGTTTTTAAAAACCTGTCCTGTGTGGGTAGGCGCAAATAAGGATTATCAAACATATCTCTACTTTGCATGCGTCACATCTCTACCTCAGTTGGGTCGAGAGAGGGGCTTCTCACCAGGCCTCTTACTATGTGCAGATTAGGCACTTGCGTAGGGTAGGGGGTCAAGTCAGCTGGCTGTGATTGCGCGACCCCAAAATGCAGAACGAATCACTTGTCTGCTCCGAGAGGGAGCTATGTAATTTGGCACCACGTATCACCGGAGTCCAACAACAATTAAGATGTATTATTAACAGCAGGGCAGGAGCTGCGGGTGGACACACAGCAGCAGGAGTCAAGAGAAACAACACAAAATGAACAAATAAATAAATAGTTAGACAGTTAGAGCTCAGACTTCACTTGTCGAGGTGTTGAAGTTAAAGTCTAAAACTGGAATTATTTGCATAATTCACATCAGGTTCCATCATAGCGCTGAATAGAGAGAGGAGGAGTCTCTCCCTCAATTTGAACCGGACATTAATTGGAACTGATTTCAAGCGACAGTTTTTGTTGTCATTCAATAATGTCTAGTAAACACTTTTTTCTTCTCTCTGAATTCATGTCTGGTGAACAGGAGTGGTGAACACAGCAGCGGATGACCAAAGAAGTTTTCATTTGGTCAGCCTATTATTGAATCAGTTTTGGGTTGTTGTTTTTTTAAGTTGAATGAGCTTAAATTGAAGATAGTTTCTTCTGTTGAAATAATTGTAGTTATTATTTCTAATTAATTTTATAATATTATTTTAAATTTTAGGATAAATAGTTTTCATTTCATAAAACATATACTGAAATGTTTTTGTAAAATACATTCTCTTCAGAATTTTTGCTTTATTTATTCATTAATTTGCTTCTGTCAGACGTAACGACATACAATGCAGTTTTAACATCCCTCCCAAGACGGTTTTGCCAGTGCCACACCTGGACTCACATTATGCTAACGACTCACATGATACCCCATTAGAAAATCAAGACCACTCTGTCCCAAACGACTCATACCCACCCTCATTAGATATGCATGACCAGCTGTCAACGATTCGGTGTAACAACACTTACGGGAGGTAAAAACAAATCCCTGACTCCCCAAAAGCCAGTTAGAACTGAAGAATCCTCTTTAATGAGAGGTGAAACGTCTCAAGACAAAACAGAAGTCCAGTAGCTTTGGGTTCAACTCACATGGATTACCATGACCCGGATAAATGACAATTTACACAAACATTATGTTTGACGTGCACATTTTTTTTTTCGACAAATCTAACATAGCTTGTTAATTATATCTCTGAAAAAGTGAGGGACATTATTTAAGCGTCATAACCACTGCTACAATCATTTTGTTTAATGAATAATTATCCAATTCTATGCCCCCATAGACTTTAGTGCGAGGAAGAACTGGGTTGACTTTGGGAAAGGTAAGTTGTTTCTTACTGACACTAGGGTGAGCTTTATATTTATATTGGGCCATAATTTCTCAATTTTGATTTACTGTAAATTTGGTACATATAAATTGTCCTCAAGGAGATCAATCCTGTTTATGTCATATTTTAGTTGTACATATTCTACTCCCTAGGAGGAGGATTTTACAAAAAAATAAAATATAGACATAATTTTCCATATGTTATATCGATTTTCTCCTTGTTTAGTCTGTATGAATCAATACGTGGACATCTATGTTTATATATCATATTTTACGTACCTTTTTTATTAAAATACTGTTTTTCGAATACAACCTCCTAACTGTTGGTTCAAAATTTTGTTTAAATATGATGCATATTAATTGTTACAAGATCTATCTTGTAAATAGAATGTTTTAAAATCTCTCATATGTTACTGCGCTGTCTATGTCCCGCCGAAAATATTTTCAAAAACACATTTACTGTATAGTTTGACTGTAGTACAAGATGGTTTGTTATTAGCCGGCTGTGTTTCAAACAGACTAGCCAAAACCAGGTACTGCACTAATCAGAACATCAGCCTCCAACTGGAGCATTTATGGCTCTGGTGCATTCAGGTTTTTTTAATTTATTGAGCTGTGGATTGCAATGAAATACCACAGCCCTCTTTGTGTAGCACACACAGATCAGTGCTGGAGCCTTCAGTCTCCCTATGAGTGATTGGTAGGTTGTGATTGTAATATGTACAGGGGTTTTACAGATACTACATAAAGTTTAACCTTAACTATCTTAACATTTTTCAAATTTATAGCAATACTTACAATACTGCCCGTACTGTTAAAAATGAGAGAAAATGAATAAGACGTTAAGTTAGTTAGTTAATTAAATGATCCAATATCATGACCTGATATATCAAGGTTTTCTATTTATTAATTAATTTATTGCTTTGGCCGTGATTCCAATTTCGTTTTATCTTCCATTTTGGCTGTCTCAAGTAGTCGAAGAGCCTCCCTCACACAATCTCACAGACATCTGAAGTAGTTTGGGCATGTTGTCTTTCTAGCTTCTATTTGAACTTAACTGTGAAGTGTCATACAAAGATGTTTAAAGCTGCCTTCATCAAGTGATAAGTGATTGCGGAGGAAAAGGTTGATTATCCCACAGAATTTATCGAAACACTTCTTCGTGAAATCAGAGGCACATCAGCGATTCTGCCTACATTAACCCACAACATAGTTCGGGGCAACAGAGACAAAGCCATAATCTTTTTCTCTTTTAACGTCTCTTATGTGTTTTGCTTTTTCTCATATTGTTTACATAAATACTCTTGAGCACATAAATTACATATCCCCAAACATGTAGCTATGGGTGTAACACTTAGTTGTTAAATTTAAGGTGTCTGGATGTGTTTTCTTTTTGTTCAGTTCTGTTAAATATTGCAAAAGGACGTACAAAACAAAAAAAAAACTGTCCAGGCAGTGTGTATCATAGCATCCAGGAGTTGTCTGAAACCATCTCGTATCTCATATGTCTGAATGGACACTATCTTCTGCAATGTATGACAGCATTTGTTAAGTCTTGTCATCTATTGTTTTAATGTCCAAACATATATTTTGAAAAATGATTTTAAATTTGCCAACAGTGTTTTTGTGCTGGTACCTTGGCTGCCTTAGGCCTGACATAGACAGGTGACTCCTGAGGCTCTTTATATTCTGAGCCATGGTTCATGTTACGAGATGGTGAAGACATTTAAGTCACGGATTTGTCTTTAATGGCACCACTGGCCGAGTACAAACCACCACCATGAGATATACAATGGTATGAGCATTTGGTTTCCTGAAGGTGTTTCTACTTGTTTTTCAGCCTTCCCTTTACAGTGGGGTGGTCATGTACATCTACCTAGCACACTGAACTCTGTCCTCAATCCAAACCCGTGCTTCATACATTACTAATGATTCCTCCGATTTAACCAGCATCTTATCCTACACTCTTCTTTCTGTCCCGTTATCCAGTTAGGGGTCAGGCAGTGACTTTCTTTGTGTCTAGGTCATGTTCTCGCTGAGTGCATGTGCATCCTCGTGCTGCCAACCGATCAGCCTTGCTTTCAGCCCCGCTATCGATCGCCTTCCTTTCACCCCTCAAGGACGGAAATCCAAACCCATATTCCAGACCACAGCCCTCTTCCCCCACCATCTCTCCATCCTCCCTACTTCTTTATTTTCTCTGCCTCTCCACTTTTCTCTTCCATGGCTCTCTCCACCTTTTTCTCTTCTATAGTATTCATCACACACACACACATACACACACCGGTCTCAAGGTTGCAATGACCAGCAGAACCATGAATAAATAATAAGGAGGTAGGAATCACTTTCAGAAAAACCATTTACTCTCCAATTGTGTTTCTGAAGAAGTGATGCAAGTGTTTGTGTGCAGATGTGTGTTGGTGAGTGTGCATGTGAGTTTGTGTGTTTGTGTGTGTGCTTACCAACAAAAGCTTTGTGAGCGAAAATACAGTACTTTTCTAAAGCCGCGCTGTCACTGGAGTGAACTTGAGTGATGCTCCGAGCAGCTTCTACATGACCTCTAATATTAAGGATTTATTTTGTGTCGGTATGTCTTTAAAGTGGGAAATTATTTATATGTTGGACATGAGGATAGTTTATTAGGCAATAATTGCATATCTTTTGCGTCATTCGGTCGCTTACTATCTGGGAATCTCTGTGTTCTGAATGCGTTTATTTTGCATTAGTTCGAACATGCTGGTTTGTGTCTTTCTGCATAAATATAAATACAAAATTGACTTTTACAAAAGCTGCTCCTCTAAGTGAAAGAACCGTTCTGACTTGTTATATGAGTTTTTGCAGATCTTGGGAAGTTAAAGGAGGACGGGAGCGAGAAGAAGTGCTAAAAAGAAACTGAAAAATATGGGAGAAGAATAACAGAACTACACAGGTAAAGAACTGAAGAGAAAAAATTCTGTTTGAAGAGAAGCATGAACAAAGACCTAAGAGGAAAGAAAATGACATGAAAAGAAGCAGAGAAAGACTGAGACAAAGACAGGGAGTCAGAAAAAAAAGACAATAAGGGCCAACAAGAAAGGAAAAAAGGAAGACAAAGAAAGACAAACACAGAGAGAAATTATTAGATTTCACCGTCCTTTGTATAGATCAGGGTGAGAACTCCCCTTTCAATCCAATCAAGCTCTGGCAAAGGTAAACAATCAGTCCTGATAAAGGATTGGATAAATCCTCAATCAGACCCATTCCCAGTAAAGCAGCTATTTATTGGGCTCGCCTCACATGGCTAAATTGGATCCTCCTTCTGAGCGAGGTTTGGATGGAGAGTGAGAAAGTGTATGGGAAAGTAAACATTATCTCGTTCGGACAATTCGGATTCCTTTTGCACACAAAATGGTCTTTGCATTTAGCAATACAGAGTAATATATAGTGTAAATGTCTTTTCCAGTAATACACGGGACTGAAATGCAAAAAAAAAGAAAGAGAGAGTGAAACCAGATGCCAATCATAAGTTATACATCATAATTACCATCATTAAAATGTGGGACATGAGCAGCTTCCTCCAAATGTCAGAAATCAGAGTCAGTTGAAAGGTTCTGAGATGGTCTGAAACATTTATCCATCTATCCGATTAATAAAGTATGAAGATTTGAAAGTTTTTTTAAACATTAAGTGTGTCCCACTTGGCAACATATCTGTTTATCGCCAAATATGATAAAAATGTTGTCTGCAGAAATTTGTAAGCCTATTGTTCTTCTAAAGGGTGAACTTTTGAGGACATTCACTCTAACATAAACTATATTCATAAATAATAACAAAGCAGCCATAATAGTTGAACTCTGCAGAAACCTGCAGGCTGATACAAACTTCTTGACAATGGGAGAACGGGTAAAGATGCATCTCTTTATTCTCCTTTATTCATCCTTGTTGGCAGATTTGATCAATTTTAACCTACTGGAGTTCTGTGTTGAAAACAATGACTGATCTGCTTTGGGTAATAATCTTTTACCGACACTGTTTTTTGTGCTCTAAACAATGCCTCAGATTTGGGATTTTCAATGACACAACACATTTTTCATAGAGCACTGATAATTGGCGGATACCTTTTAAAAGGCCCAAACTTCTGCACAACTGCAGAAAGAGTACATTTGGAGGTAAATTTAATCAATCAGACAGATTATTTCCACAAAAGAAAACTTACGGTCAGCCCAAGGAAGCAAAATGCAATTCTGCCAAAAAGAAAATATAAATTAAAAACCAAATTTTTATTTATTAATACATGTTGTTATTCCACTTTAGTGTTATACATAATGTTCATCGCAAGGTTAACTGAACTTCCTGGTTTTGGTATCGTCTCAGTGAAGGGTTAATTCCAGTATCTGTGTGACACTAATTTCCCTATACGCCTGAACCTCGGCAGTTCCTGAATCATTTGATTCCATTGTGAAAACTGAAATTGAATATTGAAGGCATCTTTAAAATTCTACATCTCTCTTGACCATAAAATTAATTCCAACAAAAATTATCTTCTAACTTGTCTCTGAACATCACTGTCTTGCAAGATCAATTTTATCTTGATACAAGATCAACAGATCAAGACCAAACACGTTAACAGACAGCTTCTTCTTTTTTTTGGGCTGAATCTAGTGTTTCAGGACTTCAGCAATAGCCCTCAGAATGTATTTTGTCTCTACTCTGGATGTATGGAAAATAGCAATAAAAACACTCACTGACAGAAAATAAATGCACTTTTTGCCCACAAACACAATTAATATATAACAGAAAAACATTTTTAAAAAGTACAGTGACAGAACAGTAAGCCTACATTATTAAAGAAGAGGAGATCTGTAAACCTGTGGGGATGGGCGAAGGAGAGATGGGGTGACATTGATCAAGTTACCAATGCTGTGGAAACTCAGTAAGCCCAAAGGGACCAAAAGCAGAATTCTGCAGTGTGTAATTGAGCAGAGAACCTTGGTGCAGAGGTCATCAGGCTCACTATTTACGTAGATTCTATTCCCATTTTTGATCTATACAATGCTCACAGGTCAAGAGAATGAATCAGGATTTTAGCAGACGTGTAAAATCTGTGTATTTTTGGATAGATCAACCAACAGTAGGTGACTATAAAATATAAAAGTGAGACGACATGTCAATGGCAAGGCAGTCAACTCATAATGTGAACTAATCCAATTAAATCATAACCGTTCTCCTACATTGTGCATATAGACCATGGAGCATTGGATCAAATGAATCATCATCCTTCAAAAACCAAGATAAATGTATGGTTTTGCTACCCAAATGTATTTGCTTTTTTGAATATAAACTTTTTAGTGAAAAGTGATTATTTTTTTATTTTCCGATCCCTTTTAACCTGTTCAAGGCTGTTTGCCAGAGCATGCTCTTGCAGTCAATCCATAGAGGACTTGATTTTTAAGCATACCATTTTTCTTCACTGTGATCATGGACTGAAAAGGAAATACGAGACAGGATAGTGGATGTTAAATGAACTTCTCTGGCCTCCTGCCAAACCATTAATTAGCTAAAAATAGGACTCTTCTGTTGCCAGAATGCCGAATTGCTTGCTAATCAGAAAATATTTGTTTATGGAGAAAGTTTGTGTGCACACACATGAGGAACAGCAGTTTAACTTCATTGATAATATAAATCAACCAAAACGCCACATGATCAAAGAGATCTAACGTTAATTAATGACATGTGTTTCTTAACAGTGTTGGAAGTGAAACATGAAATAGTCATGTTAATATTTGTTGATTGATCCACCTAATTTATACTCATATATTATATTATTATAGTATATAATAGTATATATAGTGTTATATATACTTTATACAAATTTTTGCTGTTTATGACACCCTCTACCTACTCTATATGGACTAATGTGGATGACTGTTTTTTTAACTTAATCCAAGAGATTAGTACATTTTATAAAAGCTTTTAAATTTCAAATAGTATTTTATCGCTTGTGGAAAACCATAAAAAATTCCCTGCATTTTTACAACACAACCAGATGCCAATGCGCATTTCGAGTAATATACAGACACACACGTACAGATGTGAAGACATGAATTTGAATCATTATTTCCACTTTATCACAATAAAAATCATGCTTTGGTCCCTTATCACTGTATCTAATCTTTCCACTAGTCCCACCACAATCTTTCATCATTCTCCTTCTCTTTAATTGTCCTGACCATTCTCTATCTGGTCGTTATATAATCTTGATCTTTCCCGCTTTAAACAAATAATATCTGCTTGTTTCTTGTTTGAATAGTTATTTACAGGTAAATATGTTTTTGACACAAGTCAAAGTGTTACTGTTTCAGAGGCAAGTACCTGTATATGATATATGTCCAGGGTTTTTAATCATAAGAAAGTTGCATACGTATTGCTTTGTAAAAGTAAGGTACACGTGGGTCTCTCAATTCTTAAAGGAGTGGGATGGGGGAAAAAAAATTTGAGAGTTAAAATAAATTGATCCAAAAAAAATTTGATGAGACCATAAGTCTCACTAGGTGGGTTTACTTGGGACACTTTTCTCCTATCCGAATTCAACCTTTCCGAAATGCAATGTTATTCGCCTGTTTACCTGAACTGTGGTCTTATTCTGATCGTCCATCTAAGCGTTCAAATATGTTAAGCTCTTTCAAAGTTGCTATGTGTACATGACTCCGATGTAAACAAGTACTGTTTTGAAGTCGCCAAATGTGAAATGCGTCGCTGCGCTGTGCGTGCAGAAAGGCCTTATCTGTTGCAAAGGGGTGTTTACATGCAGAATTGTCATTTCGATTAGGCGTCTTTTCCGAATCTATTCGGAATTATGCTGTCCATGTAAACCCACATAATGAAATGTGGGGGGAGCAAAGGATAGCCCGTATTGTTATATCCCACAGGGATATAACACAGGGATCCACAGGGATATGTTATATCCCACAGGGATAGAAAGAACAAAGCGCATCATAGAGCTGCTTTGACAGCAAGATTGGGACCTAGCCAATATTAGGACAGTGGTTTCTATGTTATGGCTGATATGGTTTTAGCAATAGCTAAAGCAACTCTGTGGAGAAGAAAATACCTCAGAGCTCAATCTGTTTACCACTGGGGCATGGAGGCTGCTCTTTAAGCACTCCTATACTTCCCCTCATATGTTATTCTCCCACAGGCAGGAAAATATTAATATTATACCTATATTATTATATATATTTCATTGTGTTGTGTTATTTTCTGGAGTAAGGATATTATAATCTAGTGTATCCAAGTACGGTGATGGTATCAAATCTGTAGATCTGTAGCATTGTTGCAGCCCTAATGTTTAAGATGTTTCTTAAGCAAAACCATTGCTGTGGTCAAAAAAAAAACTTCCTACAGGAAATAAATATTTTTAGTGAAATTCTTTTTGATATGAAGTTCTAGTGGAATTGGGGATATTACCTTGAGAAGCAATTTGAAGCTGACCCTTAATTAAAGATTTTCCACTTAAAGATAAGTTGTCTCCACTTCAAATTTCTTGTCCAAGGACATTGTGCTAGTGGAATGTTTGCAGTGCTGTTCTATTTATATCTTTGTCACTGTCTGCCTTTGTTACTGTGTCTTCACAATATCTAACATGCACAAATGCACACACAGATGTGCACATATACGTGAATGCAAACACACATTTACTCTCACTCACCAACGTCTCTTTGCCACAGGCAGTGTAAGTCTTGCTTGTGTGCACATTATAAATACATTTCACATTCTGACAATGTGACCAACGTGATCATTATTCAAAATGCTCTACCACCTCCGACCCACAGAACACTGTTGCAATTTCCTACATCTTTAAACTGCTCCAGGGGAATTAACTTCTGTAATATGTGTTTTGTTTTTCAGAGTACATTTTTACAATGATTATTATTCCAGCAATAAAGAAAATAAAATATTTACTTAAAATATGGAGGGATATATTTTGGTCAGGGCACAAGACATATAAATTTGGTCTGCTCCTGTTTGCTAGTGTGTCTGTATGTGTGTGTGTGTGTGTTTGTGCGTGTGTACTTATACCGTATACATACTGAGGAATGAAGCAGAGTGAGGACATTTTAAGAAAAGGGAGGACATTTTTGGTGAGTTCTTACAACTTTAAAGGTCCGTTTGAAGGTAAAGACTTAGGGTAGAGGATTAGATTAGAATAGAATTATGTTGTTTGTGATGGTTATGATAAACAGAGAGAGAGAGAGAGAAAAAGAGAAAGAGAAAGACAGATGGATTTATGGCTGGAATTTAAGAGGAATGACAACACAGTAAGTGTAGGCTGGTTAGGTCAACAGGTTGGTGTGTAATCAGATATTTAACTTATTCACAAGTGATTAGTTTGCGGAAATTATTGCTCTTCCAACCCACAAGCAAGCTAATTCTTATAAATACAGAGTGTATACACACATGAAGACAGTCAGAAGGAGAAACAGGCACTATTTTTATTGATAATGATGTGATACCAGTGGACATGCTACCATGAGGAACAGTGCTTTTCTCACCTATCCCACTCCCACACGGAACACACAATCCCTCTGCAGTCACTTCAGTTCATTTTTACATCTCACGCTGTTAACGCACACATGCAGATACCCTGTTCCAAAATATTTTGCTGGAAGTCAACCAAAGAAACCAGATGTCTCCAGATTTGGCCAAATCTATTGCTGTGTGTGCATGTTTGACCAGATGCATGACTGCTTTAGCATTCATGTGAGCATGTTTTTGTCTAAATGCACATACTCTATGTACATATATTGAGGAATATGTCTACTAACCCCCTTTAATGTAATGTTTTTTTTGAAATCAGAAAGGCCATACTCTTTTTTTTACAAACTAATTGGCTGCATTTCAAATTCAACATGTGCAACCCTAATCTGAGCTGATATATAAAAGCATTTGTTGTTCTTCACTTATTTCCAGTTAAGCTAAAAAGGACAGAAGGGAATTTAATGGTTCCCTGAACTGGAGAGCAATAAAATCCTCATGTGATTTATCATACTGTGTATGTCTCTTAAACACACATGATTCATCTTTTGTCTTGTACTATAATGGTATGAGTCCAATGCACAGTTTAACCTGAAACTCTAGGGAAAAATTCTAGGGAAATTCTATGCAACAACAGGAACAAACCGAATCTACCCAACCATCTGTTCTTGGGAATTCAACCTACGACCATTAAGTCACAAGCATATTCTCTAAATACTGAGCTACTGTTGTGGTTGTAGATTGTGTGACTCAGCACAAATAGAAACAGTGACACTATGGACATAGCTAATGCCTCATGGATGAATCATTTAATCTATAAAAGCCTGGCCGGCCATGTTTGTAACGGATGGTAATTCCAGAATGTGTCAACATTGCTTACAGTCATTTTAAATGCTGGCATGTTTTGTCCCAATTTTTTGTGAGAAAACAGGCACAGTAGGTAAACAAAGTGAGATTTTGACAGATTTATGGAGTTGTTAATGCATCATGGCAACATGAATAGCTTGATACAACCTTGGACTTTGTTATACTTCATTAGGGGAAATCAAGACTGAGGTATTAGCTTGAATCTGTGACATACACTCACAATCCATCAAGATTGAAGTAGTAGAATAACAGTATGCAAATCTGGATATTCTCAAAGACAAAAGAGGGTATGCATGCTAATCATTAATTTCACTATTGCCAAGAAGAGTGCTCAAATCAGATATACTGGAGTATGGATGGATGATTCTTTTAGATGATGACTCGATTGTTCTTCTAGATAGTATTAACGACTAAGATAAAATCAGCAGCCCAACTTAGTCATGATTATTCTATCTACAACTTTACATTCTGAATGCATACTAATATTCTATTTATCACAAATTAGTCAGGGGACTACTTCATGATACCATTCTGAATGGACTATATAAATAAATGTACAGTTTGACCAAACACTGGAAAGCCGTCATTCAGCCATCCAAAATGAATCAACAAGTCCAAATTGTGTGCATTGTTTACAATGAGTATAGCATGTTTGATCAATCTCAACTTGTGCTATTTCCATTTTCCAGTTTGTCATTATGCAAGAATCTCAAACTTGTGTTATCCCCAGTTTCCAGTGTGTCATTACGCAAGAGTATCAAAACTGACAACACATGCTCACTAAACCAAACCGCTATGCATAACATGATCTGCATCAAAATAATTGTGAAATGGTTTTGGAGCTTACCTGTGGTCGTGGGTGTCCTTTAACAATACACTGAAGTACAAGGGTGTCTCCTTCTTTGATGGTGTAGATTCTCTCACTGATGTTATCATCCTTGACATTGCACGCAGCACCTGAGTGCACAATCTGGGCGTTGGCTGGAGCTGTGAGTGAACGCGTGGACACACACACACACACACACACACACAAACACACACACAAATATGCGGAGACAGGCATAGAGTCGTGCAGACATAGACACATACGCACACAAGAAGAAAAGAAGAGAAACCACATTACATATTTAGTAACATCTCTGCAGTAGAAAAATAAGGCCATTCTATTGTGGTTGTATGCGTGATGTAGTGTCAGAAAAATATCTGTATGTCAAAGTCTTTCACAACAATGCTGGAGTATTACGTTTGACACTGTTTGATAATATACGCAGGCATTTATCACAAAGAAGAAACGTTAGTATCCATTAGAAGTGCAAAATGTTAATTCACTCGCGGATACTGCTTATGTTTTATACAGCACAGAGCGTGCTAAAAGAACAATCTAGAAAGTGGAGTGCTGGATGAGCTTGTTCAATTATTTGTTCAGTTTATTTAAAACTGTACAATGTCAGTTTTGAGACATGTCAAATGCTTATATGAATGCCTATTGAATTGTTTTACTATGATGAAAAAGTGATGCTGGAAGAGATTTCATTTACAGGAATAATCTATCTGCACATATCTCATGTTTTGATTAATGCCATAGCATTGGCAATACATACACATCAGTAAACAACAAAAAGGACATGCTTGGGAAGAAGATGGTGACCAGGGAAGAAATAAATGGTTAGTATTACATATTTTTGGTTATATTTTGTTTATTATGTAGTAATAAATGCTAATATCATTGTGCTTTGATTTTTTTGATTTGCATTTTCAGTCTTTGGTCACTAAAGCCCTAAATCCAAGTTTGATCAAGAACAACCAAAAATGTCAACACTTGTAGCATTTCTCCATGATCTTAGAAGATGTATACAAAGAAAAATGACTCATACCTAGTTATTTGAATATGTGAAAGTACATATGACCAGGATTTTTTATTAGAAAAAATCCTGGTGATATCTTGTCTCAAATCCCCACATTCATTCCTACACATTTACACAAATTGGTATACATTTTTGCCTTTAGTTTCATTCTCAGTTTTACACACTGGAGAAACTACATGCTGTGATGGAAATTATAGAAAGGAAAAATGGATGATGATGCAAGACGGCAGATAATTGAAGTGGCGACAAATGCAATATTTGAGTTTGCACAGGGTTTACCCATGAGGAGGGCTGCCCTGTTGCAAGTTGTCTCATACGGTTATACCTATTCTATGATGAGGTGAGACAGGATGCAGAAGAGGAGAGATAGAGTGAGCAAAACGACGGGGGAAGAAGAAAAGGCCAGAAAGGAGTATGAAACCCCAAAGAGAACCTGGGGGACTGGGCAGGACAATGACGTGATTAGCAACAGTTCATGGCGAGAACACATTTTCACAGAGCGCTACAACTCTTATGATTGAAACTACAGTGAGGAGGGGGGTAGCCGGTTTCCCTAAGAGGCTATAAATAGACACTTTTTTTAGTTTTACATAAAATGGAAAAAAATGTTGCAATTTAGCCTTGCATTCCAAAAACTGCACTGTTTTGTGGGTGTGAAAATACAAACTTTGAAAACCGGGTAGTAGAGTATATTGCTATGAAAACAGTAATGATTTTTTTAAAAATGGTATAAAATGGTAGAGATAGAGCACCAACAAATTCAAAGGCAGGCTATGGGGTTGCTTTTTTTTTTCTGTGCTGCGTAGTGTGTTGAGTTGATTAAATATTGCCCAGCTCAGCTCCCCCCTTAGTGATCACATTAGCAGGTATGCATGGATTTCTAATTGTTTTTAAGCATATGTCTGCAGGAGGATTTTTTTTCCCATAATATGAATGCCTACTTATGTTACTTTGCCTAAACTGTTGATATCAAACGTGGTTGTAACTTGTAACTCTAACAGGAATGGAGGAAAATTTCACATACTTATAAAAGGGTTTTTCTCCTATCAGTAAAAGAAGAAAATATGTATAAGACGAATGGTGGATTGAATCAGTCCAGGTTGCAAAAATGGGATTATTTTAATTCAGGCTTTAGCTTAGTGGGTAGAGCGGCCGTCTCCCAATCAGAAGATTGGAAGGTAGCCAATACGAGTCCCACCAGGGTCTACCTTTTGTAGGGTCCTTGAGCAAGACCCTGAAACCCTAGTTCCCTGGGCACTTCAAAGTGGCCGCCCACTGCTCCCTCAGGGAATGCAGAGAAATAATTTCACGATGTTGTACTCTGTATGGCTGTATGTGATCAATAAAGGGTTTCTTCTCTTAACAATTGAATTCACATTTAACTACAGTTTAACTGAAATTGGTTATCTGAGCATGCTCACTTCTTCCTATCAATCACTCATCGGACAGTAATTTATGGACAGTTACCGAACTGCACACTATGATTACAGTCTTTATACGCTGAGCAGTGAACAGATCAAGTGGTGCAGTTTGGAGTTAAATGCCTTGCTTCAGGGGCATTGAGAGCAGTTGTAGTGGGATGAGAGATCATGTCTTATTTATGTTCCCTCCCATCAATTTTTTTTCACTACGCTTACATTTGAGAAATATTTATTTAGTAACAAGCAAGCGTAACCTCTAGGCTACCGTTTTCCTGTTGCACATCTCTACCGATGAGTCAATAAAAATATGATTTGTGAAAAAATATAAGTAAGAAAAACACTATAAAAAGGTAACTGCAGGGTTTCAGATATGTGGACTATTAACTCGTGAAGACGTGGAGCGGATATAAATGGTTAATAATTATCTCCCTAAAGCTTATTGGTGTGTCGGCACTAGTTTGCCTCTCCAGAGAAGGAGGGAGGTCGGACAGAGTGCCTCCTCTGTCTACTCTCGCCCCCGGCAGCTTGGCTGCTTCAGCTGTCTGATCAACTACAGTAAGGGAGGCTGAAAGAACGGTGAAAATAAAGGCAAGAGAGGGAGGCACAAAAGGGAGGAAGAGGAGGATAAGCAAAAAAGTGAAGGAGATATAACTCACCCAAAAGGTAAACAGAGAGAGGGAAAAGACATGAAAAACTGTGGGAAGAAAATATAAATGATGAAGGATGCAGAGAAGACAAGGACTGTGAACAGTCTGTAGGAATAGAGAGACAAATGCATCTAGTCAGGGGTTTGATAAAGTACTCCAAACAAGATCAATTAGAATGAAGGGGGGGGGGGTAGAAATAGTTAATTCACGAGAGGAGAAAGAATTTGGCAATTGTCGTCAGTTTGGAGGGAAGAGAGGCATGATGGGTAGAGGCTCCTCAACAGGCCAATGCATTTAAAAGACAATCTAACGCTGCAAATAAAGAAAAAGGACACATATGTGGGTACATCCAATAAATAAAAATGAAATGAAACAAATGAAGCAACAATTGCGAGATTTGGGCTGGGGTCGATGCTTATACTGCCATAATCAAAAACACAAGATCCTAAACAAGGGAGCAAAATTGGAGAGATCTCTTATTTAAATCAGGCCAAAGGCTGTAACAGGATGGAAAAGAAAAATACATAGGTAGAAGTTTAATCAAGCTGTCAGGTGTTGTGATGATCATCTATCTGACTGATAATTCATTCATCATGGGTGTTTAGAGGGATTCTAAGTGCAAGTGCTGTCCATGCATTATTGGGAACTTTCTGAGACATTCAATGCACATTAGTTGTGAGTGAAACATAACTATTGGCAAATGCCTTGCCTGATTAATTGATTCCTCACTGCCTGCCATGTTTGTTTTTGTTGAGGGGACAGGACATTTCTCACTAAAACTAATGATGGGACGGGAGAGTCAGTGTCAAACCAAAGTGGCAGCATGACAAAGTGCGAAGCAGCATGGCCATGTTTGTGGTTGAAAGGATGGATGTATGTGCTGTTGAGAGTGTAGACATACATACAGGGGTCAGTGCCTGTGTGACTGTGTGTGTATGTATGAATGTGCGTGCAATTCTAAGTATAATGTTGAACTGTATCTTGCTGGAGGAATTTCAAAGAAGGTCACAATTCCCGTTCAGCATGAAGATACGCACAACATGACTGATATGTGCAGTTACTTTAGGAAAACCGCTCATGCATGCCAATAAGCCCCATCTAAACTCACTTCATTCAGGAGATTTAGATGCTTTAGCCCTTCCCCTAACATTACACGCATAAAGTGAAGCTAGGTAAGGAAAGGTAAGTAAAGGAAAGGACATAATATAGGTTACTGACAGAAAAGTCACAGACTTTATCGATTAACTCCAGAAGAGGGAGGTGTTCATCTGACCCATAGACACAGTCATCACACAAAACATGCACATAAAAACACACACTGACATACAAAAACCTTATGATAGCAGCATTTAATCAGGATTCATCTCCACAGACAGGATGGAGAAAGATCAAACAGTTGATGTCATGACCCTTTCCTTTTCATTTTGCCTCGATTGGAACTCCAGATATCAAAACCTGTCTGGGACATTGATTTAACTTTTGACCTAACTGTTAAAACGGTCATTATAAATGAAAGGACTAATCCTCAGTAACCTCTGTAGAGCAAGCACTCAGTCAACTGTAAATTGCTGTTTCCCTGCATACACATCGACCCAACGAGAGCGTTAATTGATTTTTGATTAAAATAAATTTCTGGATGGTGTGTGTGTCTGTGAATTTAAAGTTGCCTAAATATTTCACTGTACCACTAAATAGATAGAACCTCCCTTAAACCAGTCCTGTACATTGTATAAAAATATTACTTAAATGGCATAACATCAGTCTTCCCAGTTTCCACAGCTACACTATGCTTTCATAGACCGGCAAGTTACTATTGTCTTGCATCTTCTAATATCAGTCTAATATCATCCTATTATATATATATATATTTCAAAAGGACTGATAGCTATGAAAACATGTGAATTGAAATTATTTTTGGTTTATCAAAGAAAATAAAAATAAAAGACATTAGAATTTTGTGGTTCTTTAATTTAAAAAAAAAACTAATTCAAGGAAGAAGAGGGAGCAAGGGCAGCCTGGTCAGGTCAGTGAGATACTAAGATATCATTTCATCACACACCCACCATGCTGTGATAAATTGATTAAATGATAATAGTGAAGGAGAAAGGAGTAAAATGGGAAATAGTTACATTTCAAACATGGACTTCAATCCCAGTGTTTATGTTGGTGGCTGTAAAATGACTGATAAAGACCCTGATGTATGATGTAAAGGAACAATAGCAAAGTAAAATGTTATTTCCGAGATAAACTTTATAACTAAATCAAATAATAAATATCTCTATTTCCAGGAATTTAGTAAATATTCCCTTTTTCCTCAGATTTTGTCTTACATTTGCTTTGTGTGTTGTAGTGTTTTAATTAGTATTTGTTGCATAGATGTATTCTCATGACCTTTGCCCATGCTTCTGTGCGTCTGTGATACCTGCCTGGGCTTCTTGTTTACTTCGTCTATGTTGTGGTTTTCTGTGAGTGAGAGTGATCAGCAGCACTGACTACATACAGCCAGTCAACAACAATGTCCATGATTCATTTGTTTTATCCACACCAATTGAAGGCTTTTTCTAGGATCATGATATTGGCTTGTCAGGGTTTGTTTGATGGTTTTGCATACACGCTGATAGGTAGCGTATGTGTGTGTTAACTGTGTTTGCTAGTGAGTGAGAGTGTGTTTTCTATCACAATAACTGTAAAAAGTGAAAGGTAGTGAGAGATAAACAAAGGTGTCAGATGACAGGGAAAGCTGTAAAAGTGAGATTATTGTCTGTCAGAAAGTAGATTGGAACGGCACAGAGGTGAAGAAGTTAAAAAATAACTGTAAATTAAAGAGAAAGAGATGAATCGGTTTCCTTTGAGAAACGCAGGTTTGTTTCCAATAAAAGTTATTATTTTCTTTGAAATATTGTTGATTAAAGATTATTGGCTGGCAAAGAGTTTGCAATGATTCAGCAAATTTAGCCAAAATAAAAATTCAAAAGATCTCACTCTGTTCATTCACTTTCTAAGGAACTGATCTCACATTGATTTCATCAGAAATGTGAGATTTGATTCTATGTTATGACACTGTTTAATACACTAAAGTATTTCCTGGGAATAACCTTACTCTGAATCCAAGTGAAAAGTGTTTGTCTTTGCTTTATAATAAAGAGAAAAAAGAACAAGTTGGAGATGGAGGATAAGGGGTTACGTCCGTTGTGGGGACTGGACTGATGTCAAGTGGACTGGGGTTTCTAGATCACGGTCAAAAATGATGCCTTTTCCTCTATGAGTGTGTGCTCGCCTCACTACTGCCTCGCAAGGACAAAAATACAAGAGGGAGAGTTCTAGCAAAGAGATGAAAACCTCTTAGATCTTTGCACAGAGGAATGGAGGAGAAGACATGAAGAGAGCAAGGAAAGCACAGGAGGGAGAGGGGAAATATGGAGGAGAAGAGAAAATAAAGAAACATGAATGACTGGCATTCACTTTGTGGGAGCTCCATTCACAAAGCCTGTCACATCCCATATACACTGTGTGGAAATTGACAGGCTGAGGAATCAGTAGGGAGCAAGAAAAACAAACATGTTTTATTTCACAACAACCTGATAGTATTTCATGAGCATAACTTAGAAAGTGAGATCCACTCTCAACGGACTCTTCTTTGGCATCTGCTACCCTTCACCTGACCATGAGGGCCTTAGAAGATGAGCTCAGATTGAACTTAATCTGGTTGTTAAACACTTGAGTTTGATTATGCCCATGATAATAATAACATTGGATTTACCAGGTAGATTTGTCAGTAAACACTCTATAATGTTGACAAACAGTTGTTATTTTGAGAAGAATAGTTTGCAGCATTAATCACCTTGTTACACGGCCAGTAGTTGTCGAGTCGGTGGTGGAAGTACCATAATAATGCAGAAAAAAAATTACTACACACAGGAAAATTACTAACATGACAGGAGAGATTACTACTTACAAAACATTCTAGTGGCATTAGCTACATTGATGGCATTGAGGGTGGCAATGTCTATGGGTCGGTCAGCACACCACTATGTAGAGAAGTGAAAGGTGTCAGACAAGACTTTTGGATGAACTAAAATGGAATGGAGACAATTATTGTCCTAGAAGATTCCTGGTGAACACAAAGGGAGGCAAATGAATGGGGAGAATAATGCTGATTTTGACATTATCTGACATAATACAGCCTAAAAGAAACAAGATTCTACATTATTTATATTTTGAACCATTTTGAAACTGAATAATCCATCGTTATGCACTTAGACTTAAAACTGCATATTTAGATTATAGTTGTGATTCTTCACACTAAGTCCTATACAAGTCCTAGACGAAGGCAAATCCAACTATGAGCACACTCTGAGCGGAGGAAATGCTGGATAAAACAATAGCTCTCTGCCCAGAGCCAGTAAACACATCATGACCTCTTGTAGATTTATTAAATTAGCAAAGCAACTACTTTCAGCTCTTTCACTTTTTAGGGCGTCGTCACAGCAGATCATCCCATTCTGCATATTGATTTGGCATTGGTTTTTAAGTCAAATGCCTTTCCTATATACTATATGTGGCTGGGTAGGCTGGACCCTAAGGACCTTGCCTAAGGGTCCACACTGGATTTCTGCCACACCCTCTTTTGACTGGGATTCAAACTCAGTCTCTTACACCCAAGTCACAAAGCTATCCAACTGCTGGATCCCTCTCTCTCTCTCTCTCTTTCTTTATATATATATATATATATATATATATATATATGTGTGTGTGTGCGCAAAAGAGCAAAACCACTATTGCGTGGTTCGTGACAAACAGACAGACAAGCCCTTAATGGTACAGCTGAACTGCTCAATGATATTGCTGAGTTCGGTAGTGACTAAAAACCATTGCAGTTAAAGGGATAACCTTCTTTCATCTGAGGGGAAATTGCTGCTGGTGAATTTGAAGTACTGACAGTACATCAAATGGGAGATTTTAGCCTTGAGGGAATTCTGTCAGAAAGCCCTCAAGAAATATGTGGTTATATGTTTCCGGAGTAATTTATCTTTTTTGGGAACTTAGACAAGATACACTGAATTGTTTGGTTTCTTAATACAACCAGCCAAAATGTGAAATGAAAAAAAAAGATGGAACAAATAAGAAAGAAAGAAAATTAGTTCAAAGATAATAGATCCACTAAACAATAATTATTCACAACCTAGTCTCTTCAGTGACAGCCTGGGATGTCACAAACTTATCCTTCATACTCTGCTTCAAATTTAGCCTGTAGCCTTTAGATGCATAGGTTTGGAGGGTAGTTGATGTAAGATGTAATGTTAGTTGAGTTAAGCAAACCAAGAAGATGTTCCCATACTACTGGACCTGTATTAAAATATTATTTGCCACTTCAAAAACGAAATACTGAACAGCGTTAACAACTAGTTGCTGCTAATCGAGAAACATCCAGGCCTGTTTACTCTCACGAGCATGAACATGGTCGTGTTCTCAGTAGCGCATTATCCAGAGATACAAAGAAGAGGGTTATTGAGATAAATCCATCAGTTATGTATTATTAAGATTAATCAAAGGCTCCGAGGTCCCACACTGAGACACATTATCTACAACCTGATACGGCTTGGATCAAAGATGCAACTTCCCATAAGTGGCTTGCCTCCTAAAATTCCTCCTAAGACATTGTAAAAGCTCATTTAGAAAGTTCCAATTCCAAGGAACTGAAGGACTCTCTCATCTAAATAAAGGACAGTATTCTTGTCTCCACTAATGATAAAACAGGAGAGTGGTGAGTCAGAAGACACTGCTGACCCAGAAGAAAATTAAGGCCTCTCTGAATTAAAAATGTACCTCAACTGAGAGCCATAGAGTAGAGTAGTCTGTGGACTGATGAGCCAAATGTTAAACTATTAACATGAAAGGCGGATTGTTTCATCAGAAATAGAGCATCATCAAATTCCAGAACATTCCAGAACATCATACCTACAGTAAAGCATTAAGGTGGAGAGTGAAGAGCAATGAAGTGGGGATCCTTTGCTGCTTTAGGGCCAGGATGACTTGGCATAATTTAGTCAAACACAAATTCTGCTCTCTTCAAGAATAGTCTGAAAGAGAATGTAACCTCTGGGAAAGCCAACTTTCTTTGTTATATAAAAAATGTATTTGGAGATTGGACACAGTTTAGGATTTGATACACACCCATAAAAAATAATCTAGGAGAAAACATTTCGGGTTTAGGCGAAAATTATTTTCATAGTACCTCCGTGGTAACATTGGACACGCAGCTGAATTTAGTCATGTTTAATACCAATATTAAAAAAGATAATCTAAGAGGAAGGGAAAATAATAAAAGTGGCCCCTCTCACAACACCCCTCCTTGTAGAAACCGCAGAACTCTATGTGATGTTTTAGATTATTACTTTGTATTTCCAACATTATTTTTCCAACCAACCTCTGGGTCTCTCAAAGCAATACAAGCATCTGATATGACAAGAAAATGAAATGAGAGCAACAAGACAGCGAGAGAGAAACAGGACAGTAACAGCCAATGTTTGGCGTCTTTCATTGTGTGCATGTGTGTGTGTGTGTGTGTGTGTGTGTGTGTGTGTGTGTGTGTGTGTGTGTGTGTGTGTGTGTGTGTGTGTGTGTGTGTGTGTGTGTGTGTGTGTGTGTTTGTGTGTGTGTGTGTGACTAGCAGACTGTGTATGTGTGTATTTTCTACGTTTGTACAGCATCTGCCAGACAAACCACCTTAGGTGTAACATATGGTTATTCTAGTCAATGTAGCTCTCTGGAGCAGGATGAGCATGATAATGAGAGACGAGGCAAAGTCTCACAGCTATCTTGTTTCTGTGATTATACTGTGATGGAGGGAATAAGAGAAAAAAACAGTAAGAAAAATCAGAAAACAAAACACCCAAAAGACTGGGAGGAATGAGAGCAGAGAAGAAAGGCACTGTATTTAGGAGGTAAGAGAAGAAGTATAGGCGGTGTGACGCAGAGGTCATGTGGCTCGCATCATCTGTCTGCCTGACTGTCATCCAGACCATATTCTATTCAACCATCAGCCTCAAACTTGCCTTGATAGCGCAGACAAACACACATTTACAGCACCAAGTGAAGCACACTTGAAGCACAGTGGCAGTGGACGAGGAAGAAATAATTATTTTGTGTGTGTGTCTCCACGGAAACTGTATCAGGGCAGCAGACAATGCATAGTGGTCAGTCCAGGTGAAGTGGTAGGAAGGAAGGAGTTACAAAGAAAGGACGCTAATAAAGAGGAGAACAAGGAGAAATGTTTGGATAAAAGGTCAGACTCAGAGCTGTATGTCAGGAGGGAGGCAATTGTGTGTGGAGGGAAGGATCCTCAAAAAGTGAGGCAAGGTATTACATTATCTATCGGTTTTAATAGGCATGGTAATAAAGTGACCAAAATTGCAGAACTGAAACTGACAGAAGAAGGGAGACAGACATAAAATCACAAACATCCTGAAGCAGACAGTTGGGCAAACAAATAGAAGCATCATTTTACAGGTTAAACAATGGCACCGCAGATTGAGAGACAAACGATGAGATAGATGAAAAAAAACACCTAAAGACAAAATTACCTCAAACTTTAATGGAGCCCACTGTGAGATTGTTAAACAGCCAGACTTTGCATACTATTATTAGTCACACACTGGATCCATTCAACAAATTGATAAATTATACTTCATTAATGTGTCAAACTTCATTTCGCACAGGTTTTTTTTCAGCAGCTATCAGGATTTAATAAAATGTTAGCTCACAATAAAGCAAGCTTAACGACTGTGTGAACACTTTGTCATGTTCATTAAGACAGATAGAGAGATCTGCAGATGACTGGGTCTGACGATGGATGGATGGCTGAATAGATGGATTGATTGATATATAAAATTCTTCTTTCAATTAAAAAAAAAGAAAATACACAAATTGCTTGATGTAAACATGGCTGCAGGGCCAGTTATCTACTACCGACCCCAGAAAACAACTGTGTCATTCCATGTTAACGCTTTAGCGTAACAATGGCTCATCATATCACACATTGTAAGAAATGGTAATTGTCGTGTGTAACAGGACAGAAGGTTGTGTTATTTCACAGATCTGCCTAATAAGATAAGAATATCCAGCTATTTGATTAATCGCTGCTTTCACCGCTCAAGAAAAAAAATCAAATATAGTACAACTAAGATTAAAATCATAGGGAGAAAAAAAAAAAAAAAAATTGAAAAGTTATTAATCCACATACTTTCTGATGACGTGTGTGTGTGATGCTGATTGGTGAAATAATGTGCACTAAATGTCAGATGAAGCAGTTGACCCTACACAGCATCGGTACTCTGGGGTTCTGCATATATATTGCTCAGTTAATAACTTAAAACTGAACTAAATTGAAGCGATATAATTACATTTTGAGATAATTATATTTTCATACACAAGCTTTGACCAGGCCACAGCTAGCAGTCAGATTTTTGTTCTGATATTACCTGGATAAATTGATAAGAACTATCAGGGGGAGTATATCTTTGGCACAAGTATATCACGTGACACTGTTAATAATTCAGAATATTAGAACTGTGGAGGACCGTTAAAATATAAAAGGGACTGAAAGGCTGCATTCAGCAAATTGTGAGTGTAATAATTGTGATTACTGAAGGTGTATATGGAGACGAGGGAAAGGAAAAAGGACAGTGCATGTTAAATTTGAAAGTGAAAGGGTAAATTTGGAATCTGAAAACAACTCACCTTGACAATTCTTACAGAACACTTTGTCTCTCATTTAAGCTATGGTGTCTTAAGTAAGACATTGTACAAGTCAACACTTAGTCAATTTTTTTTAAATAAACAGTAAATACATTAACAGTCATAACATTGTAACCACTGACAGGAATAACAATAATGACATTGATTTTGTCGTTAATGTGGCATCTGTAGGCAACAAGCGAATATTTCGCCCTTGAAATTGATATGAACAAAGCAGGAAAGATGGTAAAAGGAGCTGAGTGACTTTGATCAAGTGCATGCATTACAAATACCACCGCTGTTACGTTTAGAAAAGCTTTATCATTCGATTTCATTGAAAAATGAAATGCTAAAAGCTGCATATGTGATGGAGTGTTGGTTTGTACTGTGAGGGTGTTTACTGTGTGTGTGTGTGTGTAAGTGTACTGTGTGTGTTCGTAATTGTGTGCGTGTACTGTATATGTTCGTAATTAGGTGTGTACTGTATGTGTTCGTAATTGTGTGTGTGTACTGTGTGTGTGTGTGTGTGTGTGTGTGTGTGTGTGTGTGTGTGTGTGTGTGTGTGTGTGTGTGTGTGTGTGTGTGTGTGTGTGCGACTAGCAGACTATCAGTTGTGATAGATTATCACTTTTAGCCCTGCCCAGGAGGAACCCTTAGATGAAAGGAAATTGCAGCAGCGAACTACACAAAAACCTGGCAAATATAGCTTGGATAACCTTCATCTCGCCGCTTGGCTTCAATCCAAAATATGGCCCGTCAAAAAAAAAAAGTAAGGGCCACTCCATGGTTTAATCGTAAGTGGGAAAGTTTTTAACTTGAAACAGTATTTTCGTTGCGAGAAAAGGTTGCATTCATGGACAGCCCAAATCTACAAATGAGCAGGTTTGTGTCGACACATCGCTCAATACAATTCACATGGAATGGTAATACCACACTTTCACTGTGTACTAGGTAGGTGGTCATAGTCACTGCACCATGGACACTAGAGAGGTTGCCTTTTTGCCCCAGCATGAATATTGGAGGAATCCAGAGCTAAAGGGGTATCTTCTTAACCTGATTAAGTTAACTTGAAATGAAATGATGATATGAATAAATTTAATTAACATTAAATATAACTATTCATTAGACTTTTTCTCCATTAACACATCTGATAGATAATAGGCCGGTAGATTTAATGATCAGCAACTCTAAATCTACATGCCTAATATTGCGCAGGTACCCTTGATGCCTCCTAAACAGCTCTGTGATGGAGAGTGTGTTAGGAAAAATTTTGCAATTTGTGCTTAAGTAACTGTAGATTATGTGGGATTGGAAAACATGGGCTGGCCTTCACTCCCCACAAATCTCTTTGTGCATACCAGTGAGTCTTTGACACCCATGACCCTGTCACCAGTTGTCCTTCCACCTGGAACGCTCAACATGACTGGTAGTTCTGGAGATGCTTTGAAAGAGATATCAAGTCATCATAATTTTGCTTATTTGGCAGATTCAGTTAGATTCTTACACCTTATTTTTCCTACAATGCAACTGAGTTTTTTTGAAAAGTATTTGGCAAATACACGCTTGGCAGATTATGATGAAACTGGGTAGAAGGGTAGAGCATGTGCAATGGAATAAAACCAAGCAAATTGTAATACCAATGGGATTCCAAATACCAGTAGTAGGTTTTGATCATTGACTCATACTGTAAGGCTCAGTGTATCATGGGACTAATGTTTTTATGTGCAATGATAGAAGAAACTGCCCTGATGGTGGTCTGCTTTCTCTTGAATGCTACCTTATTTCTATCATTTCTCTTTCAAGTGTAACCTATAAAGAGATATGCAATAATTATGAGTTTGGATATTTCTTTTATTTTTTTACTCTTGTAAAAGTAAGAGAAGCAACACCACACTGTAGAAGTACCGGTGTATTTGTGAAATACCACCCTTCAGGCTTTCTCTTGGCTCAGTTCAGCTCTGTCAGGGTGGGAGAATCCCTGAAGGGTCCTAATGATTTCAAAAGGCTGTTGACATGTTTTCTGAGATTTCACACTTATAGAGGATGAGAGAAAACAGCTCCCAGATTTACAATGTAGTCCACAAAAAGCTCTGGCTAAATATTTTTGAAAGAAAAAACATTGTCTCATTAACAATGTGTTATTTAACAGTAGATTAAATATTAATAACCCGCAGCAGAGAACAGTCAGACTAGAAACCCCCGAGGAATGCAAGACAAATGATTGACGTAGAGAGAGAAAACAGGGAGAGATAAAGAGGAAGGCTTTGAAATACAAATAATATAAAAATAAACAGAAATAAATACAGATTGAGTGTACTGAAATTCCCTTGCTAGCTACAGGATGGACCTCTCCTCCACTAACCTCCACCTAATTCACCTAATGTTCTGTTTATTGGAGCATGAGGTGACTCGCTGCTCATATTAATATATTAATATCATGTACCTCAAGCAAGTGAAACTGATTATTTATTGAGTGACTAAAACCTTCATTAGCTAAAACCATCATCAAAGATTAATAAGGCGATTATGACATTTTATTCTTAATATCTCCTCAAATATAAAGTGAGGATATGAGAATTTATTTGCCGAGGGAACATTACAGTTCAGTTGCAACTCTGGATGTTCAGAAAGGCTATTAATCAGAGCCCGGCCTTTGGGCCTAAAAAACTCCCGAATAGCCTGGAGATTGCCAAAAATAGAAAACTATAATTTTTAATCCAATATATATTTTTCTGAATGTAATATGGATTTTAGTTCATTCCAATGAGTCTTTGAGCATCACTGCATTGCTACTCTCTGCAAAGTTGGGCCAATACTGCTTAAATAATTTAGAGTTTCCATCTAATCAGATATTTCACTCTCTCTGAGTGAAATATCTCTTCCAAAACCTTCATATATGCGGGTGAATCCCCTCTGCAGTAACACAGATGCGGACAATGATGTTGATTTTCATATTTATTTAACCAATCAGGTTGCCATGTTGGGTTTATTCCTTGACAGTCTTATGAAGAAAGAAAAGACGGTTGGACTTAATCATCAAATGACGAGCAGCTTTAATAAGTTTGATGTTTTTCTATATATATTTACTGTCTGGCTCAGAGCAAAAATGAATATTAAGGGGGCTCCTTGTATTTGTATTTAATTAAATTTTTGCTTGTTTTAATTTGAGGTGTCTATAGAAAAGTAGTAAAGACATACTTATTAACCTTGATTTATGTGACAATCACTTTGCGGTTGTTTTAATAGATAGTGCTGTTGTTGCGTGGAGATGATTTATTGATTGAAAATATCTGTAGTATTAACAAGGTTACTAGGTTGTTCTATCTCTTCGATTCTGTTCTTAATATTCATGGATAGGATCTCAAGGCGAAGTCCAAAGTGAGGCGAGAGTCCAGTTTGGGGAGCTCAGATTCGCATCTCCGCCGTTTGCAGATTATGTGGTTCTGTTGGCTTCATTAGTCTGTCATCTCTAGCGCGCACTGGAGAGCTTTACAGCTAAGTGTGGAGCAGCTGAATCAGCACCACCAAATCTGAGGCCATGGTTCTCTGCCGGGAAACAGTTGACTAACTTTGCTATCTTGGTGTCTTGTTCTCGAGTGATGGGGAAATCGACCGTCAGATGGACAGGCGGTTCTGTGCAGCATAAGCACTAATGGGTGTTGTATCCGTCTGTTGTGGTGAAGAAAGAAATTAGTCATAAGGCAAAGCTCTCAATTCACCAGTCCATTTACGCTCCAACACTCAAATATGGTCATGAGCTCAATGTAGTTGTCAAAAGAATGAGTTCAAGGATACATGCAGCTGAAATGAGCTTCTAGGGTTACTGGGCTCAGCCTTAGAGATAAGATGAGTAACTCAGACATCCAGAGAGCGCTCGGAGTGGATCCGCTGCTCCTTTGCTCCCTGTATAAAGGAGCCGGTTTTTCGTATTTCAGGCATCTGATTAGGATGCAACGAGTACAGTTCCCTTTGGAGGTTTTCCAGACATGACCAACTGGGAAGGGACCCCGTTGTAGACCCAGAACTTGTTACAGAGATCATATATATCTCATCTGCCCGGGTAATGTCTGGGGATTCCCCAGAATGAGCTGGAGAGTGAGCCGGGGAGAAGATAAGTTTGAAATACATCTCTTACCTGCTGCCACCACAACCCGACCCCGGATAAGCGGAGGAAATGAATGGATGTAGTATTACCTTGCAAAATATTGCGCAAATCTGTCTGCAGCTTCAGCAATACAGCAGCCTTATGAATAGTATCTATCAATACAAATCACCGTTGTGCTTGTTAGAGCCATAGTGTGAGCTAGAGATTCTTACTAGCACAAACCTCAGTTCGGTAAAGACTTAATAAATCTAAACTGGTCTCTCTCACTCTTATTCCCCTCTTATTGTTACTTTCTGCTGTCCTTCGCAATGCAGTGAAACACCTCCTTCTCATTAGTTAAGGGAGAAATTATGAGCTTTTGTTTCGATGCAGCTGTATTCTGAATGAAAATGATTAAGAATCATGGTAATTGAGAAATGAGATTGGTTAGATTTCATGATTCAGAATTGCCCCTTCCTTCCTTATTGCCCAGCCCCATTAAGAAGCAAACAGAGTAGTAACCAAGTATCCTATTTTAATATAATACATTTATACATTTACATAAAGACACTGACCATAAAAACTCACAAACAAGAATTGCTCCTCGCGCACACACACAAAGGAAAAGGCCTTTGGAGTTCTCCCTATTATTATCCCAACACCTCTGCAGCGTTACTCTGGGCTTCAGAAAGAGAGAATTGGGGAGGAAACAAGACAAGAAATTCTTTTGAAGTCCCCTATCCCCTGTTTTGTCAACGAACTCTGACAACAGTGGAGGAGGAGTGTTGATGAGAACCAGAGAGGATAGTTCCTAATTGGTTGCGTGAAGAAGAGGGCAATGCCAAGCGGGATTTCTGATAAATCTCAGATCTGTCAGCGACAGCGTGTGTGAACACGTGGTGATAACAGACATGAGAGACGGTACTCCACAATATACAAAACTCAGCCCACTCCTTGCCAACCGTAGAATCTCACTGAAACCATGCAAACAGTTCATTTTAATGAGTGAAGTTTAACTGCTCAGATTTTTTCCAACTGATTTCAATTTTGAAGAGACAGGTGGGTTTACACAGACAGTCTTATTCCATATAGATTTGGAAGAGAAGCCAAATCAGAAAGGAAAATTATTCATTTAAACAACCCTTTCCTGTCCGGATGAAATTTCATTCATTTGCAGAGGGGTAGAATCAGTCCTTTCGGAAAGATGGTCAGAAAGGCCAGTACTGCATGTAAATGCTGTTTTGGAATAATCCCTGGTCAGCGCGTACCCGGTGTTACTACTCACAAAGCATGATGCCGGCATTTACTGACCTATACCACAGCAGAGAGTTTGTTTTTAATGTAAACTGGCAAAACCAAAGATTACAGACATGGAAGTCACCTGGACATCCACAAGTATGCTATCACCAGAGGACCAAAGCCTTGGTACCTTCCAGTCAAACTTCAAAGGGAACTAGGCTCATAAAAAAGTTTTATGACCTCAGAAGGTTCCATCTTATAAATTGCCTGATCTTTCTTTTCTGCTCTGAGGAAGGCTACTAGACCAAATTGTTAGCAAGCCTGTTGGTATGACAAGGCCTAAAATAAATTGGTGTAACAGGATTACTCAACTTGCACTTGTATATTGTGATTATATGTTTTGGGCAGATGCACAACAAACAAATATACTGGGTAGGCGCATCCATACCATGATTTATCTATATCCATGCTTTTACAACTCATACAACTGTATCTTTGTAGGGAGAGTGGTCTTCCCCGAATCTGAAGGTCAACTTTTTAACCCCTGGACTGTCCTGCATCCAAGTATGGCTCAAATGAGGATAACTAATTTCACAATATTGTACTTTGTATAATAAAGAGCATACATTATTACTAAAATACCTCGCCTGTGGGACGAATGAGGTACTGTATCCACTTATCTTATCTCATATCAAAATTTGAAAAGGTTGAGACCTTAACCTTATGACTCAGCGCTCTTATTTTGCTGCAGCAAAACACCTGTCCACATCACCGTCCATTTCCCCATTACTCAAGAGTAATACATATACGTATACTTAAATTCCTTGGCTTGAGGCACCAACTCACACGCAACCTAGAAGGGACAATCCACTCTTTCCAACAGAGAATCATGGCTTCAAATTTGGAGGTGTAGACTTTCACACACTCAGCTGCAAGTCACTCCATTGCACTCTGAAGGTCACCAACCGAAGAACCAAACACATACACATCATTTGCAAAAGCAGAGATGCAATTGTACGATCCCCAATCCAGACATAGAAATCAGTATTTAGTGTAATAATAAGCATTATTAGTCTGCATTACGAGAAAAAACAGGACCATTTGGCAATAAGGAATTTCAGTAATGACCATACCAGGCACAAAATATATAAAGCATGAAAGAATTGCAAAAGATCTTTGTCATTGAAGCTGTCACAAGTTGGGTGTAGCAATAGAACTGTTCTGCTCGTTTACATTCAGGCCAACTGTAAGTGCAGAATTGCACGACATCAAATATCATGGATATTTGAAGCTATATCCATACATAGCTATTTTATGTCTATATATAGATATGGATACATTGTCCAGTACTAAAAAAGCTGTGGCACAATATGGGTTATTCTGAAAGCTGAGAATTATGTCATAATGCAGAAAGGAGACACTCACACACACACAAACATAAAAGCATTCCTACAACTGTTTGAGAAAATTCCCAGATTTTTCAACCAACTTTTCAACAGAACTATTAAAAGCGAAGAAGAGTGGAAAAGGCAAAAGCGAGTGAGACATTGAGATAAAGTAAGAGAGGAAATAAGAGTTTTAAAGAGCATAAGGAGAGAGAAAAATAAATTATAAATACCAGAAAGAAAGAAATTGGGAAAGAAATAAAGAAAATTAAACAGTCTAGCAACAATGGTGAAGAAGGAGAAAACCTTTAAATAAGGAACAAAAGAGCGAATGAAAAAGAACGAACAAAAAAAGGGAAGAGACAGTGACAAATATAACAGGAGAGTGGGGAAAGCATAAGAAGAGAACGAAACATGTGCTGTCACTGAGTTAAATGCCACCCAGCCCGTCACATATCTCTACAATATTAATTACAATGTGACACACTTTTGAATAATGGAACAGCCCTATTTAACCAGACTGAATAATTTAGCAGCTGCTTGGCCTAGTGTATGTAACAGGATCGATAACCACCAAGTACAGGTAATGAATTTCCAAAAGGGAACGTCAAGGAGGAGGGTGGAGTTCACCTACACTCAGAGTTAAAGCTCACCCAGAGCCGCCGTGAGTGTCTGTCTCAGTGGTGCTGTGGACACGTTCTTCAGTCTTCATTTATTGTTGCACCATATTCATTTAGGAGCCCACTACTCCGAGAAGATTTTGTATATGTTTGATAATATTAAGTAAGTGGACCCCAGTGGAATTCATTTACCTGAACATCTTGGAAGAATAGAACAGGAAGAATTATAGATTTGTTCATGACAGAGATTATGTAATCTAGTTGCAATTAATTATGGTTCAATCTGTGTTTCAAATATCTGGTTAATCACATAAAAATGTATTAAAATATTAACTTCTAACAAATAGAGGCCATTTAACAACCTGTCTGTGCAGGCTCAAAATCTATGTTGTTTCTGCTGAATAAACATGCCGTGAGCTCTGATAATGGGGAATAGCTCCGATTATGGATTATCATGTTCCTGGATGGCTTCTTGAGTGAAGCCTTCATTCAAGGCATGCTTGTGTCCAGACTTATTCTGTGTCCGATAAATGCTATAAAATATGAAACCCCCTGAGAAAAGCAAACTTATTTTAAGCAGTCCAGGCGATTTAGTTGTTAGTGTAAAGTTTAGTTTGTATAGCGACAAAATGATGTATAAGAGGTACATTTTCATTAACCTTAACAACGTACTTATTATTCCCCTACCAAAACTATGGCCCTTGTTTCAGGTTTTCCAATGAAAACCTAGTGTTGTTAATGTGACACACACTGCGGCGGAACAACCCTGAACACTTTCAGCACAACAAACTTAGTCAGACACTTCATTACCAAGTTTCAAGAAGCTAACATTGGCAGGGGAGCTAATTCTAGTGGCAGCACAGAGCCAGCCACGTCCAAGTAAGACCCTGAACAAAGCAAACATATAACATATAATGGACTGATAAATGCTTAAATAGATTTAATTTCACTACGAAAACTCCTAGAATTGGTTTGTGAAATGCACTGCGAGAAAACAGCGAGTACATTCATTTTAACAAGTCAGAACACATAAACAAGCCTTACTTCCACTGTAATCCTTCAAAATAGGAGCCAAGAAAATTGCCAATGGTGCATCTCTACACTTTAAGTTACCCTTTTAATTCTTACTTGTGGTCATTTCGTGTGACCTCATAATAATTTTGATCAAACTGAATACGTCGTCCGTCTGGGAATATGTCTGTTTATATTCATTAGTTATTAAATGTTTTCTTAATCCTCCACTCTTGGCCGCACATGGCCAAGGAGCGTCAAGAAGCTCCTTTTCTATCAGGAAATTCTTGCTTCCCACTAAAACTCATAAAGACATTTTGGTACTATTCTCACTTCGTTAAAAAACAATTCCACAACAAAAAGTACTCCCAGAAAGTAGCATTTGAATGATTACACCACTTGATTCTAAATTTACCTTTGGTGCACATCCTTGTTCACATGAAGTACTGCTCTGATCATCAGCTAGCGGTTGCAAACGTCCCTCCTCAAGCAGCATTACAGTCTAGAACACAGGGAGCTACTCAGCTTACGAAATATTTAATCTATTCATTTCTTCCATGGTGGACTTTCATTTATATTGGCACTTTCATCCCACATTTCATTCATCATCATTCCACTCAGTTGATACAGCAAATGTCTTTTTTAAAAGCGATATAGACAGTGGAGACAATCATTATGAGGCTGTGGATATTTTTGACTGTCTTGTTTCTTAACTGTTATCAACCTTTGAGTTGCCGTGTTCATTAAAAAAAGTTTATTTTTTTGCTGGGTTTTGATGGAGGATTTAATCTGGCAAATATACTTTCAGCCAGTAAATGTAAATGCAGATTTAGAAAAGGCCATCCAGGTTTTGATTTCTTCGGGCATTAAAATATTGTGATGCACTTAATTCAAGTATTAGAAAGAGCATCATCCAGAGATAGCAGCTGATTCATAATTTTACTAAGGAGCTTTTAAAGGCGTTAATGGAGATGACAACACCACGCTGATCTTTTAATAACTTCACTGACTCCTGAGATTTGAAATAGTTGTATTTAAAGCCTTGAATGTGTGGTATTTGCTTTGATCGACGATCTACGATCTTTAGGTAATGTTACGTCATGTCCTCACAACATTGTAGTATCGTTTTTTTTTTAATGTTTTTCTAACCAAGATTACAGAAAATGAATGGACAGATTTGCATGAAATTTTACCGAGGCCATTTGAATATCCTGGAGATGATTACGTTTGGAAACGGTACCTGTGTCGCAGCATTCAAAATAAAATATCATAAAGCCACGTTGGATTGGTGATGCCACCTTGTGGTGATAGTGCTGTCTTGAAACTCAGTTTTGATTTGGTGTCGACAGACAAATTAAATAGAGAGATAAAGTGTTATGAAGTTAATCCAATCCTTCTTTGCTACTGTGCACAACAGTGACATCTGGGATTATTATATTTTCTGGGTTAGTTGAAAGGCAATTCTGAAGTCATCCTTTCCACACATTTAGGAGTATCACTAGATTACATGAAGTAAAACCCACTCCCTGGGGCCTGACCCTCTCAGATGGAGCTCTCTCAAACATTCACTTTTTTTTTTTCTTTGCGTTCAAACCAAGCACAATGAGAACTTTTTGGTCATCTACAGTGCCAGTTAAAAACAAATCCAAACAGTCATTTTTGCCAGGGAACGGAAATTACATGATTTGGGAGACGTAAATGACGCAATTTCACGTCTTTGACATGATGTATTGAGATAGCGGATTTTTTTTTTACAGACATATCTCTAGCATGCATTCAGGGGTACGCCATACTTGTACAGGTGGCTTGAAAAATCCCAAGTGACATCAGTGGTCGAGTGCTTGCATGCAAACTGTTCTATTTATGATTAAATATTCAACCCACAGTTAATCAGTGCTGCCATCTTCCCTTCCCTTGGAAATTGATAAAACCAGAAGGTTTAGAAAATGAATTCATAAATAAATCACAGTGTAAAATATGGTTGTTTGTGTTGCCCAGGAAAGAATTCAATGCTCTGCTCTCGATGCGGGATGAAGTAAGACCACTGGAGAAAATAAATATGTATTACTAGAGGCTGGTCGTGAGTACGGCAGGCACAAAAAGCTAAGAATGAGGAAATAATGGAGGAATGGGAAAGAGGAGGGCTAGGATGCAGAGGAAGAAAAGCATTAAGATAGTAAAAGTTGATGAGATATGGTGCAGGGAGAAAAGGAGAATGAGTACGGAGTTAAAAAGAAAGATGAACGGCTCTTTATTGTGGGTTAGAAATAGCAGTCGTCAAACTCGTGTTAATTCAACTTTCTTGCCTTTTATGAAAGCAGTACATTCTTCATGGACATATGAATAATGTACTGCGGTTTCAATAGATAAAAAAAATTAAGGTGTAGATAGTAGGATAGAGTTGCTGAACTGCGTTGGCACAGCTTTACTTTTTAAACACACTTACTCACCAGACATGCTTAACATTCCATGAAATGATTATTTAATGTTTCACGTGCAACTTTGCCACCCATCCTTACAGGCTCTGAGCCACAGCCCACAGAGTTATTACACCTCTACAATTTCTCACTCCCTTTCCTTTTCTCTGGGTCTCACTTACTTGCCGCCTCATAATCAGCTCATTGCACTCGCCCCGCTTCTCTTGCAGCTCATCCGGAAAACACAGCCATCACTGAGGTCATTGTCACTAAATGAATGACCATTACTTTGGGCATAAAACGCATATTTGAGCACAGCTTGAAGCTACAACATTAGTGTCTGCCTCAGCCAATAAAATTGGTGAATGAAGAATTCCAATACAGAGATGATGCAAAAAGCCTTAAAAAGATAAAAATTGTATCTCACTGTTCTTTCGTGCACTACGCTGTATGAAATTATGGATGATTATTTCCTTTTGATGCTCGTCGAAACAACATTTGCTTTTGCATTAAACATACCATTTAAACCATACCTCAGATGCAATTAAAGTCTTGTTTCACACTTTTGACAATACTGGAATTTCCCATTTTAGTCTAAGTTTCTATGTTTTTTTTGCAAGAACCATCTGAAAATAAGCAGAGATCACCTGGCTCCAACAACACTATGTGGCTCTCAGTGACGTCTTCATGTTAAATGTGGCCGGAAAGTTTATGTACACTTTGCAGGTGTTTTATACACACTCCAACTTGCATGCAAACACATAAACATGTGTCTATAATCTCCCTATAATATGCCCCTGTGTAGCCTGCTTTCTCCCAATGACTTTGTTTTTTATTAGCTTGGCTTCTGATTAAGTCCATTTTGGAGTGTTATTTAAATGAGCCTCTGCACCAAGACAGTCTTTACACTGAATAAGGTCAAGAAAACAATGACAAAACCATCGGCTTTCTTTAAGAGGTTAACTGAGTACGACAATGTCAGATCTTTATTTCATCAGACGCCTTGTCTGAAACCTCTTTTAACAAAAATAGCAGAAGACAAAAGGCCTTGAATGATTGTATAGTATATTTTCTTAAACTCTTAAGGACCTCTTCATTTTCAGCTACTTGCTATCCATCAAATTATCTCAGTGGCAGGGCATTATGTTATACTTGGACTGTGTTCAGGTCGATGAGTTTGAGTGCAGCGTTGTCATTCTTTGGAAAAGCAACACCATGATCTGCAATAGGTTTATATAACTGAAAAATCTTTCTTTCAACAGGAAGTTGAAAGCGTGCCGCGCCAGCGTGCCGTCCACGCTGGCGCGTGGACGGCATGGACGTCTTAGTCTTGTTTGACTGACGAGAAAAACCAGGCCGGAGCATGTAATATTTAAACGGTTAAAAATGGGGAAAAAAAGATCAGCAAAGACTCTAGATCAATCCTATTTATGTCATGTCTGGTGACCGGAAAACAAGAAAAGCAAGGAAAGATACTCAATGGCCGCGGTCATGAACACAGGTAAGGTGCACCTGCAGGATACCTACTCAGATGATGAAGCTTCAAAGTGGGCAAAATGTTTGACCGACACATTCCAGAGCAGTCAAAGTTCTCTGAATGCGAAATTAGAAGAAATCAACTCTGCCATCCAGAAGTTAGCTCAATATATTAAGGTAGTTAAACACAGAGTGGCAAATGCAGAGAATTGCATAAGTGTTCTGGAAGATGATTTAGAAAAAGAAAAAATCCAGGTTAAACATCTAACCAAAGAAGTGTTATCTATTCAACATCAGATGGATGATCTCGAGTCTCGCAGCCGAGGAAATAACATCAGAATAATGGGTCTGAAAGAAGCAACAGAAACGGATGACATAAAAGGTTTGCTTTGCTTTGTGTTAGGCTTGGAGGACAACGAATGTCCACTTGAAATAGGTCGGACACACGGACCTTTAGAGCCGCACACGGATCCTTGAGATCCCGATTGGACATCATTGTGCGGTTTCTAAGATGCCGTGATAAGCAGGAGATCCTGTCTGCTCTAAAGAGGAAAGAAAATATGTCGTCGGAAGGGCCGCCATTCTATATGAGAGAAAATCTATGAGCTTAAGTGCGGAAACAACGTACCGAATACACTGACATAATTGAGGATCTGAAAAGGAAACGGCTAAAGGCTGGCATACTACACCAGGCCCTTATTATCATGACCATAGATGGAGAAAAGCTGATCTACAATACAGCTGAGGAATCACGGAAAGATCTGCGGGGCCGCCTTAAGCGAGATAGTGTCCCCGGACCCTGCGCGTCTGGAGAGGGCACTGAATACACGATACAATGACTACAGAGTTCTTGTAGTCATTCACGACTACAAGTCGTGGTCATTCAGAGTTCTTGACCACAACTTCAGTGATCTTTAGGTTCAATCTGCTGTTTCCCATAAAGGCCCTTCATCAGAGATTTATAAGGCCATTTATTATAAATTTAAAGATGTAGATTTTTAAAGTCCTTATCAGTTTTGAGGAAACTAATTTTGCTTTATGAATTGTCATATTGATCGCCTCCCCTCACTATTAATCAGCCTATGTTTAAATTTTTTTTATTAGGGATGGTAGTAACTATTTAATTTTTGGCCCGGGGACTTTGGAGGAATTAAATTCATCTTATGAGGTATAATTGTTTACCTGCTTATTGCTGTTTTGTGTTATATTTGTACTTAGCCATTTCCCCTTTATGCAGTATATCGCCTTTGGTTGATGAAAGAAAAAATAAATCATATCTAATGTCCTTGAATACAATTAAAGTAATTACTCAGAATATTAGGGCGGCACTGTGGCTCAGTGGTTAGCGCTGCTGCCCCACAGCAAGAAGGTTGCGAGAACAGTCCACCTCTGCCGGCCTGTCTGTGTGGAGTTTGCTTTTTCTCCCTGTGTCTGCGTGGGTTCTCTCCAGCAACTCCAGCTTCCTCCAACAGTCCAAAAACATGCACTATAGGTGAATTGATGACACTAAATTGCCCGTATGAGTGACTTTACTGTCACTGTGAGTGGTTGTGTGTCGGCGACTCATCCAGGGTGTACCCCACCTCTCGCCCATTGTCAGCTGGGATAGGTTCCAGCCCACCGTGACCCTGAACAGGATAAGCGGTTGATAATGAATGAATGACTCGGAATGTTAATGGAATCCAGAACCCTGTTTAGAGATTTCAAATTCCCCCTCATTTAAAATCACTTGGTTGTGACATAGTAATGTTACAGGAAAACCACCTTCTAAAGGAGAATCTTTGAAGTTAAAACAATGTTGGGTTGGGAAAATATTTTTCTCTTCCAGCACATATGCCTCTAAATGACTTTGTACCTTGATCTCTGAGAAAATATTTTTTACAGCATCAAATGTGATTACAGATAAAGAGGGACGATGGGGGAGAATTGGATATCAGCAAAATGATTTTAGAAGATTTTATATGCACCAAATATAGTACAAGTCGACTTCTTATCAACCTTCAATATTAAGTTAGCACTACTTCAGAACACACCTTTCTAGCCAACCTTTACCAGCTGATAAATTAGTCTCTCAAGCTTTCAAGGAATTTCTGGAAATACAGTTTTTAACAGATTAAGGGAGACTAAAAAGAGAGAATATTCTTTCTTTTTCAAAAGCACATAACTCCTACTCTTCAATAGACTACATCCTTGTATCAAACTTTTTATTGGAAACCATCGTTGACAAAGTCAGCATAGCGTCATTATTTCAGATCATGCTCCAACATCAGTAACATTATAACCCAATTTTAGGAGGATAGTGACATTTAAGAATTGGTGTCTCAATTATTCTTTATTAAAGGATAATAACTTAGTCACCTTAACACAGCAAAGGATTGAGGAATTTATAAAGCAAAATATTTCCTTCTAAGCTTATGTAATGCAAAGGCCGATTTCTCGTTTATCTTTGCTTGTATCTCCGCCCGAACCAAAAGTAGCAAAGATTCAAGCATGTTCTCATAAGTGTGTCATAATTTTATGAAAAAGTTATGACCAAACCTTTTCATAAAAGAACAAAGTATGTTAACGAAGGAAAGAGGAATTGTTGTGTAGGCTTGAGGAAGTCGAATTGAGACATATGAAAGACCAAAAAAATAATTCATTTGCACAGGAGCTAATTTTGGTTACAAGCAAAGACACACGAGGATTCTGCCTTTGTGTTCCACAATGGAAATCAGGCCAATGCTACTTGCTTAATATGATGATATCATATAAAAGAAAATGATGCCACCAATAATGTTGACAGCCATAACCTCATTGCTGACAAAACCCGGGAAATACCACCTTGATGTGAACAACTACAGATCTCTGAGCCTTTTAGCAAAAATGTTATCAGGACGCCTCGAAAAAGTAATATCCAACATAATTAATTTGGACCAAGTTGGTTTTCTCCCAGGTCGGCTTCCATCCAGTAATATGAGAAGGCTTCGAATAGAATGGTCATTCATGTGTCATACTATCTCCAGACATGGCTTCGGTCCAGGGTGCCTAGAGTGGATTAGAGCGCTATATCAAGAGCCAGTTTCATCAGTTAAAGGTAATGGCAAAATCAGAACATTAAAGGTGATTCGAATGGCGGTCATGATTTCAAACTAAATATGTATGCAGATGATATCTTGTTGACTTTGTCCTAATATATTTAAGATTAATGCACAACCCCTACTGCGTTCCATAGAGGATGATCTAAGACGGTGGACTACATTGCTTTTTTTTCCATCTGAGCCTGTTTCCATCCTAAAGTCCTGGTTCCATAAGGTAGACAGAATATTCTCCTATTTCCTGTGTAAGTGTACAAAGGAAATTATCTATGCCAAGATGTAAAGGACGGCTGGGAGTTCCAGATGTGTATTTGTATTACCTTGCTTTCAATGGAGGATATTGCCTGAATTGGGGTTATAATAAGACAAGAGATAAAGGTAGTTGGGATTGGCTAGAGGAGCATCTGGCAAAGGAGAAGAATAAAAGGATTAAATTATCTTCAATGTGGTTTCACCCTATCCCACCAACAACAATGAAAAATTGTATTATTAAACTTTCCTGAAATATTGCAAAAAAGTGAAGAGAATACTAGAGATCACAAAAACAGCTTTACCGTCTTGTCTGATAAGGTGTAACACAGCTTTCAAAGCTCCTGGGAATTCACTTTTTAACCACGCAAAGCAACAACATAATATCACAGAAATGTCACAGAGAGTAGGAAATGGGGAATTGATTTCTTTTGAGGAGATTAGAAGGAGATACAAATTGGATTCAAACTCATTCTTAGAAACATTTTTTTAATTATGATTATGAAAAAGATAAACATTTCAGATCTTTAGCCTTAAGAAGAGGTACTATCTCAGGTCTATATAAGATGATGACTCACTCTTAACCAAATCCCTTTTTCAGACTCAGATCAAGTGGGAGCAGGACTTGAAGGGTATCAATTACTTCCATAGAGATAGAAAAAATATGGAAAGGTTCTGCAACAATCTCCAAATCAGTCCCGAATCGAGTTATACACTTTTAGATTCTTCATCCTGCTTATATCACTCCCTCTAAGATTAAAAAGATTGACTCAGGTCTTGCTGAACTGCGTTGGCATGGTTGTGGACGAGTAGAGACGTTGATTCACATGTTGTGGCACTGCCCTGCAGTAAATTGTTTTTGGACTGAAGTGTTTCGCTGCATTTTGCTATTCCTTACGGGGGTTGGCCTATTAGGGAAGAAGGTTGCACAGATAAGGTCAAAGGAAGACAAGGAAACATTTAAACCTGGCTTTCATGGCTGCAAAGAGAATGACTCTGTGAAACTGGAAAATTTGAAAACCAAAATGTTTTTCAATAGAATCATGGTTCAAGGAATGTCTTGACCTCCTCAGTGTGGAACGTGTGGCCTATTTGATAAGTGAAATTAAATCCAGTTTGAAAGAAATTTGGAACAGACTTGGAAACCGTTTTTTTACCTACCCATTGACAATAAGAGACTGAATAGGGCATATCTGTCTTTCCTTACATATGCGGACCACAGTACAGGAGGATGTACACCCAAATAGTCGAAGATATCCTGGAATCATCATCACCAGCATCTCCTCTTTCACTGCCAAAACCGCTGCTGCCATCACCACGTCCGCAGGTCCTTCATGTTAACTATTAAATGGATTTTTTCCAAATCTTCTTGTGTTGCACATCTAGATCAATTTTGGTAAAGGTTTGTCGTATATTTCCTACACTAGGGGGAGCTTTATCTCCAAAAGTTTGGGGCCATGATTTCTCAACTTTTGGTCCGATTTTGTCCAAATTAGATTTATATAAATTGACTTGAGGAGATTTATCTTGTTACAAAAATAAAAAAAATTGAGTTGGGAAAATATATAAATGAGTATTATTAGTATTATTATTAGTAGTATCAGTTTAATTTGAGGAGTTCAATCATATTGATTGCTTTTGAATCAAAGGGGATTGGGGATATACAATTGCTTCCGGGGACAATTAGCATTCCAAACATTTTAATTATTTGTCAATTGTCAGCCACTACTTTATTACACACAACATCAACACAGCCCCTTGTATTTTGCTTTCCAATAAACGGTATTAATTTGTTATGTTACGTCATCAGAGACCATTATTAATTTCTTTTACCACTCTAATAATTCAAATCAGTTTCTTAACTGTACATTACTGCTTTTCTTTCCCCAGTCAGTTCAACCTGGCGTAATTTATCTGGTCTGAACAGAATGAGGGCTCAAAAGGTAATTTTTCTTTCATTCATGACAGTGGATGGCCTGGCCTTTTGTTGAAATGTTTCCACTACATAAGCACCTGCAGTTAAAAGATTGAAGATTGGAGTTTAGAAGACTATTTCTTTGATGCAAGAAAAAAATATATCTTGTTTCAGTGTTCAACAACTGATGTGTAAAAGGTTAATGGAGGGCGAAGAGGTACCACTTTCTCCCCTGAGAGTATATCCTTGAAGGCTTAAGTACAACACATCTCTAAAATGACCATGTTTTAAACTGGAAAAAGCTCTCTGTAGTGTGAGTGCACATCTGGTTTCTCTATCCGTATACAATCGCTATGCATGTCATCCAGGTGTGTTTTAAATGGGAAGGAGATGGAGGAAAAAAAATTCACAAAAATATTACATTACATAGATCAGCAAAAATGAAAATTAAATTAATGTCTTAATAAAAAATAGGAAATATCCAAGTGTTCAAAGGTTTTATTTGTGTGAGTCAACAACATGTTGCGTCTACATTCTTTCCTCTCCGCACCAAAAAATTCACTGAGACAGCGGTCTGCTTTGCCATGACAATTAACTTGTCATTATGAAGGTCACAGAGACAAGAGGCTAATGACTTTCACACAGAGAGATCACTCAGCTGACAAATGGATTAATTAACTTGGGCTTATTTTTACCCTGAAAGCTGTGATTATATTATTTCCCCTGTTCCCTGGGAAAGAAAGCTTCTAAATCTTCGTCGCCAACAGCCCACATTTCATACAACTCCATTAGAGCTCATATCTGTAGAAACCTGTGTGTGTACATTTGTGTGTGTGTGCGTGTGTGTGTGTGTGTGTGCGTGTGTGTGTGTGTGTGTGTGTGTGTGTGTGTGTGTGCATGTGTGAGTGTGTGTGCATGTGTGAGTGTGTGTGTGTGTGTGTGTGTGCGTGTGTGTGTGTGTGTGTGTGTGTGTGTGTGTGTGTGCGTGTGTGTGTGTGTGTGTGTGTGTGTGTGTGTGTGTGTGTGTGTGTGTGTGTGTGTGCATGTGTGAGTGTGTGTGCATGTGTGAGTGTGTGTGTGTGTGTGTGCGTGTGTGTGTGTGTGTGTGTGTGTGTGTGTGTGTGTGTGTGTGTGTGTGTGTGCGTGTGTGTGTGTGTGTGTGTGTGTGTGTGTGTGTGTGTGTGTGTGTGTGTGTGTGTGTGTGTGTGTGTGTGTGTGTGCATGTGTGAGTGTGGGCGTGCGTCCTGAAACACGGTTATAAATGAATGATAATGCTGTATGTATATATAAGCAATTCTTCTCTAAAAACCTCAACAAGAACTCGAAGAGTGATGAAATTTTGTGCGTTGTTCACAACCTATTTCTTTTGGGCGGCTTTAGCTCAGTGGGTAGAGCAGCTGTTTCCCAATCAAAAGATTAGTAGTTGGCCAGTTCAAGTCCAAGTAGGATCTGCTTGTCGTAGGGTCCTTGAGCAAGACCCTGAAACCCTAGCTCCCCAAGCGCTTCACAGGGGCTGCCCACTGCTCCCTCAGGGATGGGTCAAGGATTTCTTCTTCTTTTTCATTTGCCAAGTGGCCAACAAAATTAGCAGATATATCTAAAAAAACTCTGAATTATTATTTATTATGTGTTCTCGTGCACTGTGTGTGATAGATTCTGGCAGTGAATCCCCAAATTAATAATAAGGCTCTTAAAACCACAGAAGACATTCAATACTCATGGACTCTACTTTTATATTTTCAGTCTCTGAACCACTCCTGCTGCAGATTCTCAGGTAATTCAATATTCCCCTTTATGGGTCCAGAGGAGGATGGTAAACTTGTGGGTACACTGTATGTGGGTAGGTGGGATTTTGAATTTCTTACATGGATTTGTGAAATCATTTTATAGATCTCCCTTCGTTCTGAAAGTGCTTTACTTAAAATCTATGCACTAATGCATGACTAAGCCTCAATGTTACATTAGCTTTCCATAATTTAAAAATATTCCCCCCTTTTGACAACCAAAATCAATGTCCTTGTTCAGTTATTTTCAGTGCAGCCATTTTTGTGGATGTCCAAACCTTTAGCAAAAGTATTACTCACGATGGAAAGTATGATATAGACATGGTCCTACGACTGGCTTGTATTCACTTAATAAACACATGCGGTATGCATATGTTGCTATTTGTCATTTATTTATTTAGGGATTAGGGTTCCATCCACTTCCTACCCTTAACATTTGATCACGTGTGATATGCAGAAAAATAAATAGAAACCAGCCTAGAATAACAAAGCTGTCGCATACACACACATGACAGATTAAGTCTCTTCCCTTCAAGCCAAGTGATTTATAAAACTGTTCAACACTAGATACAGATGTACCCTTAAAAGGACAAGACAATTCCCCCTAGTCTGACAAATGCTTTTGTTTAAGTTCTAAAAGTCACACAACTGGAACACTCGAGGTCAGGGTTTTCCCATGGGATCTAATCCAAAAATGCTTAAAACTGGAGTTTCTAATTTAACGGTTTGGAGAGTGAAGAAAGAAAAATGGACCCTATCAGTGATTATGTAACAGCATTATGATTTTTCATAAAATCAAGTTTTAATCATGATGAAACAGATTTTGTGTGTCCGAGGGAAATCAAGTTGTTTAAAACCTTCTCGGCTATGTTTTAGAAAGCCAGCCTGGAAGACAGCAAATCTCTCCTGGACCTTTTCAACTCGTGCAGATGTTGGTAATGGCTGCTCTGTGATCAGCTCCCCAGTCTAAAGACATCTTTGCACTCCCCAGTGGTTTGCTTTACATCTATCCCTGTTCAGCTTTGAGAAGCGTGAGACGACAGTTAAAAAAAAAAAAATCAAAGACGATTTGCTGTGACTGACAGTTGGCGTTTCATCAGTGGTGTTTTCTACCTCTCTTTAGCCCCAGTGGTCCTGTCAGCGCTCCTATCCGTTCTTTCATTTTAAAAAAATGTTCGAGCCAGAGACCATGACCAAAACCATACAGGAATGGAATTTTAAAAATGTGTTCGGTGACTTTTCATTCTACTCTCTTCACCTGCTACTGTTCAGTATTAAACTGTAATTATTGTTAAAAATGTAGTAACACAGTGGCATAGCTGTGCTCCCATTCCTCAGATCGGGTTTTTTTTTGTTGTAATAATAAGCGACAGGATGAGAGAGATTATTAATCTGTGCAGAGAGAAGACAGAAGGCAAAAATCGTCATGGGTGTGTTTACTCAAAATATGCAGTCGTGAGTAAGCGTGACCACATCTATGTACACACATCTATGTACACACGTTCCATAGATGCATTCACACACAGTGGGAGCCGCTGTAAGCGATGTGGATGATACATTTTTTTAAATAGAGATGGCTCGTTAATTCAAGATCAGATCATAACCAGTGATGAAAGTAATGTGTTCATTTGATTCTGCAAACATCCTAGGAAGGGATTAGAAGCAGAAACGGGGCGATAAGGACAGAAAAGGGAAGGTAGAAGAGTGGGAGAAAGACGTGAAATAAACATTTGCTTTGCATTTTATTCTTGCTTTGCGTTTATATCTCATTTGTTGTTTACTAACAACAAATGAGATGGGACTGATAATGAATGGCAGATAGATATAGACTCAACTACAAACAGATAAGACCCTGACTAATCCAATACCATCATGTTATTTTGATCTCTGTTAGAGATAGTTGTTTGAAATCAGAACTCATATTTAGCAAAAATTCGAGGAAATTTTTGTGAAGTGACAGAATATTTATATATATAAAAAATATTTTTTTTTTTGCATACTAGGAGATCATAGTGACAAATTAGATAAGCCAATGTGCAATTCTGTTCAATCACATGCAAAGGCAAGGGTGTGAATCTGCACGGACCAGTGCAAGCGCCTTCTGATATCAAGATTTATGTAGTTGATAGTTTATAATCCATATCTGGAATGCAAATCAGTGGACAAGGGTTCACTTTTTTTTTTCTCAACTGACATTAGGGGGGCTCCATACATTCCAGCAAATCTAGAAATGATTCCCCTTGTTAGTTTTACTAAATTCCCTTTTAAACCTCAAGGACAACAGCTAAGAATGAATGTTCACTCACAAGCATCGGAAAAGGTATTATTATTATCCGTTCTAAAACTTTATATTCCTCCACAATCTGGAATGAAACTGATACTGTGGTGAATCAATTCATCAACAGATTTCATTCAATTATGCACCAATGAATAACATATTTTTGTTGGCATGGATTCAAAGCCTTCACAGCCAAATAAGCCGCATCAATTAGAGAACTTTGAAACTTAAAGGAAGCATTATCTTCCGCTTACCAATTCCAATCTCATAGCAGTTCCTTTTTCTCACTCTAGTCAGGCGTTTCAATGACTGAATCATTACAGATGTAAAACATGAGTGATGTTCATTTTCTTTTTATGTTATTCTGTGCCTGTGTGTGTTTACCTGTACACACAACACATTAAACGACATACATTTCATTTTACTGTTATCCTATTTGCTGGGTATCCAACACATAGACTTTATTTCATTCATGATCCACTATTGAGTCAAGTTTTTTCATTTGGTTGGGGGTCATGATTTATTCGTTTTCCTTCATCACACAGCTGGATGTATAGTGGTATTTGTGTAATGTGCATGGGCGTCTGTTAGGGCCTGTCAATCTGTTGTGGCAGCAATCTTTGGAGAGTCACTGGACAGCCTTTCTTTATCTACACCCTTCTTAAGAATGATCGGACATCGTTTTAATAACTGTAAAGCAACATTTAATTTGCAGAAACCCTATGAATGTTGTATTCTCCATGTACTTTTGGTGTGAAAATTAAAGTTAGTTTATCAAATTGCTCTACTTTTCATCTATTGCTATACATTCACTCTACAAATTGTATTGTGTAATACCTACACTATGTAGACTTTAACAAGGACTGGTGCTTCTCAATTATGAAAAATCATAATCACAATGTTTTTGAGAATATCGTCATTATTTGCACTCACTATTGTTATTTTTTACTGGAAAATATAGTATTGCCCTTAGCAGATTGCATTTATCCGCCAAAGCCCCCCTTCACTTTAATCAAGCCTGATGCAAAATCTCATGGCTTTGTGCTTTGTAATTTGTATATTAATAGCCAACCATTTGAATCTGGTGAATGTTTCAGTTGGATCCACATCAAACTGCACATATTCAACAGCAATACCACCCCCCTTAAAATGTCAGACTATTGCCACAACCATGCATTATTGACAAAAATAACAAATAAAGGTCCCTGCAAAGTTAGTTGGACCTGCTCTTTCTCTAGTTTGTTCACTTGCACTTTAAAAAGTGACAGAATTGTGTGTTTTCATGTATTACTACCTGTGCCTGCATTTATTGTTATGTACGTATATGTATGTACATTGGATTGATTCTATGTGCCTGACTTCTTGGCCAGGTCACCCCGGTAAAAGAGATGCGTGATCTGAATGAGCTCTTTCCTTGTTAAATAAATTGAAAATACAATTTTTTGAAAATCCTGTGTCAACAATGCAGCTCAAACATTGCATTTAATAGAGTGGTTAAAAAAATTGCAATGGTGATCCCCAATCAGGATAAGCCAACAGAACATTAATTTTCCACCTCAAGTTAAATGGCATCCAACACATTTTCCAACATACGCGCAGATGAACAAATGTTAACCCCTTTGGCGGAGGTAGGAAATTATGAAAAATGTCTTTAACATACTGTCAAACAGATTTCTGTAGCATTTTCACCTAGAAACCAAATAAGCTCTTGGCTGATTAAATTTTAATGGTGTCTATAATATGGTGATGTGCATTAATGCGTTGCAATGAAAAATAAAAAAGTTTGTGAGCTGCCAATGAAAATGAAAGTCCCTCTCTGCTGATTCAGGAACTATACACACAGATCCATCACACATCTGGACTGATCTGAGTTAACCGCAGAAGAAAGAAGCACCACCTTCTCTCATTCTTGTCTACAGGATGGAAGAGAGAGTTTCGGTTAGTGTTGTCACATGTTCTCTCTCACTGCAAACAGGTGCCTTAATCAAATGTGTGGTTTCCAGCAGGTAAGGGGAGACATGTAACACCAATCCTAGATGTTATAACTGCAGTCCCTTTGATAAAGCTCCGCTTGATGTCCAGCCACTATAATCCAGATGAGATTTCATAAGTCATCTATTTATCAAATGCGCTCAACAAGGTGGAGAGAGAGAGAGACATGAAATCTCTCATAAAGGCTGTCCTACTGGTTGTTTGAAGGTTACTGGCATCAGAAAAAGTGAATACTTTCAGACACCAGTCTGAAAAGGTAAGAAAGGAACTTCATACCCACCTGCAAGTTCTTCAATATTGCTCAAGGTATTCATCTAGTTACATCATTAATATTAGTATTTATTTTCAAAATGTTCTTGAATAGAACACTAATGACAACTTATAAATATTTTAATTCAACACTTTCATCTAGTCTGGAGTTTAGACATAAAAAGTGACAGAATTGTCAAAAAAAACTTTTGTTTTCTGTTTCATGGGGAAACAGAAAAAAAGATTTATTATATATAAAGTTGGTGCATTACTAATACTGCAGAATTTTAACATTAAGGTCCGAGGGAAATATGGCAGTTGAGAACACTGATGGATGCAGCCTTCAGTCGTGCAGGCAGACTTAAATTTCAACAAGGATTCTGAGGTATGTGGTTTTTTTCTTGTCAAAATGAAACAGTCCGTCCCTCAGACAGCGAGAATAACAGACTTTGATACAAGTAAGTAATAGTATAAAACACAGGAATGTCATCCCTAAATATCAGATCAGTGTCCTTGATCAAATGTTATACACCACTCAAAAAAAAATTATGGGAACACTTCAATCACACATCCCTAATCTGGATGAATGAAATATTCATTCATTCATTATCAATCGCTTCTCCTGTTCAGGGTCATGGGGGAACTGGAGCCTATCCCAGCTGACATCGAGCGAGAGGTTGGGTAAACCTAGGACGGGTCGCCAGTTCATCACATGGCCGACATGTTTTTCTTCTTCCTTGTGTCGTATTTGAATTATATAACAATAATTACTTCTATAATTCTTTAAAGATCGAAAATTCAGATGAAATGAAGGTAGATTACTGACGAAAGGCGCTGTCTGCATCCGTCTTTAACGTTGATTATAAACAAGTCGAAACGCCTCCTGCCTTTGTCCTTACAAATCTATCCTCTCCATTTCCTTCGTCCACCCCCATTCCTCCCTGCCTTCCATCATTCCTTCCTCTGCGGCCCACTTCTGCACCGAGGGAATGGCAGCAGAGGCTTCAATAATTAACTTCCCCTCAGAACAGGTTGTGTTTGCATTGCAGGGTGCTGCAGGCGAGAATAGAGAGGCCGAGGAAGAGAGATTAAAAACAAGGAAGAATGAGGAATGAAGTTGCGATGGATGTAGACTTTGAATAGAAAGAAAAAAATACAGCTGAGGACAGAGCCAGTGGTGAATAATGGGTATGTTGGGGGGGAAAGACAAAATATAAACAGAAGTTAAGTGTTTTAGGGCAATGTTCAACACTCCTCCAAAAACTTAAGGGTGTGTTGAAAGATGTTAGAGAGATGAAAGAGCAAAAGAAAGATTTCTGTGGTGGATATTAAGAGTTGAAATAATTAGTTGGCTTTTCCATCAGGTGATGGCGGATATTTAATTAATGACTATTTCTAGAATTTGTTTAAGTCATATGTATCAGAAAAAGCTAGTACTTACTAGTTCCAGCTTTCCATCTGTGAATATTTATGATGAGTTACTTAAACTCAACCTAACAAGACATTTTAAGGGATCCCTTTTTACGACGGGAGATTATGATGGCCATTTTAAGAAGTAGATTAAATTGAATGTATTTAACTGCTTAACCTTCTTACATTGGTAGTAACCTTCTTGTGTGCGGTTGAAGTTGTGATTGAAGTTCTTTATACCACCTCAATAGTAAAATTCACAAAAGATTCAAATGTAACAGCAGAAGAACTTCTCAAACTTTTGTGCTCAAGCAAATAAAGTTTAGGTCGCTACCTCATTCCCACTTTCTCTGGCTGTCTCAGACACACAGATTCCCTCTCTGTCTTATTTATTTTCAGAGCTCCTTGTTGATCTAGGTCTTTGTCTCAGGGGACGCCTTTCTTCTTCTAGCTACCCTATGGCTGGTCCTGCCCCTTTCAATGCCAATCTTTCTGTGTCTCACTTTTTTCTTTTTTTTTGGAATGCACCTTTCACTCTGACATGTCCTTCATTTCTGCTCTTTCAGCCCAAATCTAAGTCCCCTCACTGACACCCACACAGCCCCACCAACTGAAGTTTATACATGAAATGGAAAGGTGGTTTTGCTGATAAGTAAATGAGGGGGTGAATGTCAGAAAACCAGGGTCAATTGTTTTAGATAGATTAGATTTAGATAACAAGTGTTACCCGACCCAGAGGGATCGTTTCTTCCCCATCTCTTTGAAATTGCTTTCCTTTTGGCTGAGTGTGGCACTGGTGAAACCTAGGAGCCAAATTCATGCATCAGAAAATTGTTGATTTTGTTTTAAGATTTGAATGGTTGACAGTAATCAGGTACGTCTAACTGTAACTAGTTACTGATGAAGTTTGGTCATTTTTTTGCGGATATAGTTTTTGATTGGGCAAATAGTAATAATAATAATATATTTAATTTATAACGCACTTTACATTTGGATCAAATCTCAAAGTGCTATAAGGTAAAAGCTAATTAATGAATTATATTATAAAACAATATATATTTATATATATTTTATATACTTATATTTTTTTACAAA